>CM051391.1:3751858-4326858 GCA_028015245.1 Cardamine occulta | reverse complement strand
TCCCAAATCCTGCTTTTATGCCATTTACAGCCAATTCATTGCTTATCAAACCCTTGAAGTAAAGTTTGTATAAGTGAGTGTTCTTCATTTCACGAAGACGGGGGGTTATATGATTATATCAGGTAGTTCTACGTCGTGATCATCTTCCGTATGTGTAGCTTTAGCGGGCGGTGGTAAAAATTCGTCTTTTTAAATAGTTACATAATTATGAAAAAGTTAAAGGGGTAAAATCGTCATTTTCATTGGAATAAGTTTCTTAATCCGAGAGATATGCGTCAGGCTTTTTCACTCCGGCGTTGACCCATTCCATTATCTCAGTGACTCAGTCCAATCCTCGATCGCTTCGACGGTATCGCGGCGGATTATTGGAGGATTAGAGTGACATCACTAACGATTAAATAAGGTATTTTGAAGATTCTGAGTTGGATAATTCACTTTGTTTCAGCCCAAATCCACCATGTTGTAAGTGAATCTCCGTGATAGGGTTAATTTTGTATAAATCAATCTGTTGAATTCAACTTTTAGAATCACGAATTTGATTTTGGAAGTGTATGTTGCGATCAATTTGAGTTTTTCTCTCTTCTAAGAAACTACAGTGAATGGAAACTGTTCGACAAAATGCCTGATAGATGATTTTTTTTGTTGAACTCTGAAGCTTATTGTATGTATTAGGTACGCTAAGTATGATTGTAGTTTCTGGAGAATGTGAGTTTGGTTTATTTGCTATATGAGATGCAATTGGTGTCTGTAATGCTGTCTGCTTGTAATAGACCTTTTGAAAGTGATTTTGTCCCAAATTGATCTGAATTGTATTTGTCTTTGAACTACTCAAGATTTTGGAAGATATTTTAACAATATACTCAAATGTTAACTAAAAGCTCTTGGATTTTTCAATTCAGTATTAACATGGTTCTTCAAGATACGTCAAACGTTAATAACTATGTTTATTACTATGTTTATTACTATGTTTTTTGCAATGTCTGTTTGAGTTCCTAGACTATAAAGTTATAGTTGGTAATAAATTAAGAAAAGCATATATACAGTATCTCTTGGTCAACACTGTGTTTTTTTTTTTAACTTTTATGGTCAAAAGGTTTGATCTTTCGTCCTATATGCAGCTCAATTCCATGGCGCCGAGGTGGAAATGGAAAGGTGCTGAAGCAAAAGCTCTTGCAGAACCTATTTCAAAATCAGTCTCAGAGCTCCAGCTCGCTCTAGCCAAAACAGAGTCCTTAGCTTCCCTCTCGAGTTGCAATGTGCTTCTAGCGGTTGATACAGAGCAAGCTGAGCTTCTTGACCGTTGTTGTTTTGGTAGACTCGTTCTATCCGCAGATAAAGTCAAGAAATGGATTCAGTTAACCTTTGAAGAAGCTTTCTTTTTGCTTTACAATCTCAAATGCATCAAAATCTCTCTTCCAGGCCGTTGCTTGGAGGATGAAGTAGTAGAAACATGGCTCTACATGAAGTCAAAAAGACCAAACTTTCCAATGTTTTTCAAAGCTTATTCACATTTACGATCGAAGAACTGGGTTTTGAGATCCGGGTTGCAATATGGTGTGGATTTCGTGGCATACCGTCACCATCCATCTATTGTCCACTCTGAATACTCGGTTTTGGTTCAGTCCAGTGACAGTGACCGGTTAAGAGTGTGGTCAGATATACATTGTGCTGTTCGGTTAAGCGGAAGTGTTGCGAAAACGTTATTGACTCTCTACGTCAATGGTAACTTCAAAGGAGAAGAGTTGAATCTACCTTTGTGTTTAGAGAAATACACAGTAGAAGAACAGACGATTAGTAGGTGGAGCCCAGAACTCAGTCGTGAAGATGAAACCAAAATCTCAAAACCAACTGTAAGTAATTCAAAAACCATTTGACGAACCGTTCCGGTTTAATTGAGTAGTGGTTTGATTATTCATAGCAACAATTATTATCGATTTTGGTGGAGATAGTGAGATGCGTAACACTTTTTTTGAGGGAATCTCAAATCTACTACCGTCTTCAATTTTAGGCATCTTTTATGTTACTTTTACTGACCAATAAATTCTGACTTTTTGTTTCATATAATCTTCAATGTAGACTCAATATTAGATGATGACACCAACAAGATATCCAAAAGATCTAAAACATTGCTCGTCTATTTTCGTTTTCTTCTTTTGCCCAGGTATAAAATGGCAATCATCATCATGAGCAGTTAGTAATATTGTTAGACTAATTGCAACACAACTTATTTACTAAACATCGAAATTAGTGATTAGTGATCATCATTATAAATTTATAATCATAAAAATCCAAAAAGAAACAACACAAACAAGTTTTTTTTTTTAAACCAAGCTCATTTTTATCATTACAACATAACATAAGAGTAATAAAAACACAACTCCTAAGAAAACCTATACTAAAGTCTCATCACATTTGAAAATGGCTTGGATGAGATTTGGTCATCCTAGCTTCACCGACGGGTTCGTCATTCTCCATCCTCTTGACATTCCGGTAAGCCGCATAGGCGATGACATAGAAGATAACAAGTATGATCAAAACCACAATATTGATCACCGATACTTTTCTCCAACTCGATTTCAAGCTACCAAGAACACCAGCTTTACAAGAACTGCATTGATAACAGAGTACTCTCTGGTCATTGTTCCACAACATACAGTCCGGATTCGGTCCCACCATTTCTCCTCCCGGAACCCACACTGTCTCGTTCATGTACGTATAGCCACACTCTGTTGGCGGCTTGCAGCATCCTGACTGAAGATTCAAAACAAATACAAATCATATAAGGTTTAGGCGTGTTAGATTCGAAAAACAAGTGACATTGCATGATAAATCCATTGAGATAACCATAAAAACTGAAAAATGGGTACAACATTTATGATAGCTTAACACATTTATGTGGATAGGTAAGAAGGTAATATGATATACTCTCTATGTTCCTAAACAATTTTATTTCTAGGATTTTCACAAATTTAAAAAAACACTTTAAAATTACAATTTTAACCTTTTAATAAGTAGTTTTAATATTGATTTCACGTAAAACTAAGCATTGAAATAGAAAATATTGATAAAAATGAAAAGAATTAAATAAAGGTATAATATGGAATATAAAGATAATTATGCATAGAAAGTTGAGAAATAGAATTATTTTGAAACAAAAATTTTTTTTAGAAATATGATTATTTAGGAACGGAGGGAGTATTTATGAACAAAAATACAAAAGCTAAAACTTGGCCAATAAGAGCCTAAAGATCAATCAACATTCATCTCAAGAAAGCCAGCCATTTCTGGTCTTATTATTTTTTTTTTTTTAAAAAAAAAAAAAAATTTTTATTTTTTTTCTATTTTTTTTTTTATTTTTTTTTTTTGGGGAGGTGTGGGGGAAAAAAAGAGAATCAGATTTTTTTTTTTTTTTTTTTTTTAAAATAATTTATAAATTTTTTTAAAAAAAAAAAAAAATAAATATTTTTTTTTTTTTTTATTTTTTTTATTTTTTTTTTTTGGGGGGGGGTGGGGGAAAAAAAAGCAGGAATCAGATTTATACACTCCACTCAATAGTTAACAAAGTCTATCATAAGAAAACTCTTTAAGTTTCTTCAGTTACACGAATTTATTATTTTACTGTTTTCAATGGTGTTATTGACATTTTTTTTTTTTTTTTTTAAAATTAAATTTTTTTTTTTTTTTTTTTTTTTTTTTTTTTTTTTTTTTTTTTTTTTTTTTTAAATATCTTTATTTTTTTTTTTTTTTTTTTTTTTTTTTTTTTTTTTTTAAAAAAAAATTTTTTAATTTTTTTTTGTTTTTTTTATGGTTAAAATTTTTTCTAAATTAGCAAAATGGTAAAGTAAAAAGGTTAAAATAAAATGAAAATTCAAAAATAATATAATACCTCAACAGGAGTAAGCTTTCTGAAGAAAAACATCTGAGGAGTTTCTGGAACACCATTTAAATCTCTTCGGATCTTCTTACAAACTCCAGAATCCCTAACACACGATCTTATTTCTCTCCAATATCCATTATCCGTGACCCGATCCTTTAACCAACCGGAATAATCACGAAGATAATAATCATGATACCGACGGTTCATCACAAACCGGCCTGAGCCCTTATCAGTGACGGCGTAAGCAAAGATAGTAAATCCGAGGAGAGCAGCGATTATAAAGAACATGATGAAAAGGTAAAGCCACATGAGGAACTTGTTACGGTAACAAGCTCCGGCGAATCCTGCTAAAGAGACAACCATGATTGAGATTCCGATTACGATGAGTGGCCACTGGAGAAATCTCATGCAGTCAGTAGAGTTAGCTCGGGTGCTCAGCCATATTCCACCGCCGAGGATTGGAATCGAGAGGAGGAAAGTGAAGAAGTTTACGAGACCTATAAGGTTATTGCTCGATCTCATGTCGTTTTTTTTTTTCCTTTTTGGTTGAGTTTTATTTGCTCTGTTTCTTGTGTGATGATTCTTGTTGTTGTTTGATAAAATAGCGGTGATGATAAAATATTGAAACGTGAATTACATCAATGGACATGCTCATGCTCTTTGATTATGACACGTGTTTAGTGACGGTTAACTAGTTTTTTTTTTGTTTGGTTTGTTTAGTGATATATGCTTTGACTGATGGTGGTTCTAAACTGAAAACATGTGATTAGCTTAAGCAGAGTCTAGTTATACTTTGGAAAATAGATACTCCCTCTGTTGCAAATTATAAGAGTTTTTGACTAAAATCACATTTATTAAGAAAATTTGTTTTTTAAAACTAAAGTTATCATTAGCCACTTTTATACCTAAAAACAATATAAATTATTATTTTAAAGTTTTTTTAATTATATTAAATTTAAATTTATTGAAAAGGTGCATAAATATTTGAAATCTTTATAAAATAGAAAAACCAAATTTAGCTAAAAATATTTATAATTTGGAATGGAGGGAATATTTTATAATAAGTTGGACCCATAATGTCTGAAAAATACAATTAACGATAAAAATGGATGCTTTAGCTTTTTAGTAGTTGTTCAAGCTTTTATAAAAGGTTTCCCGGACCGACCATTCTATCAAGTCCTTACCCTTTATTAATTTCCGGGCATTGCAGTTGCACGCGTTAGATATAAAACATTGGTTTAGGCTATTTTTTTGCAGTGTAGATTGTTCCAAATTTTGACTGGTAAAATGAGTGGGCTTGGCAAAGAAAATGTAGGAGCTAACTTAGGGCCCATTTTAACTTACTGTGATGGGCCTGATGGCACATTTAGGTAAGACTAGTGATTGATGGTTTACATAGATTTTTAGTAACTAAAAAATCTTTGTTTTGATACTTAACTTTATTGTTCTAAAATTTCATTATGATTGATTCACTTCACTGACTCTGTTTTCTAAGAAATAATTTGCAGAGAAAACAAACAGAGTCCTCTGCGACCAGAGAGGCAAAATAACATAGTCAACAACTAATTGTTGACAAATTAATCAATAGTTCAATACTAATTAACTAAGACAAGAAAAAAAACAAAGAGTAGTATACAAAGATTCCCGGTTTGGTTTGGAGTTGGGAAATTGTCTAAAACCGGAAATTAAATTTCAAAAATCAAAACCTATGGCTAAAACGACAAAGGAGTATGCTTTGTCGTGCTGCGTTTTGGAATAACCTTTTGTTCCCTTCTCTCCTCTTTCTTTCTTTCTCAGGACTCACTGCCCAAAGCCACAATACCACACTACCCACTTCTCTCTCTCTCTCTCACATCTCACACTGTTTACTCTTGGTGCAAGGCCCCTACAAAGGAAAGGAAAAGAAAAGTTAGGTTTTGCTTATCAAATCTCTTCACTCATTTTATTTTCACATTTTGTTTTTACAAAAAAAAACACTGAATCTTTTCTTCAAGCTCGAACCCTTCTCCCAGGGTAAGGAGCTCTTTTTGTTCCTCTGATTTTGGTTCTAATGAAGAAATTTACATTAAAGCTTTAGATACTCTGTTTCCTGAAAAAATGCAATAGCTTTTCCTAGAAAATGTAGTTTCTTTTCGGAGAAAAAGTTGGGATTTTCTCCTTTTTCGTTACCTCTTTTGCATTTTCTGCGTCTCTTTCTCATTTTACCTTTCAAGTTTTGATTAATTGCATAAAGCTCGGGTCTTTTTGGTTTCCTCCTTATTTAGCTCTAGTCAGAAGTATATTACTAAATTTCTAATTTTTTCACTCCTTGTAAATGATGAATAACTGGGAACTTGACTTTTTCTTTGAAGAAATGAAATATTGGGTTAAACCTTCTTGGAGCTTGAAATGTCATAATGTCTCTCTTTTTTTCTAATTTTTGTGTTATTATTATTTCAGCTTTTAGTTAACTTTTGAACCAGGATGTTGTGCTAGTTTAATGTTGCATTACAGTTCTAAGTTCTTCATATCTGGTCTCATTAAAAAACGAACTCCTTTTTTATTTGTTTTTAGTATTTTTAAGGTCAAATGTTGAAGCTTTTTCTGTGCTGCATTGTGATTGTTTGCTCACACTTACTTTAAACTAATATGATCATTGCACTCAAGTGGTTTTACAAATTAGATTCTCCTTTTACTTGGAAAATTTTATCCATGAAACCAAATAGATTTCTTCTTGCCTTGTCTTTGAGTTGGTATTAATCTGCTTAACTTTTTTAAATGAAAAATGTTTAAAACTTATAATGATTCATGATAGTAGGTCTTCAACGTCTAAGTCCTCTATTTTCACGGCAATAATGGAGGAGAAGATAGAACTTGGTCTAGATAAATGACAGTTTAACCCTCTTGTGTCCCATTTAAGTAGGTGAATCTGGTAGGGACATTAACGTAAATTTACCACATTGTGCTGCTTGTGTAGTTGTGTAGGACCCTTGGTACCAATCTTCATGATGATAGGTTGTGAACATTACATTGTCAATAGGCAACAATGAAAGATTCCTTTTATGTAACTTTATAGGCAAACAACTTGTGTAGTTAGCATCAAGTTACACTGTCAAGATATGAGTTGGTCTTTCTTTCTTTTTTTGGGGTTTATTTGGATAAATCCAGAACAAAAACTTAGCTATGCAGTCTTTAAAACATCTTTTGGCAATATGCTTCTGGTTCAACTGAGACTTGACTCTGACTGTGTTGATTGTATCTGTCTCATCTTAAAAGATTGACTAAAGTGGTGTATTCTCCATTTAGTGAATTATTATAGACCAATTTTTTGTATGGTGGTCTAGAGCTATTAGTGAGAAAAGAAAACATACTTTTGTTGTGAAATCAAATGTTTGATCAAGAATCATGAACATGAGGGCGTGCATTGAATCTTAATATGGTTTTATGGTAGGTAATGCACAATCCAACGAATCTCTATGTTTGACATAAGACACTAGTAAGAATTGCAGTAAAAGATTTGTTTCTACTTTAAGATGTTCAATATCTGGCAATGGATTTGATTACAGACGTAAAGAAATATATTTTTTACGCTTATCCTTTTGTGTAATAACTCCTGTCATGTTTTCTCTGCCATTGGATTCTTAATTATGTCTCCATCTTTCTGCATTAAATATTGATGAGCTATCTACAATTCGTGGTGGGTCTCAGGCTACATTGAAGAGGCAAAGAAGTGGCTGAAAAGATCTATTCTGTAAGGAAGGTTTTTATTCATTCGGTGTATTGGAGAGATAATATTACAGTATGCAGACCCAAAAGGCAAGGTAAATATTTGGTTTTTGCCTTTGTATAGTTCTTTGCATTTATGGCTAATTTTTCTCCTCTTTTGTGATTGCTTGTGGGGGTTTTGCATTTTTTTAACACTGAATCTTGAAGGTTACATTCTTGTGGTTCTCAATACTTAATTCATTCGAATCCTGTCACAAATTTTCTCTAATCTCATTATGCAACAATAAGACCCAATCTATGTAGCAACAAGTTATGAACTTTATTGATATGTTTCTATTAGTAAGAAGTTTTTTGGTTCTCTGACTCATTTGCTTGCATCTTTTGGAATGTGATATCTTCTTGGTTTACAATTTGTCATACTTTTGGGGCAGAAATGGATCTCCAGATGTTCCTAAGAAGGCGTCTCCTCGAGCTGCTCGGCCATTGAAGATACCAGCAGTAGAGTCTGAATCCTCTCTATCTCCTGCCTCAGCTAATAGCAGAACACCAAAGGATAAAAGTCCAAAAGTTCTGGATCGTAGGTCTCCCCGAAGCCCTATCTCTGAGGTATGATCCTCTTGTACTAAACTGGTTTCAGATTCAATCTAAGGGTCTTGAAATTTTTTTAACTTTGTTTTATTATTATTTTTCGGTATTAAATTTCATAAATATCTTTTATTTGCATGATCCAAGAAAAGCCTTTCCATCATAACATGTTTCTGTATTGACTTTGATGAGGAAAAGTTTAGCATACTGCATACATTTAATTTTGGGCCCTATGGGGATATAGAATTTGGTGGAACATTTATTTTGGGGTGGTTGAGAAATGATAATGTAACGAATTTTCACCCAATTGTCTGTTTATTTTGTTTTCTCCTTGTGATTGCTGTAACGCTGCCTTGTTTGATTGCTAACAGAAGAAGAGGCCGAGTAGAATAAAGGAGCTAGAGTCACTAGTCTCGCAGCTTCAGGAGGAGCTGAAGAAGGCGAAAGATCAAGTCTCAGTTTCTGAGACATCAAAGAAGCAAGCAGAGCAAGAGGCAGAAGAGTGCAAGAAACAGCTGCAAGAAGTTTCCTCTAAGCTTGAGGAGACCCAGAATCAGGTTTTGGAAGTTTCAGCTTTGGAAGAAGAAACTGATAAAACTGGTGCTCTTGATCAGCAAGGTGTATCACAGGAGTGTAGTTTGGAGTTTAGTGCTACTGCTGGTGAAAGAGCAGGATTGGCTGCTGTTATTCATGAGATCCGACTACTCAAACTTCAGATTGAGATGGTGGCTTCTTCTGAAACTGGTCATGTGAAACAAGCTGAGTTGCATAACTCGGAGGTTCAACTTTTGAGAGGAAACTTAATGGACACACTTTTCCTTGTCGAGAATTTCAGGAACCAACTTAAGGACTGCGAGGTATCAGACGTTGAAACGGAGGCTTTAGCCACCGAAACTCTTAGGCAATTGGAGAATGCTAAAAAGGCAGTAGAAGAACTGAAGTCAGATGGCACAAAAGCAGTTGAGAGTTATAAGAAGATGGCTGTGGAGCTTGAACAGTCAAAATCAAGGATGGTATGGCTTGAAGCTCTTGTGAATAAACTTCAGACCAATCCAGAAGATTTGGCTAGTCAAGAAATCCTGCTTACAGACTATGAAAGTTTGAAACTTTGGGAATCAAATGAGATGAAGGAAGAATTATCTTCCTTAAAATGCGAGGTAGAGCGATTGAGGGCTGCTCTAGAAGCTTCTGATAGAAAAGATCGAGAGGGGAATGCAGAGGCTTCTTCTCGATTAAGGATACAAGCTGAACTCCAGTCAGAATTAAAGATAGCTAAATCCGAGATAGACGAGCTAAAGGCGAGGTTGATGGACAAGGAAACAGAATTACAGTTTATTTCAGAGGAGAAAGATAACCTATACCTGAAACTGACAAAGAACCAGAAAGAAACAGATGTTGAAGCTGAGCTGAAGAAACTAAGGGAGGGGATTGAGAACTTAAAGGCGGATTTGATGGACAAAGAGACAGAACTCCAGATCATTTCAGATGAGAACGAGACATTGAAGGCGGATACCTATAAGAGGGAGACAGATGTACAAGACTCGCTCATGAAGCTAGGGATTGCGATGGAAGAGGCAGACAAGAGTAGCAAGAGAGCGGTTAGGGTCACCGAGCAACTAGAGGCTACTCAAGCTTCAAACTCAGAAATGGAAACAGAACTCAGGAAGCTCAAAGTTCAATCAAACCAATGGAGAAAAGCTGCTGAAGCAGCAACCGCCATGCTCTCTGCTGGAAACAACGGGAAATTCAGCGAGAACTATAATCAAACAAACTCTCCTTACTCTGAGGATATCGACGATGAGTTGACAAAGAAGAAAAATGGAAATGTGCTCAAGAAGATTGGTGTTTTGTGGAAGAAGCCTCAGAAATAGATGGAGGATGACTAATATAATTAGGTAGTCTCTTCTAAAGTTAATATATATTTCCTTGATCAATGTCTCTCTGAATTCTCTAAAGGAACTGACTTTAGCTTTGCCCATCTTGGTTTCTGCTTCTCAGGTACCGTCGATTTGGAATTGGATTATAAGAGCAACTCCTGTGACTCCGGTATTGATGTGAATTAGTAGTAGTGTGAGAACTATGCTCTGGAAAATACATGTTTGAAAGATTTGAGTTGTGGTAATTTTACTTTTATTGTTAAGTATTCAGGAAGGAGACTACTAAAACTGTCGTTGTGGAATCAGTTAGTGCCTGTTTATATATCCAAAGGCATCAAAAGCCATTTCGCAGGATTGGAATTATCACTGGGCCTTGGCCCAATGGGTCTTATAAAATATTGGACTCTCTAGACGAGATAGAATATCTGAATTATACAATCCAGATCGTTGTTTTTCCTAGCTTGCAAACAGAAAATATTACCTGCTAAGAAAAGAAATGTGTTTTGACAAAAAAAAGGAAAGAAAAGAAATGTGTATAACGTAGAAGAAAAAAAAAAAGGAATGTCACAATAATTTTTCGATAAGTATATAACTGACATATTGTACTTACTAAATTTAGGTGTATTGCATATATGTGTGTGCATGTTTGTATATTATATAAACACGTGTTTCTCTGTGTAAAGAAACTACCAACCAACAAAGATATTTAATATTTAAAAAATTCTCTTAAGTACAAGTATAATTAGTCTATGTAAGCAAAATTAGGTTAGGTGAGATCTTTGCTTGGTCGTCGTTTTTCTGGTCTTACATTCTCACCCAATAAATTCAATATACACATTCTAAACTATTTAAGGCTTACACTTTCGATTTGTTTTCTTATAAAGATGTCTCGTTTGAGTTGATTAGAGTGCTAATATAGTATATTAATTAGTCCGCATGATACCAATACTTTATTTGAAATTTACAAAACATTACCAAGAATGATCCTTTACGTCACTAAATCAATTAAGAGAAACGTCGACGGCATTGACCGAGCCACTAAGAGGCCTCTAGACGTCAGATATTTCTAGGAGAAATAATGATTACAATGGGAGAAATTAGGGTTTTAACCCCACATTTCTTTATAATAAATTATGCTTTAATAAAATCTCCATGTGTTGTTCTTTCAGAAACCAGTTGAATATCGCAAAACTTAAACTATAAGAAAAAAAAATCATTTTCGAAATTAGAACAACAAAGAAAATTCATCATTTAAAACATAGTACAAACATACACAAAAAAAGAAAGAAACTCAACCATTTAGATCAAAACCCGAACACAAAAACTACCCCAACCCCATTTTGTAAGTTTTAAACTCTTTGAAGAAGCCCTAATATATATATTTCCTTAACCATTTCATAAAATAGCTAGTCCCCCCCCCCCCTTTTTTCTCCCAGGAAAAACATGAAATTCAAACTCTAAATCAAAACCCAAATAAAATTGGGGTTTTAATTTGAACTACATTAAAGCACCAGAATTAATATAGTTCATATTGGTCCAAATCTCTCTCCCTGAATCAATCTGATCTACATGACCACCACCTCCTATGTTCATCATCCCTAAGCTCTCTCCATTCATTTGCCATGGGAATCCCCACAAGACCTTGTTTGGATCACCCATTGCAATATCCAAACCGCTGCTCCCATTCCCAAACGCATAACCAGCGTTCACCTTTTGTTGGCTTGTCCCAAACACACCCTCCATGTCATGATGAGAACTACCAAATTCCGAAGGAAGCCCTAGATGTGAAGAATTCCCCGGTGGTTGCTTGTTCAGCAAGGCAAATGCTAAGCTGAGATCAATTTGTTCATTGTTATTATACCCGTTAAAACTCGCCGCCGAGAACGCTTTCCCGTCGTGGAAGGCTGGTTCCGGCGTGGTTCTGAGGCTTCTTGTTGCTGAAGATGTGGACCGTTTGTTTTTCCTGCAGCCTCCGCCGACGGGAATGTTCCTTAGGGTTCCGCCTTTAGTCCAATATCTTCGGCATGATTTGCAGAAGTATCGAGGCTGAGAGAGGCTGTAATTGTTGTAGTAACAAAACTTAGTGTTTGTTGAGTCGCAACGTGGACATCTCAGGGCTAGATCCGGTGGCTGTGGCCTCAATGCCGCCGCCGCAGTCGCCTGAGAAGGTTTCTTCTGATGGTGATCTTGTGTTGGGTTTGATGGACATGATTCTCCCATGACTTCTCTTGCTTTACTATAATTCTCGAAAGCATCCTTAAAGAAAAAAGAGAAAAAGACATCATCAAGATTCTAATTTAAACAAAACAAACCCCATTTGGACAATAGTGGATCTTGATTAATTGTAGTTTACCTGCTGGTGCTGTAACAAATGATCCATAAAAGCTGAATCTGAGAAGCTCCTTGAAGAATATTATATATGAGCTTTGAGTGTTTATGTGTTTGAGATTGAGTTCGTTTCTTGAGATTAGAGAGGATGTTGGATATGAGTAGAAATTAAAAGTGAAGCAAAAGTAAAAGCCAAGCATCTGTATATATACATGGGAAAGTGGGTAGGAGAGAGATTTACTTTGTTGTTGCCTCGATCTCATATTATTTAATTGATATTCATAATTTAAGACAATGTTACGAAGAATAGTGTGAACCAATTCAGAACGTGATTTGGAACAGACCATAAAGCCGCCGTTTATTAATTTTTATAATGTGAACAAAATTCTACATTTGCAGATAATAAATGTATATTTCTAAGCTTTGCTGGTGGTAATTTTGTTTATATATATATGTATTAGATTTAGAATACAGTAAGAGTTGATAAACTAATTTCTGTCATATTTTTATCTCTTCATATAATATATTTCTTTTAAATACAACGTCTTAAGGTTTCTTAAAAAATATACTACTTTAAAAAGGTTATTTTATTGGCCGCAAAATCTAAAAAAACTAATGTTTTTGGATTATTTAGTTGATATCTAGAATTTGAAAATGAATAAATCTTGAATTTATTTTCTTATGTATATAAATTCTCCTAAACATCCAACAATTACCATATATTCTAATTATAACATCTATATCTTTTTACTAATTCTCATACAAAAAAGAAACAACTTTTACTAATTAATCGTAGTATAATATGATTAAAGCTATAACCACGTACATGAAGAACTTAATTAGAAACTATACAACAAAAATCTTGTTGCCTAAAATGTGTAAATAATCACTAAGTTCGTTTAGTTGCTCCACATTCCACGATAATGTTGTATGTCGGTCAGTTTCTTTTAGCGGTCAAACATATATAATGATGAGTTGCAATCGTTGTCAACATAATGTGGAATGGACTATTTGTATTTGATTAAGATGAATAGTGGCCGTACGATGATGGATGTGAGCTTGTATACTACGTCGGATTCCCACGCACTCATCTTATTTGTCATTTCTGTTTTATGTCCGTTGAGTTGTCACCACGAGGGTCCCATACTTATCGCCATGTCTTGTTCTTCCTTATTGGCACCTTCGTACTACAGGAGTGGAGAAATATATGTAATTTCTATTTTGATCGGACATATATGTGTGAGTTCCTAATATATTGTAATTTAGTGTTTAAATATAAATACTAAATTTTCTTATATTTATATAGTTGGTTTCTTAACATGATATGTTTGATAAGATTATGTGAAGTTGTGAATTGTGAAAAGGATAAAAATTATTGTTGGTTGATAAATGATTTCTTAATTAAGCCTTGTTTCTTTTATCGAAAATTTGCTAAAGAGATTTTAAATTTTTCCTCGATTGCCATTGCCTTGACTCTTCCCCCCCCCCCTTCTACAGAGAACACATATATTTCAAAATAAATCAAATATAATGTCATCTTCGAGCAACACTCTTTATTTGATAGGACCACAAATGTTTCTATTTTTGTCAAAACATATTGTTCTACCATTTCTGTTTTCCCTAAATTTTTGCTCTGTTTTACTTTCCATCATTTTAAGCACAACTTTGTCAATGATTTGTTGAA
This sequence comes from Cardamine occulta, assembly GCA_028015245.1. Lineage (NCBI taxonomy): Eukaryota > Viridiplantae > Streptophyta > Magnoliopsida > Brassicales > Brassicaceae > Cardamine > Cardamine occulta. Next base: position 4,312,802 of record CM051391.1, on the reverse strand, counting down.
TGTAAGTACTTATGGATTTGGAGATATACATTTGATCTAATGATTAAGTATGTTTTCCGGTATTTAATTATCATTTAAAAGTTGGTCTCAACTTGAAATAAAATGGAACAATGTGATGTACTTTTGTTCTGCATTGGAGAAAATACAATGTATATCAAGTTCATCACTAGAATTTTGAGAGAAAAAAACAAACAAATCATATCAGTTGTACGTAGTATGCAATAGTACTCAGTATTGACACACGAAACAATAATATTAAATTTGAAACAACTATCGTCATTAACCAACCAAAATACTTGTCATGGGTATTCTATATATAGTTGATTAATTTCTTTAAAATCTAAATTAAAATAAAATGTGAATATAATAATTTTAGTTACATAATTACATTGTTTTATATTCATAGTTATAACTATATGTAAATAGAACACATGATGAAGTAAAAGCAAAAAAAAATGGTTGGACAATGTATAGCTCATGATGTGCTTGCATTATCCCATGGGGATTGAAAGTTCTTAGAGACAGAAATCAAAATAAACACATCGATTTTCGTAAAAGAGACTTCTATGAAAACCGAGATTTGGTCTAATTAGGACCATATCCACGCAAAACATCATACTATATTATATTGCTTTTTATATAATCTTATAATATACGATTTTAAAACCTCGTGTCGTGGGAAGATAGAATGAGTTACTAATACATATTATCATAAAAGAATGGTTGTTCTACAGTGATATCTTTTGTTGGTCTATAGCTACTACAAAACAATATATCATTCTTTATAACAAAAACGAAAAAGTAAATGTATCAATGGAAGTAGACATGAATTAATCATTTTTAATAATCGTAGAGACGAATCGATCATCTAATATTTTCCACGTCTATGGTATAATTAAATTTGTAGACGAAATATCCATATATAGTATGTTTAATGGCAACCAAATACAACCTTATTGTATATGCGCTATATATATTGGTATATTTAAAAGTAAACTAATGTATAGATATTTTAGGTATCTGGCTTATGAGATGATTAACAATTGAACACCAGAAGGAGTACATAAATTCAGGAAGTAAAACGTAAAATATCAATTTCAAGGTTCATGTGTTTTTAATTCAAAATTTATTGGTAATTAATAATTAAATCATATCTCATATATATACTATTAATTATATTAGATATCTTCTAGTTTATATATGAGATTTCTCAAAATGATTTTAAATTAATCTTGAACTGAGTCGCACTCCTATACATATTATACTTTTTTCTTTCGTTTTATGTTTGATAGGCTGGAAAATTTCATTTTATTGTTATACAGATTTATACTGCTTCCGCCACGAAAATTAGTAATTCATTCACAAACAATCATTGGCCTCCAAATATAACTGATGATCATTATATTTCCTTTTGGGACCCTACCTACTTGTGGCTCCCAATTTTTATCAAATAATGATGATCATCTTTAAATTGTAAGTTCAACTTTAATTAATCTTGTATTTCTAATAAAAAGATCTTGTTGGGGGAAAAAAAATAGCACTAATAGTTCAGACACCTTTTAATCATTTAAGTTTACTAACAGTTCAACAAAGTGGAGACACCTAAACCAAAACGAAACAATACTAAACCAAAATTTTGATCACTGCCAACTCGTAAACAATCAATGTTGATTAGTTTTTCGGAATACCAAACTACTGCATAACCTTAATATAGATCAAATTTCGAAAGATGTGGAGGTCAAAAGACAGGGATGAGAGTGACATAACACGAATCTTCCGTTCAATATCAGCAATTCGGGGATCGAACATTAATATGTCTATATATTAATTGGAAGTGGTGGGCCACTGAAAAATTATAATAGGGGAAAAAAAGACAGAGTTTTGGGTTGACCAGTCAAAGTTGTAATATTTTCAGTTGCTTTAGAGTCTTAGTAGACAAGTGACAAAACTAAAATTTCTTGGGCAATAAAAAGAAGTTAAAGCAGATCGTATTGATAAGAGAGCTCTCTCTGCTCTCACAAATAGTATTGCAAATTTGCAATCAATCTCGGCATGATGTACCCCTAATTTATCGTTCTTTATAAAGTGATCGTTTTCATGATTTTTTCATTTATCGTACTAAAACTATTTATATATAACACTCTCTTTTTTGGTATTACTATACGACCTCTGACTCAATACTTAAAACTAAGGTAGTGTATATGAATACTAATTAATTCGAATGTTTAATCTACAACTTTGATTTGATTTATCCGAAGTGAATACTAACGATTCCAACTGAGTTGTTACATTGAAATGTGATGTCTTAAATTAAAAAAAAAAACTTATGCTCATTATTTTTTCCCTTAGATGATTGCAATGGTGTTTGGTTTATGGTGTAAGCCACTGATTAACACGAAATTTTTTATTTATTTCTGTTAAATCAGTGACTGTATCAAGTTGGTCCATCTATTGGAAATTAAAATTTAATTTTGTGCTATTTAAAATATTTCTCATCAGTTTTTTTAATAGTAAGGTGAGTCATAATAACTTAGGTCATTGTTAAATGGACATCGAGTTTTGGTTAAAAACTTGCAATATATAATTAGGATAAGAAACCCTAATTTAAGTGAGCAAATAAAAAGCCCTAATATCTGAAATAAACGTTGTAAATATTCTCGAGTGGGACCAACAACAGAAGAAACAAAGTGATTGGCCGGAGGTAAGAGTGGGACCCATGTGCCGGCTAATGGAATAACACGTGGCGGCATGACAAAGGAATAATTTATAGGAAATCGAGGAAAAAAAGGAATGATTGAGGGCATTGAGCAAGTGGCCGCAGCCTGATAGGGTTTGCATGTGCTGTCTCACTCACACTCACACTCACTGTTTCAAACTCCCACATTCAAAAAAAAAAAAAAAAAAAAAAAACATAATAGCCAAATCTATCTATTTCCAGCAATTTCTGACTAAAACATTAACGAAATTTTGTGTAACTAGTTAGTTGTACCACTACTACTGCCATTACTTTTAAAGTTATTTTATTCAGTAAGAAAAAATACAATTTTGACATACTAGTCCTGTATGTTCCATGATAATGAAATTTATCTAGTAAGCTAATGTTCTCAGCTTTACTATGTTAAGAAATTAATGATTCATTATGTACTTTTCTACATTTTAGATTTTCTTTCTAGTTTTTGGCTATTATTAGGATATAACTTTCATAAATGACTTTTTTCGTATCGTATGAGTTATGTAAAACCGAAATCCTTTAATTCCAGGTTGCATCATCTCTCTTTGATTTATAACTGTTTTTGTTTAATTTTAGGTTTTCAAACCAAAAAACTTGGATGAGTATTTTAACATATAGTTTTGTCAGAGTTGATGAGAACACTAACAAGAGACGTGTATAAAATAAAATAAAAGAAGATTTTTAGGATCGGATTTGAGGCGCAATTTCCAAAGGGACCCGCATATATTCTTGCCTCCATCTTCAAGCAAAAGCATCAAAGCGTAGATTCCCATGCAACTCTTTCTTTTTAGCTTCTCCTTCTTTAAAAAAAAAAAATCTTCGGAGCTTTCTTTTGTTTTTTTTTGCCACTTTAGTGAAAAATGTGTCTTTTTTTTGTTCGTCTGGTGAAAATGTGTCTCGATTTCAGAAAACGGATTCGATTTCACGATCTATTGTTTTTATTTATTTATTATTATTATTAATGTTCATTCATTAAGGTTTCGAGGTTTGATTGGTAACGATTTTCTTTTAAAAGTAAAATTTCATCTATAACTAGGTATAGTTCCTCAAAAGTAATTTATACTATATGCTTTCAAGTTCATTTCATAACAAGTATTCAGTTTTAAATGTACTATTACCTTCTTTTTTTTCCAGAATGAACTATGACTTGTTTGATTAAAAACAATTTATTATATATGACTTAACAAAAATATATAGTCTATATATATATATAGTCTATATAGAAAACTTCTCACATTAAAATAAAATACTTTTTCTTTTAATGATGACAAATAGTATACTTTGGTTTTAGAATAATTTTGAAAACTTGAAATTGTTTCTTTGATAATTTTGTTATTCCGGAAATATGATGACAAAAACAAAAGAAAATTCATCAATTTACAGATGATATTTCCTTTATATTTTAGAAATTTTGTCTTGCAGAATTTGTTTTGTCTTATAGAATTTTGTCATGAAATGACGATGATACTCTTAATAAATGATGTCGACGTAGAGGCGTCACTGGTTCGCGTGATGGAGATATTTTCAACCCTGGGCCTATATTAACTGTATCACACTGAATAGAACTGGGCCTACACTCACCAAACCAATGGGCTAAAATAGTCTTGTTTTTTACCTGAGTAATTAAAAGTAGAACAGAACACATCAGTGGGTTTCAAGAAACAATTACAGTCAAACAAACCGGAATATTTTACCATATCCAATAACCCTCTCATTTACTCGCATTCTCGCTCATCAACCTTTTGATCAGCCTCAATATCTCTTCTCTCAAATGGTTAACCAAATCTGGTACAGTCTTCTTCACTTCAGTAAACCACAGCTCATCCCGGTTCTTCATTCCTCCAGAGCTAAACCATTGGCATATAACATGAGCCACAGCAAGAAGGTAAACACCACAATCGTACCCATTCTTTTGCTTCGGTGTATCAGTGCATTCACTGTATGCTGCATCTCCATTAGACACAAACGGAGAAACCGCCTCGAAGAGTTGTTTAGCGCTCCATCTATTCACTCCCATAAAGCTATCGTGATGGAAAAACGTGTTGGCCTCTTTGTAGTACACGAGTAGGCTCCAATGTAGTCCGCCTTCTGCTAACTCGACATTTCCATTGTCATTTACAGGGAAGATCACAAGGTCTTTTTCGCTTAACCTAGGGGGTTTCATGAAATCTTTGAGGGATTCAGTGTCGGGACAGTTTGAGATCCAGAAGGCAATGGAGGGAGGGATTAGTGAGATGGTAGGGGAAGTATGAACTGTTGATAAGTAGCTTAGGTAGAACTCGATAACACGATCGTTTAGAAAAATGGGTCCATTTAGGATGTCCAAATCTGATCTCCTGAGGACAACATCGTTGTAGCTGAGGATCTTATCGTCACCAGAAGTATTTCCCATAGCGTATACTGATAAGCTTCAAATGGCTAGCTATACCGGAGAATCTAGAAACTCTGCAATATACATATATACAATTTGTAAAGCCATAAGAAGTATTAAACAAGAAACAAGAATTTCCAAATTGTGCATAGTTCAAAGATAAATAATAATCATCAATTGGAACTTAAAATCAACCTTAAAAAGGTCAAGTTGTTGATAGAAACATCTAATTGCATCCATATAAATCAAAGATTTCTAAAGAACCAAAACTTTCGGTCAGGCATTTCATCGAACAGTTTCATTTCACTATAAATTGTTGATCCACAAGAAAGAATCAAATTGCTCCGAACATATACATCCAAATAAAACCAGTGGTTCTCAAATTTGAATTCAAAATTTGGGCAGGAAAGAAACTTCCTAGACAATATTGATGGATTTGAGCAGGAACAAACTGAGATGTGAAACACTAATAAATTATCAATTACCTTGATTCTATGTATATAAACGCGATTCCTGAAACAAATCAGTTTAGTTCTCCACGAACCCGTCGCCAGAAATACGAAGAGAAACGAAGAAATATGAAAATCGGAAGAGGATTTGGTGCATCACAGAGAAGAAACGAATACAAGAAACTATACTATACAAGGAAGAAGAATCTAAATTAACTAGTACAGATTATATTGGGCCTATAAACTGAATTTGGGCCGGAATTTCACTCCGCGCCACTACTTCTTCACTCTGAAATGAGGATTATACCCTTATCATTCCATTGAATTACAATTTTCCCACCACCAGCTGAGGATTATATCTTATTATATAAAGGAGAATGATTCAAAGTTAGTAATTCGCATGATCGTGACACGTGTCAATTAAAATTATCAGATTTTGACACGTGTTAAATTAAATAAAACCATAGATTATCAGAGAAAAAATAAAAGATAATGACCAAAACAAAAAAAGGAAATTACATAAAAGAAAAAAAAAAAATTTTAAAAGGTAGTCCATAATCTTAAAAAAAAAAAAGGAATTTAAAAAAGGGATACAATTCTAAAAGGAAAAGGAATTCTATTATTCCATCTCTATAGTTATTAAGTAAAAAAAAGGATAAAAACGTTTTTAATTAAATTAAAATTATATTTTTACAACATTTATTTTGAAAAAAGAAATTTTAAAGTTATTTCCTAATTCTAAAACCTAAAATAAATAAAAAGAATAAAACCATAGATTTATCAAAAAAAAGAAAAAGAAATTAAAAAAAGGGATACAATTCTAAAAGGAAAAAGAATTCTATTATTCCATCTCTATAGTTATTAAGTAAAAAAAAAAGGATAAAAACGTTTTTAATTAAATTAAAATTATATTTTTACAACATTTAATTTGAAAAAGGAAATTTTAAAGTTATTTCCTAATCCTAAAACCTAAAATAAATAAAAAGAATAAAACCATAGATTATCAAAAAAAAGAAAAAGAAATTTAAAAAAGGGATACAATTCTAAAAGGAAAAGGAATTCTATTATTCCATCTCTATAGTTATTAAGTAAAAAAAAAGGATAAAAACGTTTTTAATTAAATTAAAATTATATTTTTACAACATTTAATTTAATTTAAAAAAAGAAAATTTAAAAGTAATTTCCTAATCCAAAAACCAAAAAAAAAAAAAAAAAAAAAAACCATAGAATTATCAAAAAAAAAGAAAAAGAAATTTAAAAAAGGAATACAATTCTAAAAGGAAAAGGAATTCTATTATTCCATCTCTATAGTTATTAAGTAAAAAAAAGGATAAAAACGTTTATAATTAAATTAAAATTATATTTTTACAACATTTAATTTGAAAAAGGAAGTTTTAAAGTTATTTCCTAATCCTAAAACCTAAAATCAAAAATAAAAGAATAAAACCATAGAATTATCAAAAAAAGAAAAAGAAATTTAGAAAAGGAATACAATTCTAAAAGGAAAAGGAATTCTAATTTCCCACCTCTATAAAACCTGCTTGACACCTTCACAAATTCATAACCAAAAAAAACTTTTACAGATCTAAACAGTTCATAAACTTTTATTTAATTGTTTTCGTTTCAAGAGAACTACAATGAGTTTTGAAATTCTAAACAACAAGGGCAGTATTTGACATTGGATCGGTTAAACAAAACGCTCATACCGTCGCATCAGTAGTTCGCCTAATCAGAAAGGGGAGGCAAGAAATCTGAAAAAAAAACAATGAGCTCATAGGAATTAATTTCCTCTTACTTGATGAGAAGGTTAGTTTTATTATTAAATTAAAAATATGTTTACCTAATTTTAAAAACTTATTATCTAACTCTAATCCAATTTTTTATAGGAAAATACTATTCAAGGTTCATACACCATTCCCTTCTTGAAAAGTTTGGAGATCAATTATGTGTAGGAAATCTTATTGAAATTTGCAATTTCAATTTGCAAGACCGCAATAAGAATTACAAAGTCTCTGATCATAAATTTATGATCGATTAATCGAGAGAACAAAAATAGCCTCAGAGATAACAATTTTGCCAAATAGCTCATGAAAAATTTTGACTTCAAATTACGAGTATTTGGCTAAATTGAAAGATAAAATTGAAGATTTATACTACATTCTTGATTTTTTAAATTTAAAATTTATATTCTATATATATATTTATATGTGTATTTGATTTTTTTTTAAATATAGATGTAATTGGCTATATCAAAAATATGGACAAAACAGATGTTCAGAATAAACTGACCAAACTAAGAAGGGTTACTCTGACTTTATTATTAGAAAGGTAAGTTTTTTTCGTTTAGATTGCACTCTCATCATACTTTTAACGCTACTATTATTTTTGTGTCTCTTATTTGTTCATATTTTTTAATGAATAAACAATGGAATAGAAATATCAAGAACAATATGGGAAGAACAAGGAACAATTGGAAGATAAATATCGTGGGATGAAAAGTGATAACATTGTTCTCATCATGACAAGTGTTTTGATAAAGACGTATCAAAGTGCAATTTGTCTGTTAAGGCATCTTCTCGAACCAAATTCTATTTAAATCATGATTTTGATTCATATCGCATTTCAAAAAGGTATATTTTAAGTTTTTTTTTTAGTTTCAAAATTACTTATTTGTTGATACTTAATTTATCGAATTAATTAAAATCTATATTGTATCTCTTTAGCTTTAAATACGATGGAGGGTGTATTGTTAATCTAGGCGACATGATCAAGAACAATCAATTGATAATAAAGATTCTGAAGCCCAACATTCAATTAATGATCTTTGGGAGTTTATCTCATCTGATGTCCCTCGTAATGCAACTACATTCAATTGATAATTTATCGCATATCTTATTAAATGTTAGTGATACTAAGATAATTAGCTAAATATTTTCAAACTTATTAATTTCAGGATAAGAAATTTGTTTGCAAGGCAACTATTACCGAGATTGTGTCACGTAAAGGTTGGAATTACATATCGTGGTTCAAGTTGCTCAACAAAGTTAACAAAGTCGAATCATCGCTTTCTTGCCAAAAATGTGGTAAATCACAATGCGTAGGATTGCTTGAGGTATTATTCACAATATTATAATATCTGTTATTTTTCTATCATTAAGTTTTGCAGATACTAACTCATTATTTATCTTCCGTTTAGAAATTGAAGTAATAGTAGACGATGGAAAAGATTCTGCAACTTTTGTCATATTTGATGAAGATGGTTCTAAAATCACCTGGAACAACCTTGAATCCGTAAGAATGATATATAATGTAAATATATTATATTTGTGTTGACTTAAATTTTATCTAATAGTTGAGCCAATTTTGATACAGATTAAAAAAAACTCGGACGAACAAGAGTTGGCACAGATTCCCAAAAGTGTGAAGTCTATCGTAGGTGAAACTTATTTATTCGAAATAAAAATTAAGAAAAAGGATTTTGAAAGATCGTATCAGAGCTTCACAGTGTCAAAGATTCTCAACCACAAAAAGGTACATATAAAATATGCCAATTTTTGCTTGCGTTATTATAAGGATATATTAGTTAACTTAACATTTGGTTTTTTTTTGTCTTTTATCTTCAGCCAATTTCGAACGACAAGAATTGTGAAAACAATTGCGAAGAGCAGAAAGAACCAACTGGCAATCTTAAGAAAAAACAACGAATTGAAGTCTAAATCTTATTATATAAGATAGTTTTTAAAGACTAAGCTGTTTGTTAGGTTTTTTTTTTTTTTTTGGTCAAGTTTGTTAGGTTGCTTTAAATTTTTTTTAATATACTATACAATGAGAAACACCTAAAGTTATACTATAGTTTTGGTTTCTATTATCTTTTCACCCTTTTATCCTTTAATTTTGTTTCTTAATTATAGATGAGGGAATATAGACATGTTACTCTGATTTTGATTGCTCATTACGCCTAGTATAACAAATTCTTTCCTCACAATCTGAAATCTTTATACCAAAAACACAAGAATTACCCAAGCATTACAATTATACCAGAATCATCAATTGCGGTTTGCAAAATCTGATGGTTTATTTTGATAATAAGTCAAATCTATCAATTCACACTTGGAACTCTATGTTCATCTTAATACATATCAAGAACCCAATAATTACGTGAAATCAACGAAATCGATCTCACCCTTAAAACAAATAACATCACTATATTTTCTAAATATAATAATTTTAAAAATTTAAAAGGAAAAAAAAAAAATTAGTAGAGATGACATGAAACATTGAAAGTACAATAAAATTTTAGGAAAAAGGGATATTATTTTTAAAATATAAATGTTAAAAATATACTTAATTAGTAATAATATACCATGAAAGTAAAATAAAGTTTTAGAAAAAGGGATATTCTTTTTAAAATACAAACGTTAAAAATATACTAAATTAGTAATTACATAAATTAAAGCAATTAAAAAACGAATGTGCTAATATGGTTACTTTTAAAAATATTTATAACATTTAAAAAAGTAAAAATAACTAACGCTACTAAGATAAGGATGATTAGTTATTCAATCCAAAGTTATTGAAGAAAAGGAATCTACACATTCCTTTTTTCAAACAAAAGGAAAAAAATAGTCCACTATAATTACCTAGAGCTATAAGGAAATTGACAATATAATCCAATCTATAAATAGTTGAAGAACATGCATTGTGTAAATTACGAGAATCAATCGAGGCATCAAAACATGAATACCAAAGATAAATACGCAAATAATGAAAAAGATAAACAACGAGATAACAAAAGGAAACGCCAGATATGAATGATGCTCAGATTGCTATAATGGAGAAGACGCTTATAGCAGAACCTCATAAGCGGATCAAAGCAGCTACATTACGACATGGGTCGACAAACTAAATCAAAGTGTAAGTATAAAACCCACTTTTAAATTCACATATATTTTTGGAAAATTCCAGCCTAACATTACTTTACAAAATATAGGGTCCCGAGCTTACAACTACACAGCTTAGAAATTGGTAAGAACTGATATTCTATCCTATTAAAATATACAATTTTACACTTCTATGTAACAAAAATATATTGCAGGATTTACAACAAAAAAACAAAGGTAGTTCGAACTACCAACAAATCAAGCCCATCAACTTCAAATACGGAAATTTTTCTAGATAATGTCTCAACAATTACGAAAACTGAAAATAATTCGATAGCAATACATCGACGGAGAAGATATTGATAAGAATCAAGGAAAACATGTTGGAGACAAAAGACGCAGATGCCTAAGAAGAAAACTAGCAAAAAATAATGGTTACGAGTTGATGACATGTACTTACTTGTGATACATTGGTTTGGAAATCTGAAAGTGTGCAACTGATTGGGAAAGCATTGAAATTTACAATTTGTTGTCAACAAGGACGAGTTGTCCTCACGCCGACCTCGACACCCTCCAAATTATTTAGATGACCTACTATCACGATCAACATCGTTTAGAAACAATATAAGAGCATACAATTCAATGCTTGCTTTTACATCTATGGGAGGAAAATAGATTACGATATCAACTCAGGAGATGGTCCTTACACTTTTCAGATGCATGGTCGAATTACCACAAAATTGGATCATCGCTACTGGACAAAGGAGAAATACCACGCTTTGCTCTTTACATATATGATACATGTCACGAAGTTCAAAACCGTCTCAAAGCACTAGCAAAAGGAAAAACGAATGAATTAGATGAAGAAATTCTAAGCAGATTGATTGAAATGATAGACATTAACAACAAGCTAGCTAAGGTGTTCAGAATCGCTAGAGATAGATACTGAATTGGGAACAGGTGAAGAATTCTCAATTAGGCTGATAAAGAATAAAGAGCGTGGCGGATAATTTGATATTCCGAAGGAGATGAGATCATGGGCCTTATTGTGGGTGACTTGACTATCCTAAATTCTGACAGAGACATTATAGTGCATCCTAAAATGGATAAACCTCAATGGATAAGTATCTTACATCCATTGTACATGACACTGCAGTATCCTTTGCTGTTTCCATATGGTGAGCAAGGCTACATTGGGAAAAGCATTCCGCATAGCTTCGAAGCATCTGCAATCAAGAGATCATATGTTACTATCGAGAGTATTATGCATATCAGATACATACAAGATTATCTTCTCCAGGGACAATAGTTAGTTCAGGTCGTCTTTTTCACCAATACATCGTTGATGCATATACTACTATCGAACAAGAACGTATGAACTTTTATCAATATAACCAGACAAAGCTTAGAGCAGACCTATACAACAATGTATGTGATGCAATTGATCAAGGGATTCAGATTCAAAAACACTTGGTAAGAGAATTATTCTTCCCTCTTCATTCACAAGGCGGACCGCGTACATGGCGGAGAATTATCGAGATGCAATGGCAATATGCAGATGGTATGGAAATCCAGATCTTTTCATTACTATAACTGCAAATCCAAAGTGGCAAGAGGTGACTGATCATATAGAGAGCGAAACGAGAATGCAAATGATAGACCAGATGTTGTATGTCAAGTGTTTAAAATGAAGTTAGACGTAACTTCTTGCAGATCTACAAAATGGACTATTCTTCGCCCCATTTCTGCAGTACTAATATTAACTATATCCATTAATTATTTTTCTTGAGCTATATTTACTAATGATTTTAAAATTTATAAACAGTTGTTCACACAATCGAAGTTTCAAAACGTGGCCTTCCACATGCACATATACTTTTGTGGCTACACAAGTCTAAAGAAAATCCATCTCCGAAGATATTGATAGTTTCATTACATCCGAAGTTACCAAACAAAGAAAGTGATCCAAGAAGTTTTCGATTGGTTGAAACACTTATGATGCATGGACCATGGGGAGAAAGTGTATGGAAAATAATAAATGCACAAAAAAATTTCCAAGGCCCTATAATGATGCTACAACTATCGTGAAGCTGGCTACATTACATACCGTAGAAGATCCGATGAAACAAAATTTGTAATGAAAGGCGACACAAAGCTTGACAATCGCTACGTTGTGCCTCATAATCTCTTACTCCTCGAAAAAATACAAGGCTCACATCAATGTAGAGTGGTGCAACAGGTCGTCGCCATAAAATATTTATTCAAATATATCACAAAAGGTGTAGACATGGCTACTATGCTGATCGAGAAAGTAAAACCAGTGAATCGAGAAACGAAGAAGAAAAAATCAAAAGAAGAGATTAATGAAATAAAGAACTACTTGGAATGTCGTTACCTTTCAAAGATGTCGTGGCTGAATTTTCAGATTCGATATACATGAACGAAAACCTGCAGTAATAAGGCTACCGTTACACTTTACCGGACCAACAGACCATCGTTTACCTCGAAGGGAGCAATCTAGAAAACATTATTTCAAAAGAAGGAATTGAGAGAACAATGTTTACCGAATATTTGGAGATGAACAAACGTTGTCCTGAAGCAAGAAAACTTACATACAGACCAGTTCCCTACAAAGTTTGTGTGGAATTCAGATGAGAAAAAATGGAAAAAAAGACAAAAAGGATTCAGCATTGGAAGGTTAGTGAACATTCATCCAAGAGCAGGAGATCTATACTATTTGCGAATGTTGGTGAATATAGACAGAGGTAAAACAAGCTTTGATGATATACTTACCGTGGACAATGTAAAGCACACATCATTCCAAGCAGCATGCTATGCAAGAGGTATGTTGAATGGCGATACAGAATGGAAAGAGGCCATGGATGAAGCAGCACAATATGCATATCCTTACCAGCTCCGTGAGCGCTTTTGTGACATTGTTAATTTTCTGAGTTAAGTACCCCACATTCACTATGGGAGCATTGTTGGCGCCATCTAGCGAAGATATTCCACGTTATACAAAGGAAGACGTTAGACTTCAACAAAGATGGAATTCCCAGATCAAGTCTTACAAAGTTACACACTTATAGAGATAGAGAGAATCATGGCACTGAATGATAGATCACTAAGCTAATTCAAGATATGCCAAAACCGACAAGGAGTTGCTAAAGAAAATGAATAACACAATGCTAATCGACGAGAAAAATTACAACATTTACGAACAAGAAGAAGAACATTGCAGGTTGATAAAAACATTAAATGACGAATGAAGAAAGTCTATGACGTAGATCAACTCAATCGACCATAAAAAAGGAAATTGTTTTTTTAAATGGACCGGTGGAACAGGAAAGACATACGCCTACAAGACGATTATCTCGAGTTACGATCACAAGGAAAAATTGTTCTACCAGTGGCGCATCTGGAATTGCAGCTACACTTTTACCTAATGGCCGAACTGCACATTCCCGTTTCAAGATTCCGATAGATCTTCATCAAGACAGCATGTGTAACATCAATCGTAGTTCTATGCTCGCTGAATTACTTAAACAAACAGATCTTATAATTTGGGATGAAGCACCAATGTGTCATCGATTTGCTTTCGAAGCTCTTGATAAGAGTTTGCGAGATGTGCTCTCTGAGACAGATCCAGATGCAGCAGCCAAAACCTTTGGTGGGAAAACAGTTCTTCTTGGAGGCGATTTTAGACAAGTTCTGCCGGTCATACCGCAAGGCACCAGACAAGAAACAGTTAAAGCAACGATCAACCGATCAAATTTATGGAACTACTGCTCTGTATTCACTCTTGAGAGAAATATGAGGTTGCACCAAGCGGAAAAAGATTTTGCAAGATGGTTACTATGTGTTGGTGATGGCACGACACCTAAGCCTCTAAAACATAGAAATTCAAATGATGAAACATCCAAGCTGCAAATAGACCAGGAATTGCTCTTCAAAACGATGAAGATTCCGAAGAACACATTGCGAAGACTACATATCCAGATTTCCATACTTTGTTTAAAGACAAGGACTATCTGATTGAACGTGCAATTCTTACTCCTACAAACGAGACAGTAGATAAAGTGAATAACTACATGCTAGCTTGCCTAGAAGGAGAAGAAAAGGAATATTTGAGTTCGATAGTATCGGTGATGACAAAGAAGAAGTGGCAAATCAACATATTCTTTACCCCACGAGTTTTTAAACACTGAAATTCTCGGTATTCCAAACCACCAACTAACTCTCAAGATAAATACACCAATCATGTTACTAAGGAATTTAAATCAAAGAGAGGGCTTTGCAATGGGACAAGATTAATAGTAACTCGCATGGGCACAAGGATTATCGAGCGGAGATACTTACTCGAGATCAAGTAGGGGAAAAGGTTCTTATTCCTAGAATAATTCTAACACCAACAGATGCAAGATGGCCTTTCAAACTAAGAAGACGCCAATTCCCAGACGAGTTTGCTATGCAATGACTATCAACAAAAGCCAAGGTCAAAGCTTGAACAAAGTTGGTCTATATTTGCCAAATCCAGTTTTTTCTCAGGACAACTATACGTCAGCGTGTATCAAGAGTGACAACAACTGCAGGACTCAAAATTCTTAATGTTGGAACGAACAAATACGACAATAATATCTTAGATAACATTGTATACCAAGAAATTTTCAACAACATATGAAATTTTACAATCACTTTAATTCATTCAATATAAGAATATCTTAGAAACAAAGACACAATATTTTTTTTACATCAAATCTCAGCATTTCAATCTGAAATATGGACAAAAGACTAAACAGACATCAAGAGACCAATCAAAACGACAAAACAAACTAAAAACCACCAAGCAATCATCAGGTGCAACTGAGTTGGAATCATGGAGCAACAACAAAAGCAAACAGGTTGATCAGTAAGAAAATCACCAAACAACAAACACTTTGAGATTAAAAACATACGTTCAGGGTATAAAGCAACATGGAGCTTTGCAAGTAGTAAAACATAACAAAACAAGACAATATTTAACTAAAATTTTCCAATTGAAACATGACAAAGAAAGCAAGTAGTATTATCAATCATTAAAACACGTTACAAGTAGTATTATTAATCAATTAACACACTTTACAAGATGCTGAGTAGGCGATATCAATTAAAAAAACATGAAGCGAGATTTGCGATATCAATCATAAACAAGAAAGACAAATCACCAGCTAATTGATATTGGAATCATACCAAATAGTGCTTTCTCTTGGGATTGGGTATAAGAACGGCAAGTAGAGCTCACGGTTGGGAAGACAAAGTAAATCCTCACTATCCATAGGGGCGTTTTGATTTTCAAGCGGTGGAGAATTGCTCTCAGGCGGTGGAGAGTTGTTCTCAGGAGGTGGAGAATTGAAAAAGATTAATTGAAGAAGAAGATGATTGAGAGAGTAGAGGAGAGTTAGATCGATTGAGAGACTAGATTGAGTGAACGAGTAGAAGAGAGTTTTGCTGTTTCTTTTTTGTTAAAGAGTGTGTTTTTTGTTTTACAATATAGAAGAAACAACAGTGTCGTTTCTTAATAAAAAACGGCAAACAGTTTCATACGAATAAACACAAACGAGCATATATACTTCAACATCTACGTACTGAATTAAAAATATATAGAATTATTGTCCATTTTATGTGCTGTCAGAGAAAGAAGAAAAAAAAAGAAAATCACCAGGTAAAAACAAATCTACATTTATTTATTTTTTGGACAACAAAAAATCTTATGGAATGACTATCAACAAAAGCCAAGGTCAAAGCTTGAACAAAGTTGGTCTATATTTGCCAAATCCAGTTTTTTCTCACGGACAACTATACGTTGCGTTATCAAGAGTGACAACAACTGCAGGACTCAAAATTCTTAATGTTGGAACGAACAAATACGACAATAATATCTTAGATAACATTGTATACCAAGAAATTTTCAACAACATATGAAATTTTACAATCACTTTAATTCATTCAATATAAGAATATCTTAGAAACAAAGACACAATATTTTTTTTTACATCAAATCTCAGCATTTCAATCTGAAATATGGACAAGAGACTAAACAGACATCAAGAGACCAATCAAAACGACTAAACAAACTAAAAACAACCAAGCAATCATCAGGTGGTACTGATTTGGAATCATGGAGCAACAACAAAGCAAACAGGTTGATCAGTAAGAAAATCACTCAAACAACAAACAGCTTTGAGATTAAAAACATACGTTCCATGTATAAATCAACATGGAGATTTGCAATTACTAAAACATAACAAAACAATACAATCTTTACCTAAAATTTTCCACTTGAAACATGACAAAGACAGCAAGTAGTATTATCAATCATTAAAACGCGTTACAAGTAGTATTATTAATCAATTAACACACTTTACAAGATGCTTGAAATGGCGATATCAATTAAAAAAACATGAAGCGAGATTTGCGATATCAATCATAAACAAGAAAGACAAATCACAAGCTAATTGATATTGGAATCATACCAAATAGTGCTTTCTCTTGGGATTGGGTATAAGAACGGCAAGTAGAGCTCACGGTTGGGAAGACAAAGTAAATCATCAATATCCATAGGGCGTTTTGATTTTCAAGCGGTGGAGAATTGCTCTCGCGGTGGAGAGTTGTTCTCGGGAGGTGGAGAATTGAAAAAGATTAATTGAAGAAGAAGATGATTGAGAGAGTAGAGGAGAGTTAGATCGATTGAGAGACTAGATTGAGTGAACGAGTAGAAGAGTTTTGCTTTTTTTTTTTTTTTGTTAAAGAAGTGTTTTTTGTTTTACAATATAGAGAAAAACAATGTTGTCGCTTAATAAAAAACGGCAAACAGTTTCATACGAATAAACACAAACGAGCATATATACTTCAACATCTACGCATCGAATTAAAAATATATAGAATTATTGTCCATTTTATGTTTGTCAGAAAGAAAGAAAAAAAAGAAAATCACCGTAAAAACAAATCTACATTTATTTATTTTTTGGACAACAAAAAATCTTATGGAAACAGTGTATTTGTTTTAAATTTTCACTTGCTTTATATAAGATTTTTATTGGTCCTTATTTAAATAAAAAATTAAAAAATTTATCCATATTTTAAATTCAGACATTTTAAAATATAGAACATTAAACTAAAATTTATTACGAGAAAAACATACAATATGTGATTAATAAGATACAATAATATTTGAACAAATATTAAAAATTCATACAAAAATTACTAATGAATTCAACCCGTGCAACGCACGGGTCCTAATCTAGTTGTTTATATTTTATTGATGATTAATGATTTAACAAAGGGAATAAAGAAACATAGAGATATTCGAATTTGTTAAAGTTGCTTCAAGAAGGTATAAATATTACCCACAAAATTTTAAGATTATCCACAAATTAAATTAAATTAAATTGCAAGATAAAGTTAGTTACCGAAAACCAAGATACAGCTCCGGTTCTCTTCAACTCGACATTCCCGGTTTACTCCTTTAGACACTTGTGGGCCTTGGGCGGTGGATAATGGGTCGTGGTTGGTGCTTGTTTAATATTATATTTATACTTAATACGTGGGAGAAAATTTTGAAAACTTTGCCGTGTCTTCCTCTGGGTAAGATCCAACGATCTTGATTGTTTGCTTCTTTCACAACTTGTCGATTTTCTCGGAATCTATGCTTTTATTTCATCAAGAACTAGTACATCGATTGAAGATGTTTGTTTCTTCTTAGTGGGTATCTCTGCGTTTTTGGTGATTTTTCTTCCATTTTCTTGTAAATTTGATGCCGTTTTTTTTGTGAATCGCCGAATAGATACGGAGATATTTCTTGATTTTCTGAATTCTGAGATATCGGCGCTGGTAATCAATTCTCTCTTATATTGCTGCGTTCTTGATAAACGTTTTCTGATTTCTTGAATCTTCTCTGCGTGTCTATTGTTATCTTTCAGGTGGCGGATTTGTTCAAAATGGGAAGATTATTCATAATAGACCTTGAGGGATCTGCTTATAAATGCAAGCACTGCAAAGTAGACTTCGTTGTTTACGAAGATCTTCCAATCAAGAGGGTTTGTGATTTCCGCGTCTTGCTGAAACTCGTTTTTTTCGATTTTTCGAATTCGGTTTATTTGTTTCTTGCTATGGAAGAATTGGTGATGGTCAATGATGAAGTCAGAAAGAATCAACATTTGATTTTAGATAATTGGTTTGTATTAGTATTCAACTGAAATCTGCTTAAATCATTTACACAAGTTTTGAAATTTGTTTCATCTGTTTTCAACCAACATTCTTGAAACTCATCTGTTATATGTGTGTTTGCAGCATCCGTTCATTGAGTATCCGGATAGCCTTGGAAAACTATATTTCTTCATGAAATGGTAAATAATGCTTCGAAATTTTATGTTACAACTTACGCACTTTACTAATAACCCTTTTTGCTGGTAGCGACAATGTGGTGATTGAAAATGCTACAGTCCAGTGTTCTGTATCCCTTGTGGCTCTCATGTCGGCTTTTACTATGTATAAAAAGACTCTTTTCATCAAATTCAACACCATTAATTCGTTTTGGTTCCAGATTTCTCATTGTGGTTTTTTCACACGGAGGCGCAGATGATACAGTGAAGTACAATGAAGGGAATTTCTACATCAATAGGTGATGATCTCTTATAATGGTTTTTGCAGCAAGAAGATGTTACTCTCTCTCACTCTCTGAAGAATGGTGGTTTCATTCAAATGCAGGTTAAAGCTCCTAGGACCACCAGAAGGAAGCGATAATGAGAATCCATGAAACCAGGAAGATATTAGTGTAGTTGAAGAATGCAGAGGCAGCATTATCCATTCTCTGTTTCTTCTCTTTATACTTCAAATCTTTCTTTTCTTATGTCATCAAAACCTTTTCTTTGCTCCATGATAAATAGGAACATACTGTTTCATCTTGTGTACCTTCTAGGCCATAGTAAGCAGGGTTACCCATCTGTTACATCAAAACCCAGATTAACTCATTAATACGTTATTCTGGAGTAAACCGATATCATACGAACACAGTCCTCTCCCTATCCTCTTGACCATATCCTTTTCAGAAGAAGGTTTAAAATCTGCAGCATGTTCTTTTTCAAGATGATTCGTACATTCTTCAGCACTAGAGAACTTCTTCGAACATTTAGTTCTACACATCCAGAGTGTCCATTTTCTGTCTTTCTTGGCAGAAGCGAGAACTTGCTCCAAAGCGTCTCGTCCCTCTTGGTAATGTTTTAATCCCTCGACAAAAGTTATAAAGTCTCTTTTGATCTTAACATCCAAACCTACCCAATAGGACCTCAGTCCTTTGAACTCATCCTTAAGTGGCTCTGGACTCTTCTTTGACTCCCAAACTTTTAGTACGCAGTTCTTTATAGAAGAAGTCTTGGATTCAGCAATCATGAACTCTGCTTTTTCGATGAAAGTCTCCATTCCTTGATTCTTAACGTTCCTTTCTTTAAGCTCTTTCGAACTTAGTTGAGGAACCAGATCCGACTTGTCTGGTTTAGTAGATAATAAACCTTCTCTGTCTTTGTTTAGGCCTTTCTTGTACAGCAATACATCATTGACTCAAGGTGTTCTGCTAAATGGCAGAGTGAACTGTGAACATGCACAAAGTGGTGACCATTTTCGGCAAAGTATTCAACAGAACCAAACCAGTATGAAAACTTCACGTCAGGGTTCTCTCCTCTTTTAGGTAGTGCTAAGAATATTTTACCTTGTTCGAGTTGAAGAGTCCATGAGTCCTTGGCTTCACACTATGCACTGAAACCTCATCTTCAAGTATCTCCAAGGCATTGATGTGATTTCCATTAGCGATGAGAACTTTATGCAAGGGTTCTGAAGAAGCTGGCTTTCATCACGTGAGAGCCACGTGACCAATTTTTAGCATTGGGGAATTATGTCGAACACCTTGTGTGCATCAGCAGCCGGAGATAGTATGCCAGCTTGTCATGGACTCATGGGATGTGATGATAATTCCCTCACCACTCTCCTCAAACTGTGGTCTCCCAGCCCTTCCGAATATCTAATCATATGATAGCATGATATATTAATACCAAGATATTGCAATGTCATGACTTTTTCCAAAGAAGAGTTTTTCCTTTACCTGCATGACATCAAGCATTCCCAAGTCTTTCCACCCACCAGCCTTGGCATCATATAATTGTGTTCCCTGTAAATCAACCGAACATATTGAGCTATAAGGAAATATATACTTGCGTAGAAGAGGACCATTTGTTGACCCCACGCAAGAGTTGCAGGGCAAATAAGCACCTGTATGACCAAAACAAGTTGGGGGGAAATAAGTATTTAAACACTAAAGAGTAAGCAGGCAAAAGTATTTCGTACCTTCAAAAGTCCCTGAGAAAACAGTCTCTCCGTAACTGTTTTATCAGATTGCAACATCCCCGCATGATGAATTCCGAAGCCAGCTTCAAATAACTTGACAAGGTCCTTATTTCTGGACTTCATGACGTCTTTCTGAGATACAGAAAAATTAATCCTGAGAAATTAATCACAATGACGTTAAAAAAGATGATGTATTACACTCCTTATTTACCTTCATCAGATGAAATTGAGGATGAGTCTCATTCGAGAACAAATCCAGAGTTTCATATTTCCGGGCAAGAACAAACTGCCAAAAAAAAAAAAAGAATTTAAGTCATGTACTTCTAGATCTGGATTTCGAAATGCCTTGAGAAACCATAGTTTCAGCGAGATCATCCCAGGTGTTTACAATAAAACATTTTAGGAAACCGAAATGCAATGCGTTTTGGAAGACATCGGGTAAAAAGAAGAAGCTGAATGTTAAAAGGTAATATATGATGCACCAGTTTCTCAGCTGTTTTTGAAGTGTATTTTCGGGAATGAACAAAAATCATTGCTTGATGGCCTTGTTTGATTGAATCAACGACCTAACATGAAAGCATTACCAAATAAATAAGTGACTATCCATATTCACATAGATACAGAAGGGGCTTTACTCGAGATAGAGACCTTTTTGTAGCATATCTCATTTAACAATTCGTTTCTAGCAGCCAAGCTATGCTCAGCGATGCCTATATACTGCTGAGCTAAGGGAACTGGGCGGTAAGTTGAATCAAAATAGAAAAGGCCAGTGTCTGGATTCACTCGTAGGTTTAAAAGGAGCAATTTTGAGGACCCTAATTTCCTGAGACCAAAATTGATATTTGAAGTAAAACAATATAGTGGAACAAGACCTGTAGGTAGCTAGGTAAAGTAGCTGACAGGCCTACAATTCTTATCATTGTCTATGTTAACTCCACCTGTTAAACAAAAAAAAAGTCAGCCACATGTTAACCTGCTGCAACATAAGGAGGAGCGGAATTGCAACTTTACCAATTACTTTAAGAAAACCAATTTTCACGCCAGATTGTTTCTAGCATTAACTCAACAATGGAAAAAAAATGATCAAACAAGACGTTACCTTACAGAGTGTCCGAGCAACTAGTGCCTCTATCACTGCACATCTATCATCATTCAGAAGATGCACTTCACCAATGATCAAGAGTTTTACTAGCATTGACAATGACATGTCACTGCTTTTGTGAGTAATGACATCCCATTTCTCTGGTGTTGTCACTATCATCTGATTCACAATCAATAAATAACAGGTAAATATCAGTTCATGCATGTCTCCACAAGAAACTTAGGCATATCTTATAAGTTAAAGTGAAACCTGAGTTTCTTCAAGTTCATTTTTGGTGAGTTGCATATCTCCTGTAAGCTCCATCATACATTTAAGCACAAAACAGCTTTATAAGAGTAGGTATCAGTCTCTCTAGGAAAGATAAAGAGAGAAATAGATGAAACAGACCTTTAGGTCTCTGATTGCATCTGCAGCCATAACAATAACATAAAAACTTTTGCTCTTGATAGTTTGTACTCCTTCTGCATTTTCCACAAATCATTCTTTTTTTCTTCCAACAACGTAAAAAGGCAAGTTACCAAAACTTTGCTCTTTCTGTATTTTTCCAGCAACGCCAAAACTCAATGATGGCTACAACTGCCTTGCCTAGGCAGCATCACTCGACTGCAAAGGATAAAAAAAACACAGAATACCTTTAGAATAACAATTAGGCTTATTGACAAAACAAATTAATAATGCAATGCTTAGAAGCATATCTACTCCGCACAAACCATGGGAAGAACTTCTTCTAGGGAAGCAAGTAAGTCGCTCAAGATGCAACTGTAGACTCCCACATTTTTTTATCACCTCTGACAAATAAGGAACTTGTGCTTCCAGGTGGTGTTGAAATGGTTGCTTATTGTTCATCAAATCGTCTTTGAGAACCTTAATGTTCAAGAGGGCCTACAATACCACAACGTTTTTGTGAACTTATCAAAGAGAATAAAGAATTAAAGAAAAGATATATCTGAGTCAGAAGACGAGAATTTAGATATTGAATCATATTTACAAAATGCCGAGGCTACACTTGATACTTTTGAAGAGTCGTTTCACACTATTTCTAAGAATCCATTTTGCATCAGCCATTCAACGCTATCAGACCACACGAGCTAATGCATTATATAATAATTGAAGTATCGAGTATTCGAATTCCAAATACAGACACAGATCAAACGAACATACACTAGCTACAATGCACTGAGAATTTGAAGATAATATAGCTTACCTTCGTAATCACCATTCTTCGAAACGATCCAGCGGCCATCAAAAGGCTCATCGAACGATTCATATAAGACCTGAACAGAAACGAGAATCCAAGACCACGAAATCAGTTCAACAAAGCTTTAAATCTTCAGATTTACCAATAATATTTATAAGAAAAAAGACACGACGAAATCGAAATTACCGTTGATCGTCACAGTAGCAAAAAGCCGGAAAATAGTTGTCGATGTCTCATCATCGGAATCCTCAGTCAGACGGTTAAAGGAATCTAATCGGTGAGAGAGACTCCAGGTCTGGACTGGACCCGGGGCCCACTAAATAAACTAAGTAAGAGTCTATTAATACTCGTTTTCACCCGAAATGAATAGAGGCCTATAAGCCCATTAAACTAGCCCTGAAAAGCCCAGTCATTATTCAGCCTCTCTCTATATAAACCCCAACGAACTCATAACAAAAAAACTCTAACCGCTTAATTCTTTAGCTCGCTCCAACCTTCGTCTCAACCTCAAGCTTTTTGAATCTTCTCCAATGGCGGCAGCACAAGCGATTTACCGAGTGAAAAGAGACGAGATCGAGATCAACAGGGCCAAGAACATCATCGCCGGAATCATGACGGTGCCTCTTCTCTTATCTCTTCAGTCGAAGCTTGGACCGATTTGGATTCCCATCGTTATGTTCATCGCCACTGCATTTACTGTCTTCGTGTCGAGCTTCATTGAATGCGTCTTGAGATCCAATGTCTGGGATAAATGTGCATCGGAGGCAGCGATCGCAACCTTCTGGTTCACGTTCGACGGCTCTGCTCCAATGGTCGTTGGTCTCCTGGTTTCTTCCGATCATCTCGTTCCTATCATCTGCTTAGTTGTTATCACAGGACTCTGGTCTTTTCTCGCGCTATCTCAATGGAGTAACGATGGAACTTTCTTGCGCGAATCTAAAGTCGATCATAAAAATGTTATTTTTGTCTTAAATGGAAATTTGTGCTATTTGTGGAACAAAAACTTCTATTTTTGAGAACTGCCCAAAGTTTAAATGCATCAAAATGATTAGGCAAATATAATAATTTTAGCTTCCAAAACTTTAAAAAACTGAGTTTTAGCCTTTAGCTATAATTAAGTTTTCACTTTTGAAATTAAAAATATCTAAAGTTTTTATGCATACTTAATAAAATTCGAGCCAAGTTGTGTATATCTTTAGTATCAAGGAAGCTGTAAACAAAGAGCAACACAATCATCAACCTATAGATAATTTCTCTTTATATCTACTTCTACTAATAATCATAATTTATATAACAAATTTAAACAAATTTATTTTCTAGGATACTACCAGCTTTTTCTGAAGCTTTCGAACGACAAGTGGACCACATTTATTTAGAAAGTGAGTTAAAAATTAAATTTTAGGTGTGTAGACCTTAAATATGAATTCATAACATGGGAATTCAATATATAGACTAGTGTGTCTAATAATAAAATCCTAAGCAGTTATTTTTAGCAAAAGAGAGACGATTTTGTTGAAGTTTTGCAAGAGATATATTGGCTTCATGGTCTGCATGCATGGTCACAGAAAGTTCTTGAGAAAGAAGCATGCGAATACATTTGAGTCAAAATTTAGTATTAACATAACATATAACACAATAAAAAGTCATTATTATTGTGGATAGACACGTGTCAATCTCTCATCCTACTTGATTTGGCAGTTTTTTTTCCACGACGACTTCAATATCTTTCGTAAAAAAGCTAGCTTTAAAAGTTTTAGTTTGACCAAAAAAATAAAAACAATATTATATAGAATCTCTCTGTTTTAAACCCCCCCCCCCCCCCCCCCCCCCCAAAAAAAAAAAAAATTGTGTCGCTCTCTTTATTTTTGATCTTTTTCAATTCCGAAGAGATCCACGAATGTTGTTGATCCCCAACATGAAGAACATAGGTATCAAAAATTCACCCAAATTTTGGGTTTTCTCTGGATTATTTATTCAGGGAATATCCCAAACGAGTAATGCACACAAGGTGTTCGACATAATTCCCCAATGCTAAAAATTGGTCACGTGGCTCTCACGTGATGAAAGCCAACTTCTTCAGAACCCTTGCAGTTATGTTCGTTGATGTTTCCCGCCTCTACTCTGATAAAATTTCTCTCTAACTATGGAGTATTCTTTCAAGGACGATGATGAGGCTGCAAAACTCTACAAAGGTGCTAAAGTTCTCATCGCAAATGGAAATCACATCAATGCCTTGGAGATACTTGAAGATGAGGTTTCAGTGCATAGTGTGAAGCCAAGGACTCATGGACTCTTCAACTCGAACAAGGTAAAATATTCTTAGCACTACCTAAAAGAGGAGAGAACCCTGACGTGAAGTTTTCATACTGGTTTGGTTCTGTTGAATACTTTGCCGAAAATGGTCACCACTTTGTGCATGTTCACAGTTCACTCTGCCATTTAGCAGAACACCTTGAGTCAGTGATGTATTACTGTACAAGAAAGGCCTAAACAAAGACAGAGAAGGTTTATTATCTACTAAACCAGACAAGTCGGATCTGGTTCCTCAACTAAGTTCGAAAGAGCTAAAAGAATGGAACGCTAAGAATCAAGGAATGGAGACTTTAATCGAAAAAGCAGAGAAATATATACAAAATGGGTCGAAGATAAAAGAAAACGACGTGAAAACAGACCAAAAGAACTATGTACAAAGAATTTGTAAACTACACAGTGAATCAAGAACACTAGTCTGTGATATCCCTAAACCCAACGATGATGGCTGTGGAAACCATTACAATCAAGAAAACCAATTTCAGATCGACCTTAGATTTGCGCAAGAAGGTTCCATCGTTACTCCATTGAGATAGTGCGAGAAAAGACTAGAATCCTGTGATAACAACTAAGCAGATGATGGGAACGAGACGATCGGAGGAAACCAGGAGACCAACGACCATTGGAGCAGAGCCGTCGAACGTGAACCAGAAGGTTGCGATCGCTGCCTCCGATGCACATTTATCCCAGACATTGGATCTCAAGACGCATTCAATGAAGCTCGACACGAAGACAATAAATGCAGCGGCGATGAACATAACGATGGGAATCCAAATCGGTCCAAGCTTCGACTGAAGAGATTAGAGAAGAGGCACCGTCATGATTCCAGCGATGATGTTCTTGGCCCTGTTGATTGTAATGGTTTCCACAGCCATCATCGTTGGGTTTGGGGATATCACAGACTAGTGTTCTTGATTCACTGTGTAGTTTACAAATTCTTTGTACATAGTTCTTTTGGTCTATTTTCACATCGTTTTCTTTTATCATCGACCCATTTTGTATATATTTCATAGAATTTCTTGGCTGGGTTTCTTGGAAAACTGTTAATAAATAAATGAAAACAGATATCTTTTGAAAGTTTAAAGTCACTTTTATGATTTTATCCCTTTTATATTCATTTTTGACATTTCACGAGCAATATAATATAGAAAGATCCAAATATCCTAAAGTTTAACCAAAGGTACAACTTCATCACACAGTAAACGCATTTAGTTAAATGCTTTGATGTATTATTATTAGAATTGACTTATAAGAGACGTTTGCGAAATCTGCAACAACATAAGACATTTAAAGAAAATTTTTACAATATCAACAAAAATTCCATAAAAATATGACAGTTTCTTGCGATCTATTATCTGATGGCTTATCAACGTTGTGCAACTCTGCTTAAAGGAGCGTTCTTCCTCAAATCTCAAATAACATTCCGAGACTAAGATGAGTTTCGTATCCTGACCAAAAGCAAAGACGTAAATTCAGTAATAATAAATGCACAAGTGTAAGAGAGAATGATTTAGTCGGAGAAACAAAATGGATCTTAAGAGAGGTTATGTTGGGAGATAAAATAAATTAGTTTAAATTCATTATGTTTTATAAATTATGATTAGTAGTAGAAGTAGATATAAAGAGAAATTATCTACAGGTTGATGATTGTGTTGCTCTTTGTTTGCAGCTTCCTTATACTAAAGATATACACAACTTGGCTTGAATTTTATTAAGTATGCACAAAATTTGTAGATATTTTTAATTTCAAAAGTGAAAACTGAATTATAGCTAAAGGCTAAAACTCAGTTTTTTAAAGTTTTGGAAGCTAAAATTATTATATTTGCCTAATCATTTTGATGCATTTAAACTTTGGGCAGTTCTCAAAAATAGCACTAAATGAAGTTTTTGTTCCACAAATAGCACAAATTTCCATTTAGGACAAAAATAACATTTTTATGAAATATTAATTTTTTATATAGCACAAAATCTCCTAACTTCATGGTTTTGGATTTAAAGGTTAGAGTTTTTAAACCCTAAACTCTAAGCCCTAAACCCTGAACTATATTTTTCATCCCAAACAAACTATATCTTAAATTCTAAAATACTTAATCCAAACAAAAAATTAAAATTTTTGTCTTTTATAAAAATGTTATTTTTATTCTAAGTAAAAATGTATGTTATTAATGTAACAAAAACTTTACTTAGTGGTATTTTAGGAAATTTTTCTAAAAGTTTTCTTGAGTTGTGTATGTTATAAAATGATAAAGAAAGCGCATATATTTTGAAAGATATACTCTTCGATCAAATAAAAACTATTTAAAAATGTAAACCCGCGCAGCCATCTAGTAATTATATAAAGGAGTACATGAAAATTTGAGAAAACGTATCATGTCATCTAGTGTAAACAAGTTAAAAATTGTATACCGAACAACAAATATAACCGACCGGTAGGACTAGTTTAGTTAAAATAGGGACCGGAAGATTTAGGGGATTATTATTACTTGTTATTAAGATAAGGACGAATTTGTTTAGGTTTGATGCAATTAAAAAAAATCAAAAAATCAGTAAATTAAATCAAAATCCAAAGAATATTATCATAATCCTAAATATAATCGTAAACTAATAATCCTAATTCCATCCTGAGTACTATATATTACAGATAACTTTTGTATTTCATCAAACATATTCCCATAAACCCTACAATCTGTGTTAACTGATTTCGTTTGTTTTTTATATATATTTTATTTTGTGGAGTTGGTTTCTCGTGTCGATCATTAGCATCCAAGTACTGTGCATAGCTTGACATGGAGAAATTGAAAGCCATCACGTTCTCTTACTTGCTTTTCCTTGTAGCACTCATGCGGTTCTACGTATTCGCTATAGTATATGACTCCGACGGCTTGGAAATCGAGGACTTCTCGAACCCTTTCCATCCTGACTATCCGCATTTTTGAGGTTTTGGTTTGGAACCAAAGTGCCAAACTCTTTCCCTTTTTATTTTTCAGGTCCAAACTCTTTGCTATATGCTCTTTCGTCTTTTATCTTTTTTGAGGTTCATGTTTCTATGACTTGTTCTGTTTGAGTTTGGGTGATTCGGAAGAGAGGGCAATCTTGGAATACGTAGACACCTTGTGTTTGAAGTTAGGGATTTGTTTTGACTTTTATTTCTCTTTTGTTTCTTTTCGTGATTGGTTTCGGTTTCCTATTCGGTTTGATCAAACCAAATTGAATCGAACTTATTCCACACTGGAAGAACGATCATTAATAGAACCGGTGAAAACCTCAAATTCAATATCATTTATGATTATTCCATATTCAAACAAACTTGTATATATGTACAATCAGACTAGAACATCCGTATTGGAAGAGCTTTTTCTAAATACATTCGGGCGACTAGTTTATAGTATGGGCCGAGATCGGGCCGGATAAAAATTCATTTATCATAAAACCCATTTGGATCGCCCACCCACCCAATAGGCTCTAAATGTCATTACCTTTCCAATTGTCACCGTCTCTGAATCTCCCCGGGAGAAATCAGTCGCCGTCTGTTTCGCTCCCGGTGACGATGGATTCATCTAATCCGCTGACTAAACCAGATGAATTCAATGTTCGAGTTCCCATCTATTGGATTAGCAGCAATGCAAACGTCTTACAGTCAATAAGCTGTGGCGGAGATGAAATGTGATTCAGGTGCTTGAGCTTTCTACCAAATGGTTCGCCATTTCTTAGTATAGTATCATATTGAAGAATTTTCTGTCACATTTACGAATGTTCAAGTCAAATCGTAAATTGTTCTGTGATGAGAAAGATTGTAATCTGGTTACTATACTATTCCTTCATGTTAGTCTCTAATAGACTTTTTTAGGAAAATGATTATGGTAATCATATACTCAATAATGGAGATTGGAAATATTTTTGGAAAATGCTCTGGATTGATACTGAGCAATCCTCTTATATTATTCTCTAATTATGAGTAATCTGTAGATGTAGTGAACATGATCTCGTTGTAGAATTTTCTATGCCATTTGTTAATGTCGTAATGAGGAAGATTTTAATATGGTTTAGGATAACGTTCCTTAAATTTAGTGTTACTCTCTTGACTTTTTCCTACTGATCATGAGAATCACAAGACTCAACAATGGACAAGGAAAAAAACTGTTTGGATAATGATGATACTGCTATGATTTCACTTTATTTACAATATTTCATAATGTTGTTTTCTTGTAGATTTGGTTGCAAGCTCTGCATAAGGGGACAGCAAGAGAGCGGTATATTCATGTGCGAACTCGAATACACGCAAACACCGTAATATCTGGAAGAAGATGTATGAATCATTCCATTAAAGGTAATGCTATTGATCAGTTATACTATTACTGGAATTTTTCAGAGACTTGACCCTTCAATTTCGTAAATGACTTGGCCTGAAAATGATGGACTTACTCTTGAAACAAGTCAT
This sequence comes from Cardamine occulta, assembly GCA_028015245.1. Classification (NCBI taxonomy): domain Eukaryota; kingdom Viridiplantae; phylum Streptophyta; class Magnoliopsida; order Brassicales; family Brassicaceae; genus Cardamine; species Cardamine occulta. Next base: position 4,282,949 of record CM051391.1, on the reverse strand, counting down.
ATTATAAATTATCGACCTCACAGTATTTTATGTTGTATCTTTAATGTCAATGAGTATTTTGAGCCCCATAATTTAATTTAGAAGTATTATCCGTTAATTTGACAGTTTAATGATTTGATTTTGAAGTCACTTGCAAACCCAGTTTATAAGTTAGAGATATGTTTTTCACTGCACCTCCTTTCTTTTCTCAATGATCTGTCTTTTGACATTTTCCTCTTAAATAATATTGAAGCCACTCTTTTTTTTTTTTAACCTGGAATTCATTTTGCTATATTGACTAAGAGAGGTGTTCAAAAGTCTTGCTAAGGGAAAAGTCATACTATAAAGATTCCAAAACAGTCGTAATATTAGATATTGGTCATTCATATTCAATGGGTTACAACCAAAGAGAAAGAGATAATTGTTTAGCATTTGGAGCAGATAAATAAACAAAAGCAAAAGAAATACAATAACTCTCTGTTTGTTTCACTACCAATGATTCGAGGATTGCTTATGGGAATCATCTTGATGATATTTTTTGTTTGTCCATCATTTCAACAAGAGCTGCCGTTTGTTTACAACCGCTTTGGTTTTGCAGATGATCTTCATCTTGACGGTAGTGCAAGAATCCTTCCCAGTGGTGGTGTCCTGCAACTGACAAATGAAACGGAAATCCAAATGGGTCACGCTTTCTTCAAGCCGGCGATTGAGTTCAAATCAACTGAACCAGTCTCGTTCTCGACACATTTTGTGTGTGCACTGCTCCCTGCAGGTCATCCGAATGGCCATGGCATGGCGTTTGTTGTGTCTAATTCCACTGATTTCAAAGGCGCAGAGCCAACTCGATACTTTGGGCTTTTAAACAAAAATGGATCTACGTCCACACGTGTGTTGGCTGTAGAGCTTGATACTTCAATAGCCCCAGACGTGGGCGACATCAGTGATAATCATGTTGGGATTGATGTGAACAGCCCGGAGTCTGTGAAATCTGCCAACGCTTCTTATTTTTCAGACAAAGAAGGAAGATGATAGACATAAAACTCTTGAGTGGAGATCCTATCCAGGTTTGGGTGGATTATGTAGGAACAACACTCAACGTTTCATTGGCTCCTCTTACAAACAAGAAACCAAGCATACCTCTTTTGTCATCAACACTCATCAATCTTACTGAGATTTTGCAAGGTAGAAGAATGTTTGTTGGGTTTTCTGGGGCAACTGGGTCAATTACGAGCTACCAGTACATACTTGGGTGGAGTTTTAGCAAAAGCATGGAGTCGCTGCATAACATTGACATCTCAAAACTGCCTAAAGTTCCTCACACTAGCACTAAAAAGAAGTCTACATCTCTGGTGCTTGATGCTCTGCTTGGTTTAATAGCTTTTATGGTTTTGGGTCTCCTTGTTGCAGCTTATTTATGTAAAAGAAACTTGTACGCTGAAGTACGAGAGGAATGGGAAAAAGAGTATAGTCCACACAGGTATTCCTACAAATCTCTATACAAAGCAACAAAAGGGTTCAGCAGGAGTGAATTTCTGGGGAGAGGAGGTTTCGGTGAAGTCTACAAAGGAACTCTTCCTCGGAGCAGAGATCTGAGAGAAGTGGCTGTGAAGAGAGTATCACATGAGGGTGAGCAAGGTATGAAGCAATTTGTCGCTGAGATCGTGAGCATGAGGAGTTTAAAACACCGGAGCTTGGTTCCAGTTCTTGGGTATTGCAGGAGAAAACACGAGTTGCTACTGGTCTCTGAGTACATGCCAAATGGTAGTCTTGACTATTACTTGTTTAATCAAGATAGATCGGCTCTCCCCTGGTGGAGAAGACTTGCGATTCTCAAAGACATCGCGTCAGCTCTTAGTTACTTACATACAGAGGCTGACCAAGTTGTTATACACAGAGATATCAAAGCTGCAAACGTTATGTTGGACGCAGAGTTCAGTGGAAGGTTGGGAGATTTTGGTATGTCCAGGTTGTATGACAGAGGGGCTGATCCAACCACAACAGCTGCAGTGGGAACTGTTGGTTATATGGCACCTGAGCTTACAACAATGGGACCTTCCACTGCAACTGATGTTTATGCGTTTGGTATTTTCTTGCTTGAAGTAACTTGTGGGAGGAGACCTGTTGAACCTGGATTTCCTGCTGTAAAACGTTTTCTGATCAAATGGGTTAGTGAATGCTGGAGAAGGTTTTCTCTGATTGATGCTAAAGATTCAAGGTTGACAGACTTCTCATCTCAGGAAGTTGAAAAGGTTCTGAAACTCGGTTTGCTATGTGCAAACCTTGCTCCAAATTCAAGACCGACCATGGAACAAGTTGTGCAATACTTAAACGGAAACCTAGCTTTGCCCGAGTTTTGGCCCAATTCTCCAGGAATTGGAGTTCTCATTTCTGGAGAATTGGCGCTTTCGCCAGCATCACTATCAGCGTCGTATTCCTCCTCCACCAACTCTATGTCTATTACCCACTCAGTTCTCTATGGGAGTGGACGATGAAAGTTTCCAACTTCTTTGGCCCTCTTAGTATTGACTTGTTTTCAACCATTTCTACTATATATGTTCATTCTTGACAATTCTTCATCAAGCTTGGCTTGTAGAACAATTATAAAAGAATGATCTCTCGTGTAAATTCTTGCAGTTACTTTGCTAATTACTTGTAAAGCAAGTTGTTGTCACTTGTCACCATTATAAGTTATAATTAAACAATTTCACCATTATAAGTTACCCACTCAGTCCTCTATGGGAGCGGACGATGAAAGTTTCTAACAACTCCCCTTTTCTTTGGCCTCTTAGTATTGACTGGTTTTCAACCATTTCCATTTGATTTTGTTTCGCAATTGTATATACTCACACTATGTTCATTCTTGACATTCGTCATCAAGCTTTTTTCTTGTAAAACGATACTGCTAAATATTTGTAAAGCAAGTTGTTGTCACCCTTTGAGTCAACCAGTGACAAATTATTTTGTAATGAGAAAGCTGATAGCCTGATATATAAATTGGTTATAACTGTTTTTTTTTTCCTTTTTTGGTTATGACATTGTTTCTTTTAACGTTTAGGTTACTTTGGAAAACGGACAGACAACAAAGACACAACAGTTTAGTCTTTTAACCTTGTTCATGCTAGATCTCAGGTACTGAGATCCTAGGAGATGCATGTTTCAGCCCATATGAGTAGGCTCTCGGCTTTTAAAGAGTTGAAATACTCAAGAGATATTGACAATTCAATTCTATATTTTAAAGTATTTGAATACTGTTAAATTAATGAGAAGCTTGCCTTTGAATACTGTTAAATTGCAAGGAAATTCTGTTACGTGGAATTTGTGTATGTTTATAACAAAGAAGACCAAAATGTAACAGCTGTCTTTGGAAATTATCATATTGTTGAAGTCAACTCTTACCAATTCTCTTGAAATTGGAAATTGCAGGATGATCTTCTTCTGAATTAATGATCTGACCTTGTTTTTGCATACGGAGGATAATTATTTACCATAACCAGTGACTCATAGACAATATTTTTTCTCAGAATAGCAAAAACTCTGTTGCATTAACAATGGTTCAAGCATTTGATCTGATCTGGATGGTGATCTCCTTTTTTCTTCTGATTCACCTGTCAAGTCAACAAGAAACGGGGTTTAAAGAGTTGAAATACTCGTAGATATTGACAATTCAACTTCCTATATTGTTTAAGAGTTGACATACTCGTAGCATAGTTTTAAATTAATGAGAAGCTTGCCTTTGAATACTGTTAAATTACAAGGAAATTCTGTCATGTGGAATTTGTGAATTTTTATGACAAAGAAAACCAAAATGTAATAGTTGTCTTTGGAAATTATCATATTGTTGAAGTCAACTCTTGCCAATTCTCTTGACATTGGAAATTGCAGGATGATCTTCTTCTGAAGTAATGATTTGACCTTGTTTTTGCATACGGAGGATAGTTAGTTACCATAACCATTGACTCAGAGACAATACTTTTTCTCAGAATACCAAAAAGTCTGTTGCATTAACAATGGCTGAAGCATTTGATCTGCTCTGGATGGTGATCTCCTTTCTTCTTCTGATTCACCTGTCAAGTCAACAAGAAACTCGGTTTATCTTCAACGGTTTTCTCCAGGGAGATCTTCATCTTGATGGGGTTGCTCAAATCCTTCCAGGTGGACTATTGCAGCTGACCAACACTTCAGAGCAACAAAAGGGTCATGCTTTCTTCAGACAACCCTTTGAGTTCAATTCATCTGAATCTCTCTCATTCTCAACGCATTTCGTGTGTGCCATGGTGCGTGAACCGGGAGTTACTGGCGGAAATGGGATTGCTTTCTTTCTATCTCCTTCCATGGATCTTTCAAATGCAGATGCAACTCAGTATTTGGGTCTGTTCAACACCACAACCAACAGATCTCCCTCTTCTCATATCTTTGCTATTGAGCTTGATACAGTTCAAAGTGCAGAATTCGATGACATCAACAACAATCATGTTGGTATCAATGTGAACAGCCTGACCTCTATCGATTCTGCTAATGCTTCTTACTTTTCAGATAAAGAAGGTCTGAACAAAACCATAAATCTATTGAGCGGAGATTCCATCCAGGTCTGGGTGGACTATGATGGAACTGTACTGAATGTTTCACTAGCCCCTCTTGAAGTTCAGAAGCCGAGTCAGAGTCTCTTATCAAGATCCATCAATCTTTCAGGAGTTCTCCAAGAGAGAATGTTTGTCGGATTCTCTGCAGCAACAGGGCAACTGGAAAATAACCATTACATACTCGGTTGGAGTTTCAGCAGAAGCAAGGCTTTATTACAGAGCCTGGACATCTCAAAACTTCCCCAAGTTCCTCGTCCTAAATCCAAGAATAAACCTCCTCTTGTGCTGATTCTTCTGTTGATTGTACTTGGAGTCATAATATTAGTACTTGTAGGAGGAGCTTATCTATACAGGAGAAACAAGTATGCAGAAGTAAGAGAGGAATGGGAGAAAGAGTATGGTCCACACCGATACTCCTACAAATCCATGTACAAAGCAACAAACGGATTCCACAAAGATGGTTTTCTAGGTAAAGGAGGATTCGGAGAAGTCTATAAAGGAACTCTGCCTGATGAAGGAGATATAGCCGTGAAAAGATTCTCCCATAAAGGAGAACGAGGGATGAAGCAATTCGTAGCTGAAATCGCAAGCATGGGTCGCTTAGATCACAGGAACTTAGTTCCACTTTTCGGGTACTGCAGGAGAAAAGACGAGTTTCTTCTCATCTCCAAGTATATGCCTAATGGAAGTCTTGACCAGTTGTTGTTTCATAACAGAGAACCATCTCTTCCTTGGTCCACAAGGCTTATGATTCTAAAGGGCATAGCTTCAGCAATTCAATACTTGCACACAGAAGCAACACAAGTTGTACTACACCGAGATATCAAAGCTTCTAATGTAATGTTGGATACAGATTTCATTGGAAAGTTAGGAGATTTTGGTATGGCTAGGTTTCATGACCATGGAGCTAATGCAATTACAACAGGAGCTGCCGGAACCGTAGGATACATGGCACCAGAGCTAACATCAATGGGAGCTTCAACAAAAACAGATGTATACGGATTTGGTGCATTGATCCTGGAAGTAGTTTGTGGGAGAAGACCTGTAGAGCCTAATCTGCCGACTGAGAAACAACTTCTGGTGAAATGGGTTTGTGATTGCTGGAAAAAGAAAGCTTTAATCAATGCTCGAGATCCTAAATTGAGTGGAGAAATGAGGTCTCAAATCGAGATGGTATTGAAATTAGGGTTGCTGTGCACGAATCTTGTGGCGGAATCGAGGCCTGAGATGGGAGAAGCTGTGCAGTACCTTGAAGGACAGGTTTCGTTGCCGGATTTCTCTCCAGATTCACCGGGAATTGGGATTCTTACTCCGGTTTGGCTCGGAGCTAGCTCCTCTGTCATGTCTAAAACTTCTTCTCCGCCGACTGAATCTATGTTAATTTCTCACTCGATCCAATACGGAGTTGGCCGATGAAATCTAAGATTTTAACCTCAGGCCAGTAGAGTGAACAATAGTTGATATGGCCGAGTTGGTCTAAGGCGCCAGATTAAGGTTCTGGTCCGAAAGGGCGTGGGTTCAAATCCCACTGTCAACATTCTATTTTTATTCTCGTTTTTTTTTTTTTTTAAAAGTTTGCATTTGCATAGAATGTTTGTGAAAATAGTTATTTACAGTTTACAGATGTATAAATATTAATTTATGAATTTTCCCCTATTAGTTCTCCGATTTACAATGTTGAAACTTTTCTGGAGAAAACCTCAATTTCAGCGTAAACCGTAGCGGCTTCTCGAGCATTTCACTGCTTCATCGTAGCGGACATGTCTCAAGCATTTGGTTAGGGCTTTGGATAAGGTGGATTCCTTAGATCAAACATGATTTCTGGAATTTACAGGTTTTGAGCAATTCTTAGCTACGAAATGTGTGAAGAAGGAATAGTTTCTCAACAACTAGGCTCTATGTTTCAATCAAACATAGAGGCTTCGTTTTATTCTGTTGCATCTATGGATCTCACGAATGCAGATGCAAAAATGGTGTTGCCATAACTGAGAGCCTTCATGGAAGAAAATATTCAAACTTCTTAACATTTTATCCAGAAAATATTCAAAGCTACACAAGGTGCAGGTATTTGACCATCAATCTCTTATCTGATCGCACTTTACACTAATAGATTTTCACCAAGATACTATTTCCTGCTGCCACAAAAAAAAAAAAAAAAAAAAAAATCTGCTTACATAGGTAGCTAGTAACTAAGTTAATTATAATTAGTAACTCAAGTTGTGTAAGAGAACTTAGCGGTTTCAATCTAATCATGTACTGCTCTTGCTGTGGCTACTGCCTACTACTGAAAGAAGATGCTCTATGTAATTCCCGCTGTCATTTGCGGATCCTGAGTAGCAGAAGAGAGTATTAGGTGATAGTGGTTGTCTATTTTCTTCTTTCCAATCTTAGCTTCAGTAATTTGATTTGTTGTTCATATCAGGATGTATCTTCCTGTCACTGTAGAGCTGAATTTGGTAATCCTAAAGGGTTAGGTTAACAAGGTAGGGACCTAAATATATTTTCTATCTATTGTCATATTCATCATTTAAAGAAAATTTATAGTTGTCATGAATAAGCCAGGCTTTCCTCGGCTTCTTCCTTTTGGCCTGGCTCATAATTGTGCTGCTGATATCACTAAAACATAGTCCATGAAAAGATAGAATTTTTTATTCTGCTTCTAAAAGGTCAAGGCCATGTTTATAATGTACGTTATTTTTAATAGTATATTTTTGTCGGCTACCTCATAGTAGGAGAAAAAATCCAATGAAAGTTGATGCGTGATCTAGTCCTAGACACATTTTAATTTATTTATCAACGATTGTTACACGCGTTATTATTGTTTTAGGGTACCTCCACGGAGCAGTTGCGTTGTCTATTTGGATTGAAGTTGAGATCATATAAGTTCAAATATTGTCTCAAATGGAATATTTTGAAGTTCACGTTAAGTTTTATTATTAGTTTCCTTAATTTATTTAATGTCATCGTGTTAGTGGAGTACAGTTTGTAAAGCTAAATAAAGGTAATTCCCTTGGTTAAGTAAACAATAGTATTAGAAAGTTATTATTATTATTTTTCTGGTTAAAATATCTTAGAAAGTTTGATAGGATTGGATCACTAAAACAGAAGCTCACATCCTTTTTTGTTCATTCTTTTTTTCAGCTTGCGAGGTTATGAGATGCATCGTTTTGAGTTGAGAGAAGATCTGCACATAAGATCCAGACTCTTTGCTTCATCAGCTTCAATGGCTCGTTGGTTATTCCAGTTTCTGATGATATCTTCTCTTCATCTGATTTCTCTATCAACTCAGCAAGAGACAAGGTTTGTCTATGAAAACTTCCTCGACCAAGAAAATCTTTATCTTGATAAATCTGCAAAAGTACTTCCCAGTGGATTATTGCAGCTGACAAACGCTTCAGAGCATCAAATGGGTCATGCTTTTTACAAGAAACCCATTGAGTTCAGTTCCTCTGGACCACACTCCTTCTCAACACATTTTGTGTGTGGTCTTGTGCCAAAGCCAGGTGTTGAAGGTGGCCATGGTATTGCCTTTGTAGTATCTCCTTCTATGGATTTCACACACGCAGAATCAACTAGATACTTGGGGGTTTTCAATGCATCAACAAGTGGATCTTCCTCGGCTCAAGTGCTTGCTGTTGAGCTTGATACTATTTGGAACCCTGATTTCAAAGATATCGACCACAATCATGTGGGGATTGATGTGAACAGTCCTATATCTGTTGGAATAGCTTCTGCATCTTACTATTCCGACATGAAAGGAAATAACGAAAGCATAAACCTCTTGAGTGGAGACCCTTTACAGGTTTGGGTGGATTATGAAGGCACAATCCTCAATGTTTCTATTGCTCCTCTTGAAGTTCAGAAGCCAACTCGGCCTCTTTTGTCACAACCCATCAACCTTTCTGAGATTTTTCCTAATAGCTCAAGACTTTTCGTTGGATTCTCTGCAGCAACAGGGACTGCTATCAGTTATCAATATATTCTTTGGTGGAGTTTTAGCACAAGTAGAGGATCGCTGCAGCGACTTGACATCTCAAAACTTCCTAAAGTTCCTCATCCTAAAGCTCCACATAAGAATCGATCTCTACTGATTATTGTCCTACCTGTTTGTCTGGCTATTGTAGTGTTGACTGTTCTTGCAGGACTTTATTTCCGCAGGAGAAGCAAGTATTCAGAAATATCTGAAACATGGGAAAAAGAGTTTGATGCACATCGCTTCTCTTACAGGTCCTTGTACAAAGCAACAAAGGGGTTCAGTAAAGATGAATTTCTAGGAAAAGGAGGGTTTGGAGAAGTTTATAGAGGAAATCTCCCACAAGGCAGAGAAATAGCAGTGAAGAGAGTTTCCCATAATGGTGATGAAGGTGTGAAGCAATTTGTGGCTGAAGTCGTGAGCATGAGATGTCTGAAACACAGGAATCTTGTACCACTTTTTGGGTATTGCAGAAGAAAACGTGAACTTCTTCTTGTCTCAGAGTACATGCCCAATGGTAGTCTCGACGAGCATTTGTTTGATGACCGGAAATCTATTCTCTCTTGGCCACAAAGACTTGTGGTTGTTAAGGGCATAGCCTCTGCTCTCTGGTACCTACATACAGGTGCTGACCAAGTTGTTCTTCACCGAGATATCAAAGCTTCCAACATTATGTTAGATGCCGAGTTCAATGGAAGGTTAGGGGATTTTGGCATGGCCAGATTTCATGAGCATGGAGGCAATGCAGCTACAACAGCAGCCGTGGGAACTGTAGGGTACATGGCGCCGGAGTTAATCACAATGGGAGCTTCCACAGGAACTGATGTTTATGCGTTTGGTGTTTTCATGCTTGAAGTAACCTGTGGGAGGAGGCCTGTGGAACCGCAGTTGCAAGCTGAGAAACGGCATCTGATCAAATGGGTTTGTGAGTGCTGGAAAAAGGATTCTTTGCTTGATGCTACTGACCCGAGATTGGAAGGTGAATTAATACCGGAGGAAGTCGAGTTGGTCATGAAACTTGGTTTGCTCTGTTCAAATATTGTGCCAGAGTCCAGACCTACAATGGAACAAGTGGTACTATACCTAAACAAAAACCTACCTTTGCCAGATTTCTCACCATATACACTGGGGATTGGCACATTTGCTCCGGTTCTGGTAGATGCATCCTCCCTTGTAGTCTCATCCGCTTCATGGAGTTGCTCAGGTCCCTCGATGTTTTCTTCCTCGGCCAGCCACTCACTTAATGCTTCTCAGTCAACAGATCAGCCATGGGGACAGACATTGGACACTAAGAACACTCTTCACATAGTTGCAGAACCGGAGAAGCCTAAGACTCTCTCACCCGCTGTCAAAACGGTCACATTGCCCGCGGAAGATCTTGAGTCCAATCTATCTAGCATCAGCGGTCTCAGAGGTAATTTCTGATGTACATATCAACAATCAGATCTTACTAGCTCTTAAGATGATTTTATCTGTATTACTTGTCCCAACAAAATCATTTTGTCCCTTTGGAAATGTTTATCCACTTAATGATGATCCAATTATGAGATTATAACGTGTATTCCTCTCTCTCTCTCTGTTACCAAATACGGAATTCGGATTTGTCATTATTCATTACTCTTACACCAAATGGATCTCTGTTACAAAGCTGGTTGATGTATAAGCCGGAACTTTGTGTTATGTTCGTGGTAATAAATCGAAAGAATATGGTTGGGGAAAGAGTTTTGATGTGTTAGTATGGTTATTAGCGGAGTTATATAAATTGCTAAAGTTTGTGTGAATTTGAGAATATGTTAATCAACATGTGATGTAACTAGTGGATAACAGTCTACGAGAGACACAAATCTAGTAACTCACATGGTCAACATTCGTTGCTGTCTTGACTTTGCCAGGCTATCTTAGCATTGTTCCTTTTACTCTTTTTGTTTCTGCATCTGGAAGAGCCAATGGAATAATTAGAAGTATAGTCTTATTAGTACACATTAAGATTATTTTTGGTCAACATATATAAATATCATCAAGTTGAAGGAGTAAATTCCAATGAAGTTAAGGAGCATCTCTAGTGAAGACATAAGCTAGTGTTTAACTTTTTTGTTTGACCCGTTATTACCGTTTGTGGATACACCACATGTTGCGTAGTTTCATTTGGTTGAACTTGGGTCAATTTATGTTAAAATATTGTCTCACATGAAGGTTTTTGTTTAATTGATCTAATATAATAGCATTAATGGATTCCAGTTTGTAAAGAATAGAAAGTATAATGCTAACATTCCCTTGGATAAACAAACAATACTTTAAACTTAAAAACTACCAAAACACAGTCATCTTTCTTTCTTCCTTTGTCCTCAGCTTGCGAGGTTATGAAATGTACATTTGATCAGACTATCTGATACATTATCAGCAATGACTCGTGGGCTGCTTCAGCTTCTGATGATCATTTCTTTTCATCTGATTTCTATATCAACTCAACAAGAGACAAGTTTTGTCTATGACAACTTCCACAGCCAAGCAAATCTTTATCTTGATGGATCTACAACCGTACTTCCCAATGGATTATTGCAGCTTACAAACGCAACAGATCATCAAATGGCTCATGTTTTCTACAATGAATCAATTGGGATCAGTTCCTCTAAACCATTCTCCTTCTCAACACACTTTGTGTGTGCTCTAGTGCCTCGGCCAGGAGTTGAAGGTGGCCATGGAATGGCCTTTATAGTATCTCCTTCTATGGATTTCTCCCACGCTGAATCAGCTAGATACTTGGAATCTTCAACGTATCAAAAAGTGGAGCTCTCTCTTCTCATGCGTTTGCTGTTGAGCTTGACACTATTTGGAACCCTGATTTTGAAGGTATCAATAGCAATCATGTGGGGATTGATGTGAACAGCCCTCTGTCAGTAGGAATAGCCTCAGCGTCTTACTATTCTGAAATAAAGGCGAAGAACGTAAGCATAAACCTCTTGAGTGGGAACCCTATACAGGTTTGGGTGGATTATCAAGGCACAATGCTCAATGTTTCAATGGCTTCTCTTAAAGTTCAGAAGCCAAGTCAGCCTCTATTGTCACAACCCATCAATCTTTCTGAGATTTTTCCTAATAGCTCAAGAATTTTCGTTGGATTCTCTGCAGCAACAGGGGCAGCTGTAAGTTATCAATATATTCTTTGGTGGAGTTTTAGCACAAGCAGAGGATATTTACAGCTCCTTGACATCTCAAGACTCCCTCAAGTTCCTCATCCTAGAGCTGGACATAAGAATCGATCTCCGCTTGTTATTGTCCTATTTAGTTTTGTGGTTATCATAGGCTTAGGTGTTCTTGCTGGATTGTATTGTTTCAGGAGGAGTAAGTATGCAGAAGTAACTGAAGCATGGGAAAAAGAGTTTGGTGCACACAGATTCTCTTACAAATCCTTGTACAAAACAACAAAAGGTTTCAATAAGGATGTGTTTCTTGGAAAAGGAGGTTTTGGAGAAGTTTACAGAGGAAGTCTTCCTTTAAGCAGAGAAATAGCTGTGAAGAGAATGTCCCATGATGGTGGTAATCAAGGCGTGAAGCAGTTTGTGGCTGAAGTTGTGACCATGGGATGTCAGAAACACAGGAGTCTTGTTCCACTTCTTGGGTATTGTAGGAGAAAGCATGAGCTTCTTCTTGTCTCAGAGTACATGCCTAATGGTAGTCTCGATGAGCATTTGTTTGATGACGAGAAACTTGTACTTTCTTGGCCACAAAGACTTGTGATTGTTAAGGGTATTGCTTCTGCTCTCTTTTACCTCCATGCAGGTGCTGACCAAGTTGTTCTGCACCGAGACATCAAAGCTTCCAACGGTGGAGACACACATTGGAATCTAAGAAAATCCTCTAAGATCCTTTTACCGGCTTCAACACCCTCCCTAGGTAATGATAGGTAAATAAAACAAAGTACATAGAAGAAATCAGTTATTAGCTTTCAAGCTTGTTCTATCTGTTCACTTGTCCCAAAAAAATGAATTTATGCCCATTGGAATAGTTTTACGAGATGATTTAATAAATGAACACTCATTTTCTCAGTAAGTAACCTAACTTTGTACTCTTCTCCTTGTTACTATAACTATTCATACCTGTATCTTCTTGTTCTCCCTTAAATCCTTTGTTTTCTAAAGATTTTGAACGTGTGCTTATTTAACCATACAATCACATAGGAAGATGGAAGGTGAAAATCTAAGAACTTTCTTAGTTCTTCAATATATTATGATTATCACCAGAGAGAATCATCATCGTCTTTGTATATTTTGGCTTAGTTATGTTCTCAATTTTTACAAGATATTTGAATGTGAATCTGTGATTGAAAAAATATAGAGATTTATTGTGTAGTAGCAATTAAAATCATTTAAACTAATGAAAATCTCATAAATAAAAACACAAAAAAAAAACAGAAGAAGAACAGAGTCACATTTAAGCAGCAACAGGTGATCCATTTGTGAGAAGTTTGGTGTTATTTCTTCTTTGTTCAATCTCCTTGATCATCTCCAAAGGCGTTGCAGAAGAACCATCCTTTGGACTTTTAGGACCATCAGCACCAATCACAATCCTAATCTCGTATTCATCCACATCACCTTTCTTCAGAACCTGGAGAGACGAAAGAGGAGATGATGATGAAGAAGTAGTACTAGTAGTAGTGGCAACATTCATGTGATGATGATTCTCTTTGTTTGGTGACTTAACAATCCACATTAAGTTGTAACCTCTGGTCTTATGCAGTAATATTACAACAGAAGTGACCAGAAGTTGGATTATCCAAGGTAAAGTCATGAGTAGTGTTCCGGATATCGAAAAGAATTTGATGTAACCAAAGTTATGGTTTTTGGTGGTGGAGAGGGTGAATAAGAGGATTCCAGTTAGAGTTATCCACAGAGAGTGAATCAGGATTGATCTAAAAGAGAAACCTTTGTTTTCCATGTGTTCTCTCGTTTTCTTTCTTCTCTCGTTTGAGAAAAAAAATTATAATCGTTTGAAGTTTAAAAGTTTACGAAGAGCTGTTAGAGGATTTACTGGAAGTTTAGATTTTCTTGACCTTTTCAAGATATTTAGTTTTGCATATTTGTAAAAAAATTATCTTCTAAAAAAATTTGATTGTACATAAACAAAACGTTTTTTTCTATAACACTCAACAGTATTCAGGATATTGTTTTTGAAACAAAAACTAATTTAAATTGATTTTTATGTATTTAATTTTTTTTTGTTCAGAATAAAATATAAAATAATTTTAATTACCACTGTGATAGTTTTTTCTTACAGCCAATTAAAAGTCACAAATTGAGAAATACAAATAAAAATAAACTTACCATTTTATGTCATTCCGAAGGATTTGGCTGCAACATCTCCAGGTTTGGTAAAATTGCAGTAGCTTCACCATCAAGAACAACAAGTTCGTTGTGGTTCTTGAAACATTTAGTTGAGAATTTGACACTAACAAAACGTAATGAGGATTGAGTTACGACAGAGTAAAGAAATACAAATGCTTTTCGTTCAAATGTGTTTAAATTAGCTTACATGTACTTGTTCTTGGTTTCTCTTAAAGCTGTAGCTTGAACCAATCCAAGAATTTCATCTCCTATGTAAACAGGTGATCGAAAATGAAGAGTTTGAGATACATATACTGCTCTTGGCTGCAATAGACCAAAAAGGATTTAGTCATGTTTCTGTAAATCTGTAAAACCATGCACGACAGGTAGAAGATAAATGAATGCAAACTAAAACAAGAGAACTTACGAAATGCGCAGAGATAATACGAGGAAACATGGAAGAAACAAGCATCCCATGGACAAGGGGATTCTCAAAACCGGCTTTACGGGCAGATTCTGAATCGAAATGAAGTGGGTTCCAATCATGGCTCACCTCAGCATATGCCTTAACATCTTCACTTGAGAACACTCTTGTTTCACTTAAAACATCTCCCACTTTAAGTGTCTTTGAAGTAACTGATGAGAAACACCTCGAAACAAAGAGATGTCTGAGGAAAAACGTTTTCGCCAGCATTTTTTCACCTGAAAGGAGGGAAGAATCAAAGTGACGATCCACCTGAACAAACAAACAAACGCCTTGAGGTATTACTAGTCGCCTTTTTCAGTGGCAATTGTTCTCATTGAGTCATTTTGTCGAACAGCTTATAGGCACGCCGTTGAAAGTCGAAAGATACAAGCTTTACTAAATTATTCCAAATTGCTAACAATATATGATCAAATTCTAACCTTATAATCAAAATTCTTAGAAATATTGACGACAAGGTAAATTAACCTAATCAAATAAATCGTACTTGTTTTGCAGTTTCGTTGACTTTCAAGCTCCGGACCGGACGTGATTAAATTGAATTATGCACTGATGACTCAACCCCACATTTATCCGATTGAACATGATTGTTTCTTAATCATGATTTATCAGAACAACCAGGATTTTCAAATTTGTAAATTTGAACAAAAACGATAGAAAAGATGAAAGCTTTACGATATTCATTGAGGTATCAAAAGGAGCATACATAAGCTGATCGCAAAAGCTGAATTGTGCTTCAGTACACAAATTGCAACTAAAGATCGATTCAGAATCCATAGAATGAAACTAGTAAAAACTGAAACTTGTAACCCATTAACAAATGAAGCATTGTCATCAAATTCCGATAGAAGATGATCCTCACGGTCGCCATGATGTAATCTTTTCTGTCAAAAGTGCGACATTACGATTGATATCTTCGATTGTGTTACTCTGTAGCGCAACAACAATAGCCTCTTGATAACTCTCTTTTGCTTCTTCAAGTAGGACTTGATACATTTCACATTGAAGGTTGTTACTAAGCTTGGTTCCAGAATAACCCCTGGTTTGGTTGAGAAACACAATCAGAATCTGCTAAAAGCGAAACAACTAAACTAATTGTTAATGAAGAAAGATGGATTCGACTCTGACCTCCTAGTTAGACGGTCATACAAAATAGAGTTCTCAGTTTGAAGCACCACAACGCCATCAAACCATCGCTCAGGAAAGAAGTCACAGCCATGGTAGTCCACAATGTTTCCTCCTCCTACCATTGCATCTTCAAGCTCATCACACACCTGATCCACATGTCAAATACAATAAACAAGTTATCAAAAAGAAGATGCAATCCACAATTTCCTTTGCAATTAACCAAACCATTCAACTTTTAAAAAATCAAACTTTTTGAAACAATTTGAAACGCAACCAAGAAATCTAGGAAAAAACTTTGTTTGTATAGTTGATCAGCTACAATAGCTAAGTAACAAATTACATGTAATGACTAAGATTCCAAAGCTAAAGTCATGAATTTTGAATTGAAATCGCTTTATTTGTCCAATTAAAAAGTAAAGCGACTCAAATTAATAGAAATTGAGAATAAAGGAGTAGGAAATTCACCAAATCTTCGTTGATGATGTAAGACTCGAACTTATCGTCCCAGCCGTCGTGCAAGTTTTTCTCTTTAACCAGATCGCCGATGCAAATATACCGGAGATTCGTAGCTTGGGCCACAGCAGTAGCCGTCGTCGATTTACCGGTACCAGGAGTTCCCGTAATTAGCAAGTTCGGCTTTGAACGCCCTGTCCCATTGTTAGCTCTCGACATGAGCAAAATCCTCTTTTAGCCCTAAAGAATTTCAGATTCGCCGGCGGAGATTGAAAGTGGAGACGACGAGAGAGAACAAGAGGCGGTAGGGTTTTAACATTTTATAAAGCAAAAAGGGCCATAAATATAACCCGATTGGACTCAAACCGAAGCGAACCGAAAATCAATCAGTTCCTATACGGATTCTAAACATGTCAACCCGAATAATCTGATTCAATCCAAACCGAAAATCCGAAGGCCCGAAGCTAAATTAGGCCAAAATCCATGGGCTTTTTTGTAATTTCCTGTCCCGTATAAAAAATCATGAAAACATGATTGATATCTCGTTGGTAGACTATGACATCACGGTACACGTCAACATTCCAAGTATATAGGATAAATACTGTCCATTCAAATTCCACCACGTGTCCCGGTAACGTACCCGGATGTATCTCTCTTTTCCGTCTTCTTCTCACTCACTCACAATCGCTCGAGCTAAACACTGAAGCAGATATTTTAGGCTGTTGAGAAAAAGTTAGAACGAGAGAGAAAGCCATGTCTGTGAAAACAATCCTATCATCGATTGTTCTGGTGATTCTCATCGCCGTATCGGCGATGGCGGATATCGGATTCGATGAGTCAAACCCGATCCGAATGGTATCCGATGGTCTCCGGGAGGTAGAAGAATCTGTTTCTCAGATCTTAGGTCAATCTCGTCACGTTCTCTCCTTCGCTCGGTTCACTCACCGGTAAGTCTCATCCTTTCACTACCGGTGCCTTCTCCGTTGACTTTAAATCTTTTTGTGTGTTTAATAATTGTTTTGGTGATGAAGGTATGGAAAAAGGTATCAGAACGCGGAGGAGATAAAGCTGCGATTCTCGATTTTCAAGGGGAATCTGGATTTAATCAGATCTACTAACAAGAAAGGCTTATCTTACAAACTAGCTCTCAATCGTAAGTTTATTTCGTTCTTCCTAAGAGCAAACATTTCTCGACTCTTTAATCAACTAATATATGTATAAAACCGTTGTGGGGGAAACGTGGAAACTAACTTTTTCTGTCTTGGAATCTTCTAAGTGAATATATTTTTTAATTTTGATTTTAGCTCTTTTTTTTCTTTTGTTCACGTGATTCAAGATTGTTATTGGTCTAGGACTTTGCAGATTTTATGAATATATGAATTCTCTATGAGAGACTACCTTGCGTGAATATTTCGTTATTATTCTGTTTATTCATGATTTAGCTATCTGATTCAAGATTGTTCTTGTTTTTTTTTGTGCCCGATCCTTGTTGCTAGTGGTTTGAGGATAAGGAAATATCCATCTAAATATTGATAATTGTCTCTTGAATCTGTACAGAATTTGCTGATTTGACCTGGCAAGAGTTTCAAAGGAACAAGCTTGGTGCTGCTCAAAACTGCTCTGCCACTTTAAAGGGCAGCCACAAACTCACACAAGCAGCTCTTCCAGAAACGGTAAAGTCCATGACTCAATCTTGTTGCACTGGACCATCCAGTTCCTCTTCTTCAGCTTTACGAAAACATATTTAGCTGGACATCTCTTATAATTTGGTTCTGAGTCCTCAAATTGTGTAACTGCAGAAAGACTGGAGAGAAGATGGTATTGTTAGTCCGGTCAAAGACCAGGGAGGTTGTGGATCTTGCTGGACATTCAGGTAAAACCAATGATTAAGATACTAATATCTTCTTGATGTGAAATTAAAAGCCAAGATTGCATGAATTATGTAATATGATATGATTTTTGTACTGCAGTACAACTGGAGCTCTTGAGGCAGCTTATCATCAGGCATTTGGAAAAGGAATATCTCTTTCTGAACAACAACTTGTGGATTGTGCTGGAGCTTTCAATAACTATGGCTGCAATGGTGGTCTTCCTTCTCAAGCCTTTGAATACATCAAATCCAACGGTGGCCTTGACACAGAGGAAGCTTATCCTTACATCGGGAAAGATGGAACCTGCAAGTTTTCAGCAGAAAACGTCGGTGTACAAGTACTCGACTCAGTCAACATTACTCTGGTTAGCAGCTTTTATGGATTTTGAATTTCACCTGCCTGAAAATATACATTTTTGTAATCTGTAATGAGGATTATTTCAACAAACAGGGTGCTGAAGATGAATTGAAGCACGCGGTTGGATTGGTACGCCCAGTAAGCATAGCATTCGAGGTTGTAAACTCGTTTCGGCTTTACAAGAGTGGAGTTTACACTAGTAGTCACTGTGGAAATACTCCAATGGTGAGGCTTTCTTCTTTAAACTGCTAAAAAAACTTACATTGTTGCAACTAGAATCATCTTAGGCTCTTAGCTTAGTGTTTGATTCGGTTTTTTTAATGTGGCAATAGGACGTGAACCACGCGGTTTTGGCGGTTGGTTATGGAGTTGAAGACGGTGTACCATATTGGCTTATAAAGAACTCATGGGGAGCGGAATGGGGCGATAAAGGTTACTTCAAAATGGAGATGGGGAAGAACATGTGTGGTAAGAGTTCTATAACCATCATGAAACTATAACACCATTATCATATTATATACCTTGTTTTAGATATAGCCTGTAAAAGAAAGAGATAGAGAAACAGATTCTCTTAGATGTTCACATTTGGTTTCTCTCTATCTTTTGTTGATTCGTTCTTGAATTTGCAGGTATTGCGACATGTGCATCGTACCCGGTTGTGGCCTGAGATAATCAGCGAATGTAATTGGTCAAAGATTAGATTACAATATGTTGGCATATTTATTGGATTAAGACAATACTTGAATGTTGGGACTTGGGAATGCAGTGTTTATGCTTGTTGTAACATAAAGGTCTGTTAATATGTACAAAATAATGCAAAAACTATTTACGATCGATTTATAATATATGCATATGTATGTAAATTTAAGAACATAAATTTATTTAGGTTGAAAATAGCATTGTTCTTAATCTTCAGTCGAATTTTATGACAAAAATACTTATATTGTTCTGGTAATTAGGCTTCTAAACTAAGATAAAAACTAATAACGTGATTAATAATCATAAACTAAAATAGGCACACTACTTTTATATAATTTTCAGACATCAATCCACACTGAAATAAATTTTTGTTTTTCACTTTTTTTTGTTCTTTACCCTGAAATAACTTATTGTCTACTTAATTTGTTAGTTTACTTAAGAAATTGTATGGTTGGTTCTCTGGTTCAGCGTCACCAAACCCAATGGTTTAAGTTTTTTAATTACAATTTACCCCTTTGGTTTTGATTCTCTTGAAATTTTTACATGGCAACGAAAGACAAACACTACACGTTCCTTGTTCTTAAAACATGGCCGAGTCACTCTCCGAGTCAACCTCCGACTCGCTCACCACCACATCAACTAAGCCCGCTCAATCCGCCACTGGTACTATTTTAACCCCAGAAAGTCACCCATGTCCTTCCCGAGATCCCAATCGAGATCGTCAGTGAAGAAGAAATGGCTATTCTCGATGCAGCACTTGCAGCAACACGCTCCATCTTCCCTTCTGTGATCCGCTCGTCTTCTCCGTCAAGGATCCTAGCCGGTGGAAGCCCCAAGACTATTCGTTCATTTACTCTCTTCTCCAAGAGGAAACTCTCGGGATGTTCGGATATTGAAGACTCTTATTTGCATCGATTTAGGAAAAATCAAGCTTTAGGTGTCACAGATCTCACCGGCACAGTACGTTAATCTACTCTTTTTATGATTCAAAAGAGAATAAGATCGAATAAGCACCGATTGATCTCTTTTTGGTTCGTTACAGGAATGGTGTGAGAAACAAATGGAGAATGTTCTTTGTTTTGGCAGGAGAAAAGTCAGCAAAGCCATGAAACTTGGCCAAGCTCGCCATTTGGAGCTTGAGGAAGAGGTATTGAATATGATAGATGATCAACTTTACTGTTATGAGTGGTAGATAAACAATTTGCTGAAATTATCTAATAATGGGCAGGTAGTTAGAAAGGTTAGAGTAAGAGTTGAATCGAATGAAGATAAATGGGCTTTGAAGCTGCTAAATTCAATTGCAGGTGTTAACCAATTCTTGTTTCAAGGACGAACTCGTGAATTGTTTCTGTGAGTTCCTTCTTCAATTCTATTTCTGTCCTTCCACCTTTTGCTACAAGGATAATTGCCTGCCATTAGTTGTCATGTTCTTTTGCTCCACGATTATAGCTTTGCATAATCTAGTTTTGTCTGTCAATTCTTGGTACTTATCCATGATAAGTGATCCATTTATGGTATATCATATCAGCCTAGGATTTGTTGGAGGTCAATGGATTGTGGGAATCATTGATGAGCTTAGAAAGGCATACGCAGAAGAGTCTTCTGATAGCAGACCAATATTGATAGATACAAAGACGCGACTTCGTGATACACTCCCAGCTGAGCCACAGAGAAGGAATGGAAGGTAAGTGCTTGCTCTTCTTTTTCTGTTTTTGGTTTAATCCTAGGGAGTTCAATGCTAATTATCCTTACATTACTTATATTTGATAGGCTTCAATTAATGCTTTACAAGCTTCTATGGGACACTATAGTGAAAAAAGGGTTCCCGGCGGAAGCCTTTTTCGACTACTTCTCTTTGAATCGTCACTACGTCTTATCCCAAGATGTCAGAGATAACATTGCTAATGCAGGTATCCAAGCTCAGGTATACTAATCTTTGACTATGTACAAGATATTTTTCGCTAAGCCAAAGCTTTTGTGTCTATGAAGAGAAATTTACTAATTGATATTCTTACTATTTTTAATTGGTGCAGACACTTGAAGAGATAGTTAGGTACTATGAAAATACTTTTAAGATGCTTCCGGTAGCAAATGATCAGTTATTACTAAAGTAAGTAGAAGATGTCTTGTTCTTAACCTTATAGAACACATTAATATATCTTTGATCATCTGATTGTAGTTGAGTGCAAAACTTTGCCTATCAGGTATGAGTTTCAAAAAGACCAATCTATAATAGCTGAGATTAGATTCCACCATGATCATGAATGGGCAATGAGCAAATATAGAGAAGTCATTGAGTTTTGGAAAAATGAACGAGAGGCTGAGTACACTCCTGAAGAAGAACGTTGGAAATGTCGGTATTGCCAATTTGCCAAGTCTTGTCCTGGAAACCCGAGTTTTGAATCTCCTACCCCCGAGCTCGCCACCAAGGGAGGCTCCTCCTTTAGCTAGCTAAAGAGAAGAGTAAATATTGATTCTTTCACCAAAAGTTGCTAAGTGCCAACATATGTTTCATTTCACCAAAATCTCTTACCTCGAGCTCTTCGTATAAATTTGTATTTGCTTTCTATGTTTTCTATGTAATCATGTTTTCTAATTCAATGAAGATATATGTTTGAAAAATGAGATGAATAACCAATGCAAGTTACTAATCAAAATTTTATAAAGTATACTTTATTTATTCTTCTGGTCGGTTTTACTTTTACTTTATCAGAAGTTATAGTGTGTTATTAGTCTTAAAGATACAAAACTAATAAAATGTCTACGAGAATTAGGATGGCTCTTGTTATGAATGTTTTATCTCTTTTGGGTTCAGTAACCCGAAATATTTCTCGGCCAAGAGTTGCACGTTGGTGTTGAATTCTTTGTATTACTCATCACAGGAACTGTTCCATATGGACAATTTATTTGATTCTTGTTGTTTCCAGTTTGATTCTTTATTTCATGTTTTGAAACTGATAGTTCCATCTTTGGAAAAAAAGAAGTTCTATAGTCAAATTCAAAAATTACATTTTATTCAAAAATTACATTTTATAACAAGTAAAATGACGAATTTCTGAAACTATGTACCTGGATTATGTGGTTTTTGAACAAGGGATGATCAAGTCCTGATTGCTTATAAATATCTATGCAATCGTATGTTACATTTCCACTTATCTACCAATGAAAAAAAAAAGAAATGAGATTTTTATAACATACATAAGCAAGAGAAAGATGATGTTGAACTTGTCCAAGACAGAGAAAGATACTGTTGAATCAATTAAAGTAGATCACAATAAACAGAAGAGAGACATGGGTCGCAAGCTTTTGTTTTGAAATCCAAATAAAGAACTCTATATGATTGGATTTTTGCCTCTTTTTTTAATATTTGTTCCCTTTAGAAGATAATAATTCTGATTTTTTCCTTAGTAAGAGATCATTTATACACTTTTTCTTCTCTATGGTGAACATTATCTTTAATTTTCATATCCAATAGATATGTTGTTTATTCGCTTCGTAAACGGAGAATATTATGAATTTGCAAACCAGTTTGTTATATTGTGTCAATTATATGTAACTTCTGTTGATAAATCAGACAAATTTTTACTTTAAATTTTATTAAACATTTAACCAGTTAGAATAGTAAATTATGTTGGTTATTAAAAATTAATTTTGTTCGTTTAAATATTTAGAAGCATGTTAAAAAAAATTATTGGGTTTAAATAATCTAAAAATCTGAATTTTTTTTTAAAAAGTTTAAATTTTATTGAAATAATCAGATTTAAAATATTTTAGAAAAATATAAACTAAAAAGTATTTACATTTTCTTATTTAATTTTTTGATGGTTTTCTTTTCGATTAAAGAAATCAAAAATAAATTAATTATTTTATATGTGTCAGATTCTTATCGATCAACTAACATGTATCATGATCAAATAATTATAAGTATGTTAGGTTTTTTTATTGGAGTTTAAATAATTTTAAAAAAAAACTAAAATTCTAAATATGAGAAAGAAAATTTAAATTTTATCAAATTTTAAAGTTTAAAATCAAAATAAATATTTTATTATTAAAAAAATTTCGAGGATCTTAATGTAAATATCTATTTTATTATGTGATCCTGATAATTATTTTTTAGTTTAAATGATTAGAAAAAATTTATAAATATATTAATAGAGCTTAAATAATCTAAAAATCTAAATTTGAAAAGGAAAGTTTAAATTTTATTGACAAAATAAAATTTAACCTATACTATTAAAATAGAAAGTTAAAAGTTATTATTATTTTTCGCTGGTTTTCCTTTTATATTAGGAAAAACAAAATTAACATAGTATTTTTTATACATATCAAAATTCCGAATGATATTTGTCATGATATCATTAATTATAATTTAGACACGTGTCAGGTTCTTGTGAGCAACCAAGTTTTATATAATAAGATTTTTTAAGAAAACAGAAGCCATGAAATTTCATATAAATAACCATAATTATTACATAACATGTAGTACATATTACATTTTATTTACAAAACTATTGATTCAAAACAAAACTGTGCCAAATATGCTTTTAATGTGATGATGAATTCAATATTCGAAAACGATGTATTCTTCTCTCTTGCTTTTCATGGCCATCTCCACTACCCATTGGTTTTCAGCTCTAGATTCTGACACTGCAATACCCATTGCTCTTTTTTTTTCTTGTTCTTATGACACTGCAATACCCCTAAGAAAGTCACAGTTAATCAAAGAGTTACTCTATATTACTAAGGATGACAATCTTATCTATTTAGGTAATATTCTAAAATGCAGGATGATATGATGATAACTTCATAAACTTGTTCCTCTTTTTATTTTACAAAACCAATTCAGAAAGATATAAGATTCTTAACCCAGCAGACTAAGAATCACAATCATCTCTACTTAAGTAGTATACTTGATATTTTATGATCAAGGAGAATTACCGACTTCTTAGCAAACTTATTTCTTTCCTTTGATACAATACAAAATAAAAAGGAGCAAAAATAATACACATTCACGTCTCTTCTTCTTTTATCGGAAGCAAGTTGTTCCTCTGAACTTTCAGTAGCTCTGTCGATCTCCTAAAGCACAGAGAGCCATCTGGTAATCAGCAATGCTCGTTCATTACCTCTATATGAGACTGCAAGGGCCGTTCATTACCTCTCTATGAGACTCCAGGGGCTTTGGTCACGGCATTCGACTCCTCATGGGCAACCTATAGGATTTACAACAGCAATCTCGTAAGTAAATTGAACAGTCACAACTAAAACATATGATTTGGCATGAAAAATAACACAAAACGAATGAGAAGCCAAAGAATCATAAATATTCTAAAGGAAAGCCAACAGTTGTCATAGCCAAACTGCAATGGAGGATCTCCATCTTAATTTAATGCAATTTACACATTCATTCTATAAATAGCACATCATTTCATGTATATAATAAATAGTGTAAGGTAAGAAAGTCAGTGGTTTGTACCTGAACTTTCTTAAGAAGAAACTCTAGCTTGTCATACTGTTTATCATTTTGTCTTGAACCTAAGAAGACAAAGAGGAAACATCGGCAATTGGTATGGTGATATAGAACTCTCTTTCTATAAATTTACTTTTTTGAAGAAATCTTCTAATCTTTGATCTCCTCCTTGCTCCCCTAATTCAACATCGGCTTCTCTAAAAGACTATAAGACACACATTACATGGTTCGATTATTAAAGAATAAAAATGCAATGAAGAAAGCGCAAAAACGCTCCACTTGAAAAATGGAAAAGCATAAACTCATTATTCAAGCATCCAGTAGCAACGCCTCCGGAAATTCTCATTGTCTTCCCCATGCGCATAGTAACAATGTAAAACATCAATGCTTCCTACCTATATTGAAATATTGCATTATCAGCTATATGCCTCAAAAAATCAGAATTAAAACCAAGAAAATCGTTTAACGGTCATGGCATTAGTCTACACTAAAAATTAGCGAGGAGACAACAACAGAAATATTAACCTCTGGGCTTTTCGTAAGCCTCTTTTACCATTTTCCCATCTTCGTTCTTCATGCCCTAAAACAGATTAAATTTAAACATCACAGAAAATAAATCGGCTATTTAGAACAGAGACAAAAAAAAATTCTAACTTCCAGACGGGAATACGAAAAATAAAATATAGAACATAAATACCTCCTGTGAGTCACTTTTATGGCTTTCATCTGCTTCAATACTCAAATGGGACTTGAAATCTTGACCCAAGGAGATATCAAGTTAACAGTACATTCACTTGATATATCCCTGAAAGATTTTAATTTCAACTCTTTATTAAACATGAGTGTTGATTTCAAATAATGAGAGAGTTTATTCACTGATCTTTTTTACCTGAATTGATAAGTTTCTCCACATGATGTTGGTAATAAGAGGTTCTCTGAAAAAAGAAGTCAAAGCAGAGAGATATACAACGAAAAGTTTGTCTTTTCAAAACTAAATTTCTTATCAAGTTTAATTGTGAGAAAACAAAAGATGTGAATACAGTACTTTCTGCCAACGGGAGGCTTCCCCATGAGGTGATTAGTGGGTGGTTCATTAGCCAAAGCCAATGCTCCAAGAGTGTCCATTATCAGATTAACTCAGAGAAGCTGTACGTTAAAGGAACACCAAACGTATGAGCAAAACTATTTATGCAACAGAATATCAAACCTGCACAGCGGTAATTGAGACGTCACCACTTGAAATAGCAGCCACAGCATTAATGATGAGAGCGGCAACATTGACAGTAAGCTGAAATAACAGATAAAAAATTAGCATAAACCAGTTTAACTCCTGGCATATAAAAGATTATTAAAAGAACTAACAAATGTATCATCGTCAGAAATAGGCAGCACAAAACACTCACTCATAAGTACCTGCTTCAATGTGTGTGAGACCAATGGAAGTAAATTTCCTAAGCTGCTTTAACTATATCTCTCTGGAACTCCTGGGAATGACAATAACAAATGTTTGAGTATATCAGACTCGTTGAAGCTGAAGATCAAGTCTAATGAGAAGGGATCTTTCTATGATTTTCTTCTTCTTAGACCTCATAACTTCCCTAAATAACTTCTTCGAGGTTTGCATAGAAGAATCAATCATCTCACTACTCTACTTCTTTAGTTTGATTATCATCTTGTGAGTGTTGTTGATTCTATTTAGATATGCGGTTTTCAGATACTCCAAGAGAACGGCCTGTGAAGAGAGCTAAATGGAGTCAAGAAGCAGGTACTTTGTTTTATACTTTTTTTCCAACAATGTAACAAGAATCTTAAATTTATGTTTTGTTTTTGCAGATTTTAATCAGTTGGATGTGTTTGAGAAGCTTGAAGCTAAGTGTTAGGTATAATAAGTTAATAACAATAACATATTACTGTTCAATGGTGATGATAAACCAATGAATGGATTATTGTTTTGGTTAGGCTGAAGTTAAGCAAGAGAAACAAGAAGGAGAAGATGATGATGAAGTCGAGGAATCACAAGGAGAAGAATCTAATAATGGAGATTATGATCAGGTTCTGCTTTATTTGCCAAATTAATAATGGTGAATTGAAACCTTGTGATTCTGCTTCTTAAGTTACTTTGAAACTTTGTTTTTTGTAGAATCAAGACTTTGATGATGATGATGATGATGATGATGATGAAGATTATAATCAGGCAGATGATAGTGATCAATGTAAGCATCAATCTTTGTTTTCTGTTTCCTTACTAAGATTATGTCCTTAAAACTTAAAACCCACTCTTAACTAACTTGGTCTATCTATTTTCTTACCTACAGTTGAAGAATTGTATTAAGCCTCTTCTTCTTTTTCCCAAGAGAATCAAGTTTTGCTGACAAGATCAGCTCAGCCTTAAGGTGAAAAAGCTCTTTGGATCATCTTGGTACCAAAACTAATTTCGTGGAATTGTTGTGCTTTCAGTCATTTTCTGATTTTTCTTTCGATATCTCAAAAGCTTCATAAAAAATTTCTTGTATAAATTTTCTAAATGAGATAGAGTTGATAGTTCTCAGTAAATTGTGGAATCAATATGTTAGTTTGTTGACTAATTTATTCGTATGCATGTTGTCGCCAAGATAATTTTTTTTATAAGCATTTAAAATTTTATGCAAGTCAACACCTAGATACAAATTTTATGTGTTACCTTCATGATATTTTGATTCAACGTTTTGGAGGAAATTTATCTTCTACTCATCCATCTCTAATAAATTCTCCGTTAATAGTTGAATACCAATATTTATTTTCCTTCAATAAAAACCGACTTATATTAGATTTTGAATTTTAAAAATATATATATTCAACATTTGATTATGGAAATCTAGCTACCGCAATTAACAACTCCATTTTGTAAATGCATTTAAATAAATGGTATATGTCCGATGATTTAGCTACAATTTCGATATATATATATATATTAATTCAAATTAAACACTAGTATTAATTCATAGATTTCTCAAAGACATGGCGGCTAGAGCTTTTATTAAAAAAAATTGCGTTTAGAAACTATTCGATCACCCTTTAATATTCACGTTTATATATTATTTAAGCGTAAAACTGTTATTTTTGCAATTCCCAAATGAAAAAAATGGAAAGTCGAAAATGCACAATTTTAAGTAGCGAAGGGAATATTCTAGAATTTTACTTGTCCTATGTTTATCACTACCAAAAAAAAAAAATTAGAAAGGCGAAAACGCGTAAGGGCAAATTAGTAAACTAGAACGACGAAGAGAATGCGAAAACCCTAGACCTCGTAGCTATAAGTACCCTGGATTAGGGTGCGCTCTCATATCTCTCTCATTTTCGTAGCCGCAAGACTCTCTGATTCTTACTTGCAGGTTAGATATTTCTCTCTGTTTAGTTTTCCGATCTTCATCTTCTTATAATTCTTGACGTTGTTTAGCTTTAGATTCTTATCGTAAGCTCTGTTTCGACTGTGGTTATCGCTTATTCTTGCTGTTATACTAGCTTTGACTCTTGTGTTTAAGATCCGTTTCTTCATCGATCTATTTGCTCAATCCTGTTCTTTACATATAGCGTTTACCTTTAGTAATGTCTCCTTTTGATTTTGAAAATCTGATAAGTTAGTAGCCTCGCATGTTGTTGTAACTTAATCTTTGCGATCTATCGACGCACTGTTCATTGCGATGTTTACTGGAGATTTTTGCTATGATTCCAGTGTTCTGATGTATTTGGTGGATGATGTGCGTTAGTTTTGATATATATGATGTTTTGTGGTTAGATCTTTTGATTTCACAGTAGTTTTAAAGATGAGATGATCTCTTGTTTGAATGGATCTGTATATGGTTTATGTATTGTTGTTGATTCTGATGATTCAAGTACTTTTGTTTTGATTTGTATTAACAGCTATGGGTAAAGAGAAGTTTCATATTAACATTGTGGTCATTGGCCATGTCGACTCTGGAAAATCGACCACAACTGGTCACTTGATCTACAAGCTTGGTGGTATTGACAAGCGTGTGATCGAGAGGTTCGAGAAGGAAGCTGCTGAGATGAACAAGAGGTCATTCAAGTACGCATGGGTGTTGGACAAACTTAAGGCCGAGCGTGAGCGTGGTATCACCATCGATATTGCTCTGTGGAAGTTCGAGACCACCAAGTACTACTGCACAGTTATTGATGCTCCTGGTCATCGTGATTTCATCAAGAACATGATTACTGGTACCTCCCAGGCAGATTGTGCTGTCCTTATCATTGACTCTACCACTGGTGGTTTTGAAGCTGGTATCTCTAAGGATGGTCAGACCCGTGAGCACGCTCTTCTTGCTTTCACCCTTGGTGTCAAGCAAATGATTTGCTGCTGTAACAAGGTGAGCTAGGTTTCAAGTTTTTTAGTTTTGTCTGTTACTGTTATTGATCAATGTTTCTTGATTTGGTTTTAACGTTTGTTTGTCCTGTTTTGCAGATGGATGCTACTACCCCCAAGTACTCTAAGGCTAGGTACGATGAAATTATCAAGGAGGTGTCTTCATACCTGAAGAAGGTCGGATACAACCCTGACAAAATCCCATTTGTGCCCATCTCTGGATTCGAGGGAGACAACATGATTGAGAGGTCCACCAACCTTGACTGGTACAAGGG
This sequence comes from Cardamine occulta, assembly GCA_028015245.1. NCBI lineage: Eukaryota > Viridiplantae > Streptophyta > Magnoliopsida > Brassicales > Brassicaceae > Cardamine > Cardamine occulta. The sequence goes on along the minus strand of CM051391.1, from coordinate 4,254,002 downwards.
ACCAACTCTCCTTGAGGCTCTTGACCAGATCAACGAGCCCAAGAGGCCATCAGACAAGCCCCTTCGTCTTCCCCTTCAGGATGTTTACAAGATTGGTGGTATTGGAACGGTGCCAGTGGGACGTGTTGAGACTGGTATGATCAAGCCTGGTATGGTTGTGACCTTTGCTCCCACAGGTTTGACCACTGAGGTCAAGTCTGTTGAGATGCACCACGAGTCCCTTCTTGAGGCACTTCCAGGTGACAATGTTGGATTCAATGTCAAGAATGTTGCCGTGAAGGATCTTAAGAGAGGGTATGTCGCCTCCAACTCCAAGGATGACCCAGCTAAGGGTGCTGCTAACTTCACCTCCCAGGTCATCATCATGAACCACCCTGGTCAGATTGGTAATGGTTATGCCCCAGTGCTCGATTGCCACACCTCTCATATTGCAGTTAAGTTCTCTGAGATCTTGACCAAGATTGACAGGCGATCTGGTAAGGAGATTGAGAAGGAGCCCAAGTTTTTGAAGAATGGTGACGCTGGTATGGTTAAGATGACTCCAACCAAGCCTATGGTTGTTGAGACATTCTCTGAGTACCCACCATTGGGACGTTTCGCTGTTAGGGACATGAGGCAGACAGTTGCTGTTGGTGTGATCAAGAGTGTGGACAAGAAGGACCCAACTGGAGCTAAGGTCACCAAGGCTGCAGTGAAGAAGGGAGCCAAATGATGAGATTCTGTTGGCTATGGTTTTCTTTGGTTTTAAAACTTGATGGCGTTTGAGCCTTTTTTTTTTTTCTCGTTATTTCTCTGCGACTTTCTTATCTCTTCTTCCTTTTTGGATATCTTTGAGACTATTATTATGGTTTTCAATTATGCAGTTTTCGATTAATTTTGCCCTTTTGCTTTAATGTCTTAAGTTGCTCTTTTCACTGTCTAGAAGATGATAAACGTAGCCTAGTTTTGCGTTCTTAGTTTTATGGTTGTGTGAAATAAGCTGCTTCACTTATCAAAAGGATCTGTCACAAGATCCAGAATGATCTTAAGTTTCAACATGGCGATTGTGTATTTCCTTCTCATTTAAAGGAAAACCTTAACGGTCTGGATACTTTGTTTAGATCACAAGGGAATGTATCAAAAATTACGAAAGGTTAAATTTTAAAAAGTAAGTAGAGCTTAAGGAGCAACAAAAGATGGCTAAGAAGTAAACACCAAAAGAAGAGAGGATAAGGCCAAAAGAGGCAGGAAAACATCACGCCAACGACAAATAAACGTGTCAACCAACAACCATGAAAACATAGAGGAATATTTTAAACATACTCCCAAGATTTCCAGCTAAACAAGATTTCTGATCTGCAGTTTTACATGAAACATGACTTAGTAGTGAGATCCACTAAATAAAAAGGGTTTTTTGATTTCGTAACACTTAAGCAGCTTTAGCTGTGTGAGAAGAAAAGCTCCACGAGCCTAGATCTTGTAATAAAGCAACTAGATCTGTGACTTCTTCATAATCTCTCATCTCTTGTAGCCACATCTCGTCAACTCTCTCCACACCCATGTCTTCTGATCTCCTTCTTCTCTTCATCTCCTTCCTTCTCTTGTCATGATCTGCCATTCTTCAACATAGACAGAGAAACAAGTCAAATAAACAGAGAAGATCTCAAGACAGAGAAAAGAAATGAACAGAAACATATTACTCTTTGGAGAGAGGTAACTGCTGAGTGATCCCAGAGATGCAGAGAGGGAAACCATAGTTGCCACTAAGAGTTGTTGACAGCATTTTGTTTCCTTTCAAGATCAGAATTTGGGATCTTGTTTCTAAGAAATCTAAAGAAAGAGAGGAAAAAAAGACAAGATCTTGAATTGGTAATGGATAAAAGAGGGTCTAGATATATAGTAATACTATGTAGGGTCTAGATATATAGTAATACTATGTAATTAATAACGCCTTTCTAATGAGAGAAGATTTTTTTTTTGTCCTGTGGTGTGTGTTGTGCATTTGATATTTTAGACTAGTAGGTATGGCCTCTTCTTCTTCTTCTCCCATTAATCACTACTTTAAAGAAAAAAAAGAAAAAAAAAAAGTACTGCGTCTGTGACTCTGTGAGTGAATTGAAATGATATATATATCGATATATAAATAATAAATAATATTTCATAATCTTGTAAAATAGTGAAAAACAAATACTGGGTTTTTAGTGAAAAACAAATACTGGTTTTTTACTTACTTATTTTCTCCGCATGACAATAATGACAACTGTAGCTTTGATTCTTCTTCTTTTTATTTCTCTCTTTTTTTTCCTTTCTCATTTGTTGGATTGATAAAAGTATTTAAGGACAATAAGTCTTTTCAGTTTTACTTTTTTAGCAAGAATAAAAGCGGCCTCACCTGCACGTTAAAATCATCTTTCAACTTGTTTTCTAAACCAACTTGTTCAATAAAGTAATTCCACCTAAGCTTCTGTATTAAGCAGAGTCTTAAAACATTTTAACATCACTTTCACAATTTATTACACAGAAGGACACATCGAGAAGAAAGAATCAGACAAAAGCCATTTAATGGAAATGATGATTGGAACCAACCAACCTTCAAACCCTTTAATCAAATTATAACTAGATTAGTTTAAGAGAACCATTAAATACAATACTTTTTTGTGAAAATTATGCGTATAATCAGAATATATAGTTACTATTTAGTGTGGATAAGTGTCATAACAGTCCAATTGCTCAAGTTGGGGGGGGGGGGTAGAAAATGACATTCGAGGAGCTGTTCATGGTGTATATAGTACCAACTTATACAAGGACTAGTTAATGATAAGTGAATGCTTTTGAGACTTATCATTGGACCTTGATGTCATGTCTTACCATCCAGATGCATGAAACCGAACAAATATTTTCGCCATTGTCAATGAACTTGCACATATGTAATATTGGTGAATAGATGCAAAATCAAGAACTCAAATCAACTACAGAAGACATATTGGAGAGGAGGGTAATGCCAAATCATTGGAGATGACGTTAACACGATGACCTCACTTGTGATAATAATCCTGTAAGTCATTTGATTGTAGCCACATAGATAGCGGCAAACTAAATGACAATTAAGATTAATGATTATGACAATATAAATTAAGTCCACTCTTCTTAGACACTTATATATATATATATGGATGAGATGAATCTAATGGAGTGATTACACATACAGAATCGTCATACGAGTGGTCTTGCTTCTTCTATGGTTTTGAAACTGCAAACAAAGATTTGCTACGCAGGAGAGATAGCGCCATCACCTCTTATAAGAGTTTAAGTTGGTGGTGACGGTATCTCTCCTCCGTATCAATCCTTATATATGCATCTTAATGCAGAGAGATGCAGCTCGAAGATTCAAGGTATTTCGGTTATTCTATTACTACCTTTCCCTCAGACAAATGATGCATACCATTTCAAGCCATAATTTTGTTTTCTACATCTATCAGATCCCATCCATAAACTAATCTCTTTTTACTTACATTGCAAGCAAAATAAAGCATGAAACTGGTCAATAGAAGATCTTGGTTTGAGCCTCTAGATCTGTTCCAACTTCCAAGACATGTCTTTGCTCTACTTTGCTCAAACTTTGTAAAGTTCTCTCAGCTAGGAGCTCAACGATTAGCGCATCCTCCTCAGCCTGAAAGTTTCAAGAAAAGATTCTTAATTTATGAGTTGTGTTTGCAGAATTCACAGAAATTTGGTTTGATTCTCAGTTCTCACCCACCAGATTTTTTTTTTCTTTTGTTTACTTATTTTATTGTTTGTTTGCTTTTGACAAGGGGCCTATTAAAAAAAGGTTTAGACGAAAAGGTTGACAAATCTATGAAAACTGTCTACATCATTAACTCAAGATCTCACTGTTAATTAGTTTCCACTAGAAGCAAAAAAAAAAAATAAGTCAATAAGACTAGCTCAAGAACTTCATCACTGTTAAATACTATTTTGAATATCTCGAATTGACACCATCATTTCACAAAAGCCTTGGAGTTGCTAAGTAAAAAGAGTCGTGGGATGAATATATAGCCGCAATAGCCATATTTGAAGAGTTTCCAAATGCCCAACTAGCCCTGGGCATAAATAACCATACCCAAAGACCCGAACCAAACCGATCCAAAACTACCCGAATAGGAACTGATCCGAATTTTACGAAAATCTATACATGACTAAAATCTGAAGTAGTTTAGGTTTGGGTACGGTTCAGATAATACCCGATACTCGAGTGAGTACTCAATCTAGTCGAAAACATCCAATTACCCATTAAATCCATTATACATTAGATCCATAACACCAACTTTTTATCCATTCATTAGGTCCATTAACTCTATTACCCATTAGTTCTAAGGGTCAACTCTTAGAGATTAAGTTTGAGAAGTCACTATCGATGATACAGAAGTATATCATCGGGTTTAAGTACATCGCAGATCACAAAGGTCAGACAATCTCATCTGTTCTTCTAGAATGTTTAGCTGAGTGGGATATAGAAAAAAAATTTGCTGTTACCATAGATAATGCATCTGCCAACTCTTCAGCTCTCAAGAGGTTTAATAGGAGTTTCTCATTACTGTCGCTGATTCGTTGGTGTTAGATGGAAATTTTATGCATGTAAGATGTTGTGCTTATATCATAAAATTGATTGTGAATGATGATTTGAGTAAGATAGATGATAATATGTGTGCCATAAGAAATGCAGTTTCTTATGTTAGATCATTTACTTCTAGATTAAGGTCATTTGAACTTATGGTTGATTCAAGAAGATGACTGGTGGAAGTCTGCTATTGGATGTCAAAACGAGATGAAATTCTACCTATTTGATGTTGACAAAAGCATTAAAGTACAACTTGGCATTCAACAAGATGGAGGCAAAAGACAAGTTATACAATAACCACTTTTTAGAGGTTGAAAATAAGATAAAAAGAGTTGGACCTCCTTGTAGAAATGATTGGGCTGCGATTGAGAAGTTAATTAGATTCTTGGTTATCTTTGATAACTCAACATTGGTTGTGTCAGCTTCCAGTATTCTGAATTCGTTTAAGTGTTATGGTGAGATAGTCACCATAGAGAAAAATTTGATGCACATGTGCACAAGTTTCGATCTAGAATTAAAGACAAAGGCTGAAGATATGTTAGAGAAGTTTGATAAGTATTGGGGTGGAATGAAGAACATCAATAAGATGTTGATAATTGCTTCTATCTTTGATCTTATGAAGAAGATGCAATTTGCTAGGATGTGTTTTGATAAGCTGTATGGGAAAGATAGTTATGAAGCCAAGGAGATGAACAAATCAGTGATGTGTGTTATGTGTGACTTGTTTAAAGAGTATACTGCTCGATACGATACCAGGCCATCTGTGCAAGCATCTCAGTCTTCTCAAATATCATCACTTGGTGGCCAAAAGCAATCAGATGAAAGAATGGCTTTGGTGGATGATGATTTAGAATATGAAAGGATGGATTCTTTGTATAAGGAGATGGGTGATGAAATAGAGTTCAAGATTCAAAGAATGAGTTGAGAATCCTAAACTCATGGCTGGAATGGAGTATAATGTTCTATCTTGGTGGAAGCTCAACAGTGGAAAGTTTCCAATTCTATCTGAAATTGCTCGAGATGTACTTGCAATGCAAGTGTCCTCTGTTGCATTGGAAAGTGCTTTCAGCACTAGAGATCGGGACATTGATCTATATAGGAGTTGTTTAACTCACTATATGATTGATGTTTTGATTTGTTCAGAGCAGTGGATGAAGTCAGGCATCTTGAATAGTAATGAATCAAAACTTGTTACAACGGAACAAATACAAGCTGAGTTTGAATATGAAGACAAGCTTAAGAGAGGTAATGCTTCAGCTCTCTTTCGTATTTTTATGTTAACTTTGTTTAGTTAACAATCTGTTTGTCATCATTTTTCAGATTTTGATACTTCAAAAATATTAGAAGATTGAAGAGTGGATAATTTGCTGCTTGGTTCTAAAGTAATTTCGCTATTTTTTTTTTTTATTGTTTCTAGTTTTTACTTGGATATTACTTTTTTTGTTTCTAATATAATTTTTTATGTCGCATGAACATGGAGAAATACTATATGCTTTGGAGTTCCCGAAATAAAATAACCGAAACCCAACCCAAAATCTATAAATACCCGAACGAAACTTCTAGGCTTAAACCCGAAGATCCGATTCGATCAAGTTCGGGTATCCGAACGCACAGGACTAGCCCAACCTTATCATTGGAAACCTTCTTGCTTCACGTGGGAAAGGAAAAAGACAGCCACATAAACAAGTAAACAACTGGTCGGTCCATAATACTTGAGCACATTTAGGCCTAAAAATCAAAGCCCAAATAATTGTAGACCCATGTAATAATACTAAAAAATATTTTTATAATATTTGTATACGAGCCATCAAAATTTAAAACCGTATTCGACTAATTGTTTAAAACAGATCACCCCAATATGTGCTATTGGGAGAGTCTATTACTATTTTCTTTTTTCTTGGACATACACAATCGTTTAGTATTTTGTTTTGTTTTAAGTCATGGGAAGCTCAATGTAACCTTCCTTTTACACAAGAAAACAAAGAAGCTAAGTAAGATGCAAAGATGATAAAGTTAAATTCTTGACCCAAAAAAATGATAAGTCAATTCAATGAAAAAAAATATAAAGAAATATATGATGATACTTTTCCAAATTCTTAACTAGAAAAATTAGAATCAAATCATACAATATCTACATTGTAAATCTAAAGATTTTAAAATACCGATGACTCCGTTACGGAAGTAAATCTAAAGATAGTGGTGAAGGAAGAAGAACCGAATGTCAAAAACACGTCAATTTTGGTGGGGAGGGGACTTAAAGAACTATGCACGTGACCACACTGGAACTAAACCCGGACGTAATTGTCGTCATTAAACCGGATTTGATTATCGGCGACTGGTCCGGCTTCCCTTCTTTTGTTTTCCTCTCGGAAATTTCGATTTTTTTTCTCCGTCTGGGTTGGTGTCTCTTTTTTATTTCTATTTTTTTCCTGGGAAAAATCTTATCGAAGCTGTGAAAACCCTAATTTCAAATCTCTTATTTAATCTATCAGTTTCCAATACGTGATGATGCAGTAACCGATCTCTTGGTTTGTGTTTCCGTTTTATTTCTGTGAATTGTTTATTTTTGGAAGTTAAAAGGGTTTGAGTCATCTTTTTGTTTTGTTTTGTGGTTTCTTAGATCGGCTGCTGTATGGAGACTGCGTACTGTGAATTTTACGGCTTTGGTACTAATTGTTGGAGTTTACGTTCGTGTGTTTTGAACTGAGCTTTGCTTCTTGTGTTGTCTGGAGGTTGAAAGATATGGATTTGGAAGTTAGTTGTAAGGTATTATTGGCTGAAAGATCTCTGCTTTATCATCTGTCTTGGTTTGTATACTAAGCGGATATTACAAAAAGCTTTGCTTTTTTTGAACTTTTTTTTTTTTTTTTTTATGATCTTGATTTTTATTTCTGTGAGTCAAAAAGATGTTTTATTTCACAAGGGTTTTGGATTCATGGTTCATGATTGCTGTTAATGGATTTGATCTTGCTCTAGTTAGGCTCAGAGTTTAGTTTGTTGTGTGTTTTGCAGGAAAAGCTTTCATCTTTTCGGATAAAGGAGCTAAAGGATGTGCTTACTCAGCTCGGACTTTCGAAACAGGGAAAGAAGCAGGTTAAGATCTTTCTGTTAATCTTTCATTTGTTGTAATTACGGTTGTGATATCTCATAGAAGATGATGTTCAGATGGTTATAGTTTGACCCTTCACATGTTTTGGGTGATACTTTTTGTTATGTAGCAGTTGCCAAGATGAATCTAAGGCATATACCTTGCAAAAATTGTTATCTTTTTCATTTGAACTAGATGATTTTTTTTTTTTCATCAATTTTTGTTGGATAGATATGCGTTATTCTGTGGGAATTGGTAATTTAGTTATCAGATTAGCTTCGGGGTGCTCACAGGGTACTGCTTAATGCTCAGAGTACCAACTTGGGGGTCATTGTCGTTATGAAATGTGTTTTTTCTTACTTCTTTTTGAAATTTTCTTGTACAGGAACTTGTTGACCGGATCTTGACCCTTCTTTCTGATGAACAAGGTTTATTGAAGCACTTCTCTTTGTTTTTTTTTTGTTGTCAGCACTTCTCTTTGTTTATTTATGTCTTGGTCTATTAAAAGTCACTGCTGGCTCTGCCATCTTCTGATAAGTTTCCGTCTTCGTTCCCTACTAACAGCCGCCAAGTTTTGGTCTAAAAAGAATACAGTGGCGAAGGAAGAAGTAGCAAAACTAGTGGATGATACATATAGGTGAATGCTTGTTTCTTAGGAAAAGTCATACTTTTTCTGTGCTATTCTTTATCAACACATTGTGGTTATTTTTTTCTGGTCCACAGGAAAATGCAAGTATCTGGGGCAAGTGATTTAGCATCAAAAGGGCAAGTAAGTTCAGATACCAGTAATCTGAAAGTTAAGGGAGAGCCTGAAGATCACTTTCCACCAGAAATGAAAGTTCGATGTGTTTGTGGAAATTCACTGCAGACAGATTCAATGATACAGGTAATCCTGGAAAAACTCTTTGCGTCTATTCCTGTTTGAGCTGGTTGTAGAGAATTTCTTGGTATATCATAGCCGATGACCTGATATATTTATTATTGATTCCATTTGAGAAGTTTGGTAATACTTTTCTGGTTGTAATTGTTATTGTTTCTTGATTTCAGTGTGACGATACAAGATGCCATGTTTGGGAGCATGTTAGCTGCGTTTTTGTCCCAGATAAGCCTATGGATGGAAACCCACCACTTCCAGATTCATTTTATTGTGAAATCTGCCGGCTTGCTCGAGCGGACCCGTAAGTTTTTTCAGGGAATTTACTTGTTTTGTCTGAGTTAAAGTTTGAGTTGTGATTGATTTCCATCTGAGCTACTACCCTACTGCATGATAATTCTTTCCTGCCAGAACTGAAAAAGAGAGGCATATTTTTTACATTTGACATGCTTTCCATTCTAGTTTCTTTATCTCCTTGTGTCTGATTTTTTTTATTCATCTTACTGCTATCATAGTAGTTAGAATTTTGTTGTAAATTTTAATTGCTATCTTTACATTAACACACTTGGTTATCCAGTAGTATTGTTATTCACAGTTTTCTTCCTTGTGCAGGTTTTGGGTTACAGTGGCACACCCACTCTCTCCAGTGAAGCTGACGGCAACGACCATCCCCACTGATGGGTACGAACTCCATATTTTTATTTTGCTATCGTTTTACTTGTGTACTTTGAGTGCCTTTCTTTAAAGTTACAACTGTTAGCTTTTTAACTTTGGAAAGCTGAAGCACTCAGTGGGCTATTCTTCATAATACATCACCATCTGTTTCATTCTTCAATAATTACATTCTCGCCGTTTTTTTCCTCCAATGGTCTGCAATAAAGCGTCACTAATGAACTATCTGCATTGTGTGAATTAGTACTTTATATTTCCTTTGACTTTTCCTTTCTTTGGGAAGGGGTAATAGCTGCGGATTAAGTTTCAACCACTGTCCTGCTAGTCACTTGACTTTTCAATTGGAACAGATATGATACATTCATTCTAGTATCTAGAGAACAAGAATTACATTTTTTCCTAGCTAGCACAGCATCTGCTGAAGTAATAATGTGGCTGGCTTTTATTTTTTCTAATACTCCGATCCAAAACTGTCCAGTACAAACCCGATGCAGAGTGTTGAGAGACAATATCAAATCACAAGGGCAGACAGGGACTTGTTGGCCAAACAAGAGTACGATGTTCAGGTTGGGGTTTGTAAAGTCTGTTAAATATGTAAAGCTGTATCTACCTATGCGTCTCTAACTGGATTCAATATTTGTAGGCTTGGTGTATGCTCTTGAATGACAAAGTTCTCTTTAGGATGCAGTGGCCTCAGTTTGCTGATCTGCAGATCAATGGTATGACAGTGACATCTTCCAGAGTTTTATTCTGTTATGAGCATTTCCTTTGAAACAGGGAAATAGGGTTTTCTTGCATATAGTCGTAAATTCCCGTGGGCACATAGCATTCACATTCACATTGTCTTTTTTTTTTTTTTGGTTATTCTGATTATACTCAGAAAGACTGCTTTATATTTTTTTGATATGGGATTCATGATATCTACCTTATCATTTCATAGGTATGCCTGTACGTGCAATTAACCGACCTGGGTCACAGCTTTTGGGAGTCAATGGCCGCGACGATGGACCTATTGTGTGTTTTTCATCCCTTTTTCAGTAGTAATCCTTTCGACTTAATTTAGGAGTCAATCTCTCATACATTGAAAATCTTGCAATCAGTGGTGTAATTTGTTACCATTTCATTTTACTATTTTTGCAGATCACACCTTGTATTAGGGATGGAATTAACAGAATATCCTTGAGTGGAAGTGATGGTCGGAGTTTTTGTTTTGGAGTTAGACTTGTGAAGCGCAGGACTCTACAACAGGTACTGTTAACAGATATTGCATAAGAAACATTCGAAAGATTTGGTCAGTCTATGGGGGCAGTAAAGACATAAATGTTTAAAAAGGAAAGAAAATGATCTTCTGAACACAGAAAGAAAGAAAGAAATTAAAATGGCATCCTAAGAAAGTAATCTGTGGATGTTACCTGTGGTTACAGATTTACATTTAGCTATTCGCGTGTTATTTCACACTTCCACAAAGTCTTGAAATGGTTGTCAGATTTCAAAATTTAGAGTCCTATTCTGTCTTCCTCTATTTTACTCTGATGAGTCGCTGAGCCTGGTCTTTCTTGGTGTACAAGATGAAGCCTTGTTGAGTTGCAGTTGGTTACATAAGTGTAGTCTGTCCTCTTGCTGCAACATTTTATTTCCCTTTAATCACTTTATCTTTCCCTTTGTTAGTGTCCTTGAATGCTCAGGAATTCCGTTATTGTGCGTTAATGATCTACAAGTTGTCTATATATTTACTCATTTTTGCATCCAGGTTCTAAATTTGATTCCAGAAGAGGGTAAAGGGGAAACTTTTGAAGATGCTCTTGCACGTGTACGCCGATGCATTGGAGGTGGAGGTGGAGATGATAATGCTGACAGTGATAGTGACATTGAAGTTGTTGCTGATTTCTTCGGTGTCAATCTCCGGTGTCCTGTAAGTTACTAATAGCTTGTAGCTCAGTTTACTTATGTCAGTCATGCATTTGATGCTTATTATCTTCCTAGGGCTACCTTGCAGAATGAATTTTTATTGTCTTTTCTGCTTGTGTCATTAGATGAGCGGTTCTAGGATAAAAGTTGCTGGGAGATTTTTACCCTGTGTGCACATGGGCTGTTTTGACCTTGAGGTGTTTGTGGAGTTGAATCAACGTTCCCGAAAGGCAGGTCTCCTATCCTTGTCTAGATATTGGGTTATTCCTCTTGTTTTCTGACTTTATTTGTTCTGTTGTTTGTTAACATGCAGTGGCAGTGCCCTATTTGTCTGAAGAACTACTCAGTGGAGCATGTAATCGTGGATCCTTATTTTAACCGTATCACGTCTAAGGTATACTGATGGGAATACTAGAATTCTTGAATCTTTGTATTTTTGCTTTAATTCAATTACTGTCTTCCTGCGCGACAGATGAAGCATTGTGATGAAGAGGTGACTGAAATTGAAGTGAAACCTGATGGTTCCTGGCGTGTAAAGACCAAAAGAGAGAGTGAGCGTAGGGAACTGGGGGAACTCTCACAGTGGCATGCACCGGATGGTAGTCTTTGTCCATCTGCTAATGATGTTAAACGGAAGATGGAAATGTTAAATCCGGTTAAACAAGAAGGTTTCTCAGACGGCCCCACCCCTCTGAAACTTGGAATAAGGAAGAATCGGAATGGCATTTGGGAAGTTAGCAAACCTAATACAAATGGAGTATCTTCCAGTAATAGGCAAGAAAAGGTTGAGTATCAGGAGAAGAATATTATACCAATGAGTAGTAGTGCTAGGGATGGTGATGATGTAAGCGTGAACCAGAATGCTATTGGAACCTTTGACTTTGCAGGCAACGCCATGGAACTTGATTCCATTTCCATGAATGTTGATTCAGGTTATAACTTTCCTGATAGAGACCAACATGGAGAGGGCATTAATAATGAAGTCATTGTCCTAACTGATTCTGATGACGAAAATGATGTAGTAATCACTCCAGGACCTGCATACAGTGGTTGTCGAACAGATGGTGGGGTGAATTTTCCACTGAACCCTCCTGGAATAATTAACTCATATAATGAGGACCCACACGGCATAGCTGGGGGAAGTTCACGTTTAGGTCTTTTCAATGATGATGATGAATTTAATACACCCCTCTGGTCATTTCCCTCTGAAACTCCAGAAGCCTCTGGATTTCAACTATTTGGATCTGATCCTGAAAATTCAGAAGGTTTAGTTGGTTTGAATCATCATTCTCCACTAAGCTGTGCTCCTGAAATAAATGGAGGTTACACCATGGCTCCTGAGACATCAATGGCATCTATTCCTGTAGTAATGGGCTCAGCTGGACGGTCTGAAGCAAACGATGGCTTAGTTGACAATCCTCTTGCATTTGGTAGAGACGATCCCTCACTTCAAATATTTTTGCCAACAAAACCAGATGCTTCTCAGTCGGGTTTTAAGAACCAAGCTGATATGTCAAATGGTGTCCGCAGTGAAGACTGGATCTCGCTTAGGCTAGGTGATAGCGGCTCTGGGAATCACGGAGAGCCTGCAACTGCAAACGGGCTTAACTCGAGCCAGCTTATGTCTTCAAGGGAAGGTTCTTTAGATACTACAACAGAGACTGGTTCGTTCCCTAACTAAGTATATGCTTTCCTGAAAACATTTAAGGAACATATAAATGTGGATCCTGTTCGTGATGTTGCATTACATTTCTTCACTTTACTAAGCTTTTGGGTCTTGTAAACAATTGAAGAAGAAAGATGTGTTTTAGTTTCTAAATGTTGTTTACTTTTTCTTTCAACGATACATCTTTACATCCATAGTCCATGTCGTACACTTACTGACTGTAACTACATATTTGCAGCGTCGTTGCTTCTGGGTATGAATGACAGTAGACAAGACAAGGCAAAGAAGCAAAGATCAGATTTTACATTTTCAGTTCCTCGCCAGAAGCGTTCTGTAAGACCTCGGATGTTCCTCTCCATTGACTCGGATTCTGAGTGATAATATCTTGCTGTTTTGTTCAGTTCTATCTCTCTTGGGGTGATTCGATGTTCCTTTTGATTCTTAACGTTATGCACAGAACAAGGAACGGGATCATCAGAGGGCACACCGGAGTTTGCCAAGATTTGCTTGAATTTTCTGTGCAGGCAAGAATCGAACCGGTATTGATATTTTTTTTTCGCTTGTATGATGTTGTTAGCTCTCTCTTCAATATGGATTCAGAATCTTGGCCGTGTCTTGCTACTCTGCAGGATGATTTTGCAAAGCAAAGCACAGGCTGATTTAGTTAACATTGATAGGCAGAAAAAGTTGGCACAGGATGGTTCCGGTTTAATCGGTAATTTGTATACTTGAATAGGGTTTTTTATTGTTTTTTCTGTGGACGATGATAAAATTACTCGGAAGCCATGAGCCTTAGAGAGATATAGCTTTGTAAATTTTGGGCTCCAATTTTCATTTATTAATTATAAAAAGAAAATATTCAGCTCTTCTCCTCCATCGTCACTGACACTTCTATATCTGAAATAATAGTAATAATCGTTTTTTTGCAACTTTTTAATTCTAAGAAAGACAAAAGTGTCTTGTTGCATGCAAAAGTAGTTAGTTTTAAAAAAAAAAAAAAAAAATTCTAAACATAGGTTAATTTTTCATATTCTTAAAAAACATAATTAGGGTCTTCGTGTCTTGCTGTTTATGTACAAAGATGACCTTGTTCGTCGTACGTTTGTTTGTTTAGTCGCATGATTATTTTTATTTTCATGGGTCAATGTTCGAGACTACCCTTTGACGTCAATGTTGGAGACTATTTTATAACCACATCAGAGGATCCACATTGGTTGAAATACCCTAGGAGTATCTCACAAATATAATACTAATAATTTTATTAAAAGATGAATTATAAACTAAATTTTAAAAATAATAAAGTTTTAGATTAATCAGAAACAGACACATTAGCATCAGAGTCTCTGCAGAGTTTTCCGGATGATAAAGTTTATGATCTTCTTTCTTACTTTTTATATTTTTTAATTATATTTAGAGGTAAATATCTCACTTAGATACAACCAAAGAACATGCTCTGATCTGGATACCTGAATAATTATTCCAACATATATCGTAACTAAATTAGATTTTATTTTAAATAATTTCAATCATTTCAAATTTTAAATAAATGTCTAGTGACTTCATTTTTTTTATTCCATTTATTTTTTAAGAAAGTATTTGATATGATTAATCTCACTATACAAATATTAAAATGTATTTATTTATTTGAGACTATTTAGAAAATTATTATTGAAGAGAGTAAAAGATAATTCAATTATGTACATATATTGGTCTACTTTTAACCTTTTGTAGTTATTATCTAGTATAATATATCTTAATAATTTCTTAAAAGTATGCATATACTATAGCAAGAATAACAATTAATGCATAATATTTACTTGGTTTAAAGTTTATGGATCACGTTGTAAATTTTTTATATTTCCTTAATATTTTCTACACATCAGGTATTAATACCTATTGTAAATTTTAGAAAATGTTCAGTGAATTATAATTTTTAGATATTTAGTTCAATAACATATTTCAAAAAATCTGAAATATCTATTTGTAATTGTATTTATTATAAATAGATTTCCCGTAATATTTATAACTCTTAAATCATTTTAAAAGATAAAAATCACTTTTTCTTCAAAAAAGTAATAAAACCTTGTACATTAAAATAAAACTTTAATAATTTAGTCAATATTGAATTTTATAGGCTTAATCAACTATCCATATAGTTATTTGAAGATCTCGAGACTTGGCCAGTATTCTATCTAGCTTACTACTATGCAAAGATTCTTACGCTAATTTTATGCATATTTTATAATTAGTATTTCACTATTTTTTTATGACATTCACTTTGTAAAAGATAAGTTGGATATTTTTAGATTAATTGCCAGACATTAATATTTTGTGTGATTTAAAAGAATCTGGCTACAACATATAACAAAAATGATTTAATTATCTTTTTATCATTCAAATATATTTTTTCTATGAATGCATAGCATGACTCATTCTGAAGCAGACAGGAGTGCAATAAATATCAATTGAAATAAAATGTCACCATTTCTTCATAAAAATTTGTCACTATCAGTAACGAAAATGTAACGGCATTTAATTTCCGTTGTCAATTTGCAATAAAAACAAATGAATTTGGCACAGTCGACATAACGGTCGAAACAAAAATCTTTTTAATATTCACCTTACTCAGGTGATTTATCTTTTTAAAAACATATAACTTGAAAATATTATTATGTTTGATACTGATTCACATGTTTGATTTCAATATTTGTTGCCTATGTACACATAATATTTTTGTGAGTATATAACTAATATGTTAAAGATAAAAATAGATTTTTCTCCACAATTAGAATAGCTTTATATACTCATAATATGTCAGATAAAATTTTCAATGAGATACTTGGTCTAACAATGTCACCGGTACCCAAACTTCGGACTTTTTTTTTGGTGCAACATTTAACGCCAGTTGATATTTGCAGTATTGGACGAACTGGAATTGGAGAAAAAGAAGCATGAAGAGTTGAGGAAAATAAGAGAAAATACTAAAGCTCTTGGGCATTGGTGGGAAGATCCCATTAAGGACTTGGTTTACCTAAGCTCGAAGGATTCAAAGGTAAACTTGAAAATTTTAAGCAAACAGTTTCACTCCAAGGCTCCAAATTGTTGGAGGAAACTGTTCCAAACTTCTATGTGGGAGGTTCAAGCAATGCTGCTGCTTTTGGGAATGATGAGGCTAGTCAAAGAAGAATGGTGGACCTGAATGCCTTCAACTACAACCAGAACCCAATTTCCTAATCATGCATTACCTTTTGGAAGCAATGGTCATGGTAATATTCCTCAGGGATCTGCTCCAGGATACAACATGAACTACAGGCCAGAATATAATCCAAACCAAAACCAAAACCAACACCAAGTTTGTAAGAGAGAAGACATCTCTGAATATGAGCATCATCATGGTCGTCCTCCTCACTCTCGATCTGGTTAATATTAATCCTTTGCTACGTGATCCCATTTAAGTCTTTATCTACACAGAAAGCGTGTTTTTAGGTTATCTTTATTTCTTCTTATTATGTTGTCTTGTCTTGTCTTGTTTTTCTGTTTGTTTAAGTATTATCTTGTGTTATGTTGTTTCTTTTCACAGTTATGTTGTTGTTTAATTCTTAATAAAATAATAATGGGAAAACATTCAAATCTTCATTCAAATTTTATATTTTTGAAATAGATGAACTAGGCCTCCGAAATACTACAGGGTTGACCACGGATACCTTTTGTGTAATTGTACAATTCTTAAAACAATAATGGTTATAAATCATAATCATAATCAATCATCTATGCTT
Source organism: Cardamine occulta (assembly GCA_028015245.1). NCBI lineage: Eukaryota > Viridiplantae > Streptophyta > Magnoliopsida > Brassicales > Brassicaceae > Cardamine > Cardamine occulta. Next base: position 4,237,421 of record CM051391.1, on the reverse strand, counting down.
CTGTTTAAAATAATCGCGCAAAACAAAAATAGCATTGTGAAAATGTATATGACTTTATCTACTACAAGGTACATACATCCCACATATTTTGGTACATTGTAACAAATGAAAGGATAATATCACATTATTTTTTTCCTTAATTCATACCTTATATTGATAAAATACAGAGATTCTAACATATTCCTAAAATGATAAAATATAAATTCTAATATAGAAAAAAATAAAATAAAATTGCATTTCAGTTTTTATAAAATATACTGAATTAAAGTTTAATTTTAATTTAAAAAATTCAATATATTTAAATGATTGTATAGATTTCTCACAGTAGATTGTCAATCCATTCATTTTTAATCATGAAATTTGTTAAGTGATAACACAGTTTGTAATAAATATTAAGATAAATATGAAAGTAACTTTTAAACTAAAGTTTCATAACAATACAACAACTATTTAGCTACTTTCACTAAAAATACATAAACTTTTTGGATGCATAACTAAATACATAAATTAATTTAATCTTATTTTATAATAGATAAACTTTCAAATTTTACTCATTGGAACACTTATGAGTTGAGTAACGTCCATAACTTTTTTTGAAAACAAATATTAATATTTACTAATAAAATTCTTCATAACAAAGTATTTTTTAAAATAAAATTAATCATATAGATATTTTTATGCAAAATTTAATAATTTGAAGTAAGATATAGAAATTAATGCATCAAAATTTGTTAAAATCATAATTCTCCTAGAAATTTAATTAACGAAGAAGAATACCTCAATCGAAATGTTAAAATCATAATTCTTATAATGTTAAAATCCAATGTACCGCCTCAACCGCAAATTTAAAATCTCAATCCAAAATCATCCAACGGCATATTCTACACATCCCATAAAACTCACAGATCTCGAGTAAAACGATCCAAATCCATGGAAACCAGAAGAAAACACAAACAAACAAAGAGACAGATACAAAGACAAAAGAAGTTGAAGTTTTTTGTCTTTGTAAGCAAAACACGCTTAAAGCACAGAAGGAGAGAAGCTTCTTTCTGGTATTATTTATATTAAACTCTAGTGACCGTTGGAGAAGAATCAGGTTGGCTCACAGAAGATGACTTAGATGCTTCCATCATAAGAGCAGCTTGTTCTAAACAACTCTTGTTATCGTCATTCGGATTCTCCACCTCCTCTTTCGTGTATAAGTGTATCTTCCACACCACATTGCAGAAATCACTGTCCATAACCAAAAAGCCAATTTCAAGTTAGCATCTAAGAAGTTGTCATTGAGCTTTTAGAAGATATCGGAAGAACTTACTGCCATGGATCATCGCCAACAACCATCATATCATTCTCACTATCAGTATATAAGATCCTCCATCCTTTTTCAGGATCCCTGAGAAGGCCTTCCATGTTAAACAGCCGCTCTAGCTCGGTAAGGAGATCATCATATCCGTTTAGTCGGGATAAATCAATAGCTCTCCCCACTTGACTTCCTTGCTTGTGAACCTTTTGATAATAATTCAACAGAAGAATTTATTAGTATCTAGAAATGTGGCTCCAACAAGCCAAAGAGATGACAAAGAAAAAGTTTTACCTTTGTACAGATCCTTTTGCTTGAGCTTTGAGGGTTAGATGCAGGTGTCTCTACAGGTAATGAGAATCCGAAAAGTTTACATCCTGATGAAGCATTCATATTAAAGTCACTGCCTTTCTGTTTTCCCATCATATCAATCTTGAATGGCAAATCAGCTGTAACATTATTAGGTAGGCCACCTTCATTTTGTCCATCAAATTTTCTAGTCTCTCCACCAAAGTGAATTGCACGAGAAGGGAAACCCGAGGATTTGTCTCCCGCATTGTATGGATTCTGATATGGAACATGAGTGCTCCTAATCCCATGTAAAGCTAGCGGATAGAAACTTGACTTGTTGGCTTGATGATAAGCAAAGGGATCAGTGTATCCAATATTAGATTTTCCTGAAGCAGCAGTTGGATTGAAACCAGCAAACTGCGGGAAAGATTTAGGCGAGCAAATTTCTTGACCTTGCAAGACCCTTGGAAACCTATCCAGGTCCATAGCACCTGAAAAAGCTGGGTCTAGAGGCGTAGCATCTACAAACTCACCAAATGGATCCTTCACTCTACTTGACAAAAGAACTGGATTTGCATGAGACTGCATCGCAAAATCCAGGATCCGGTGGTTCATAACATCAAATCCCTGTGAGGGTGATGCAGAACCTATATTTTCTTGACCTTGCAAGACCTTAGAGGGTCTAACTGACTCCTCAAAGTCCAAAAAACCACCCCTTTCTGCTGCAACCAAGAACAGTAATCAATAATCCACTGAAGAAAGTTGAGAACTGTTTGCAACAAGTTAGGTGTACTTAATTTACCGGTTATGGGGTTTCCAGGTGGTGTAGTATCCAGTAGACCTGCCCATGGCCTTTTAGGCCTTGGAGATGACTGAATGCTTAAGTGTGGGAGAGAAACCGAGGGATCAATCTCCCAAGGGGAAACTCTTTCTTGATGATCACTCACAAAAGACTCATCCCAACGCACCTGCCAAACAAATTTCAAAGATGTAACTACAAATCCTGGTAAATGAAAAGTCTTCTATACGTTAATAGAGAGATACTCCAAATAGATTAAGAAGAACGCACCAACAAGCACCTCCATTTGGAGTTTGGCCACCTATACGGGTCCAAGTCACAGACTCCTGTCACTACACCAGCACATCTGCAAGAAAAACCGAATTTAAATTCTCTTCAAAGAAAGAAGCAAGAAAGTAACAATACCTTCTCTCAGGAGAATCTTCCATTTCAAATCGCATTCTGAATCTTGTGCCTATGCAAATGGGATTCCTGATGCTTGTGATATACTTCTCATAAGGAATCACAAACTCCGCGTGCGTCGCTCTGTATATGAACCCATGAATCAACATTATACTTCTTTCTTTCCTACTGAACTTAGTTAAGAATCATTGTTTTTCATTTTAATTTTACCGTGGACTGTAAAACACATGAAACATGGTTTTTGTAGAAACAGCATTAGCCACAAGAGACAGAATGTTGGAACATGAATTCTTCTCAATGATTGAATCAGGAAGTCCATTTCTTGGCCGTGCTGCTCTTCTGATTCCTAATCTCAGCTCTCCATCTTCATCTCTATAAACGCAAATATTAGTAACATTTTCAGATCAAGAGCTTCAAACCTCCAAGAGTATGTTTACCTCAGAAAGAGAACTGCATCGCCAGAGACAAGATTCTTTTGACTGACAAATAGACTCCAACCAGTTGTGAGCAGATGCCTCCTTGGTTGACCTATATTACCGAGTTACAGAGCTAAGCATTTTGGTTTCACTGACACAAAAAGAAAAGAACCTAACAATAACAAACTCAACTCGAGTCACCTCTATAGATATGCCGAAACTTCCACTCTACTCCGTGGAGATCCTTTGCAATGAGCTCTTGAGATGGCCTTTGTTGTTTGTAATCCTAACATCCGTGAAAAAAGTCACAAATAAGACTTATAACAAGAAGGTCAAGCCTCTCATCCAGAAAAAAAATGAAGTCTAGAGAACCATACAAGAGGAGCAAAACAATCTTCAGCAGCTCTTCTAGGTACAGAGAAACCTCCATGTGTGCTAGTGTCGGAAGCTGTTAAGGTTTTGCAGAACATATGAGGTGTTCGTTTGACTGATGAGCTTATGTTCCTCTCTTCATCCCCTCCTAACTCCTTGACCTCTTTCCCCTCCGCATTTAGCATCGAAAACTATAAACCACAACAAGTATCTTCAACATATTAACATCACTAAGATTATAAATGCAGATTCAAGAAGACCAAAGATTTCAATACTTCAATTCTCTATGATTCTCTTTAAACGAATGATGAGTTTGAGTCACTAAGGGAACAAACAAGATTATTCACAATCTCTTGTACCATAGCATCTAAAATCTCACTTAGAATCTGTAACAACATGAATTTGTTTCTTCCAAACATCAATTAAATTGTACAAGAATCAACAGGTTGAGTAAAAAGAGTACCTCTTGCAGTGGAAGCAGAGTGACTTGAGTGTAGACCTCATCAGTTTCTTTATTAGCCTTTTGTTTCCCACAAAAAAAAAAGGAATCAAATTTTCAAAAGAATAACCACAATTAGAGAAAAAGAACAAAACTTGTTCAAGAATAATAAAGAGGACACAAAAGGAATGTTATTGTTTTTGGTAATGATACAGACAGACTTACAAGCAAGTGGACATTAACCACTCTGCAGAAGATTTGAGGATTGAGATCAAATTTGGGGATTTGAAGAGGAGAAGAAGATGAAACCATAGCATCTTGCTCGAAATGACCTTGTGGGAAATACACAACTACATTGCCTTTCTTGGGAAGAGAAGAGAGAGGACCAGCACAAGCATGCCAGAGCTCAGAGTAAATGGAAGATGCAGAAGCTGTAGAAGATGATGATGATGATGATGATGATGATGATGAACCGGAAGAGCATGAAGAAGAAGAAGATGGTGAAATTCCAAGGGTACCCTTGTCAATCACTGCTCCTCTAACTCCTCCATCATCATTCTCTTCCTCCTCCACCTCCGCAATTTCAGTATTCAAGTCAAATTCCATGTTTGAGCAACAACAACAAAAAAACACAAAGTTTATATTTTTAATTAAATTACAACAAAACAAGTAAAACCCATCAAAGGAAAGTTCTCAAAATTCGTGATTTGAAGTGATGCAATATCTCTTCTTTTTTTTCACAAAGAAGATGCAAAGTTAAAATTTGCTATTAATGGGGAAGATGAGAAATAAGAGTGGAATCAGGAATTAGAGAGAGAGAGAGAGAGAGAGAAGATAGAAAAGAGGAGGAGGAATCAAATGAGAACAAGAGTTTCAAAGTATGATTCTTCTTCTTCCTCCATTAGCAGGTACTGAGAAGAGGGAGCAGAAAGAAGAGACATAAGATAAATTGCAGATGTAAGAAAGAAAGAATTATATATATATATATATTAAAGAGTAAAACAGCAAAAAAGCCAATTTGGTGGAGAGAAGGAGAGAGATATATAAGCGGGGGAGACAAAGCCAAGACAGAACAGAACCCACACCTATACTCTCTTTCGCCTTCTTCTTCTTCTTTTTTTCTTCTTTTTTTTTTTGTTTGTTTCCCAATAAAAGTTATGTTTACATAAACATTTAAATAAAAACTATACTTTTATTATATACACACGTTTGCATAATTTACTTTTTACCAAAATTTTATTTAGGTACGGGTAAATAAGTTTGAGACCAACTTAAAGCCTAATTCAATTAATTTTATTAGGTGCGTGCTTCTTTGGTAGGTTTTGTGAGTTTATTTGGGTTTATGATGTTAATCTATGCTTACCTCATCACCAATTGTATGTCCATTATATATATATTTTAATGAAATTTGACTGAAAAAAAAAATTAATTAGTTGTCTAGAATTTTTTTTCTTCAAGTTTTGTTGTATTACTCAGGAATAACGTAAACTTTTATTTCATTCACACTGTCATTTTCTTAACTTATGAGGAATAAAAGCCGTAAATTGATTTATTTATTTTTATTTGCACACTCTTACAAAGGGAAACAGTATCTCTTTGGAATCTTTCTTTTATGATGTTATTGTGGAGTATTATTTATTCGGATTTTTTTAGATCAGCTTTTCTTGTTTCTCTCTTTTCATTGCGTTGTTAAGAGCCAAAAGACAGAAGAGTAGGCTCCTTTCGATTTTATAACAAAAGCACTTTTTCTCTCTTTTCTGAAACAAATATTATGAAATCAGCATTAGTTTGATATTGATAAACTAAAGTTTTGTATTTAAAAACCATATCAATCATAAAACAAAATTCATTTATAGTAGTAAATAACCACACCGACTGATCATTCAGAAAGATCTATTTGTATACTATACTACTATTTATTGGGAGGAAAAAATAGAATTGAATATCATCTGAAATAAAGGTAAAAACAAATTGGAATATGTAATTGTGTAGGATTAATCTTTGGGTCAAATTTAAGGATTATCTAACTGAGTAAATGACCATGCAATCTTCAAATGAATTTACTAAAAATACATATATTACATTTGATCGTGACATATAATTGCAGGCAGAATTTAAATACATAACATCTGTTATTTGCTCTTATGGTTTAGTATTTAACTATTTATTAATATAACATGATTAAAATATCATATTATTTATTAATAAATTTACCTTTGATGTGCCGTTTGTTAGGTTACATTGCGCATTCAAACAATAGTAATTGATTTGATCTGATGTTGCGTTACTAGCATGATTTTACTAATTGGCAGAACTGATTTGGTCACAACATAAAAATATTGACTATTCTTTTCACATATTTTCAGCTTACTGATATACTCACAAAATATTTTGTTTTTTTATTAACATTTAGGTCTTGATTGGAAAGATAATAAAAACGTAATTGGAAAATAAAATTTTCAAACGGTAAATAATTCACCAATCAGAAAAATGTGATCATTTGCGTTTTTTCAAAACAAAAAAAAAATTACGGATTGAGAGAACAATAATACACAAGACAACATTAATGTAAGACACACCCTATTACTCAGCGGTCAAATAGAAATCCGCAGTGGGTAATAATTTTTTTTAACCCTAACAATATTTACTATAAATACATCTATTTCTAAAATCTCATACACATCATTTCTTTCGACACTCACATAATCCAAAAGGCAGAAAAATATTTCCTAAGAACTTAAAACTATCTCTCATATTTCTGGGCATAAAGTAATTAATATATTTATTTATTCTAATTATTTTTTTGTTAGATTCTTTTTTCTTTCTAATCACCATACGATCTCTTGTTCATACAATCTCTTGTTCATATTGTAATAGCTTTTTATTGTGTGTTAAAAATATACGTACTCATAGTCATACCTTTTTAATTTAAAAAATCTAATTTAGTTATAGTTTAGTTAAAGTATTCATGTATTAATTGTTAAATTAAAGTAAACATATAATTAATATATCATAATCACATTTTTCTAGAATCTCATATCATCTATTAACTATATGTGTTTTCATAATATTATATGTCATGGTATGCAAAATAAAATTTTAACTATACAAAATAATATTTTTGAATTAAAATACTTTTACTACTATAGTTATATACATATTACTAGAATAGATATATATATATATATATGCAATAAAGAAATATTATACATATTGCTTTTATCCGAAATATATATAACATATTTATATTGATTTTTTACAGATTTTATTCAATTTTGTACTAGTTTATACAAAAATATAAATTATTGAAATATTTTACAGATTCAAAATTTATGTTTTAATAATAACTTATTTGCAAAAACTTTATTATTTTATTTAGAAAAATATACCTATATATATACCACATTTTTAAACATAAAACATATATTTATATCACCATTTTACTTAAATTACATTTTGATATTTTAAATACATTTTAAATCAGTTCAACTTTATATGACCATTATTAAATAAAATTTTAAATACATTTTAGATCGAATAAATAATTATATTATTAAAATAGAAAACAATGTAGTTAATAGTCATCATATTAGTTATTGAAAAATATAAGACTAATTGTTGAATTTCACTGAATGTAGATATGTCTTCTTATCGTCGATGGAACACGAATTCTACTAGGCCAATAAATTCAAATCGTTCCACAGAAGTTTTAACTCCTCCCACAAGAAAAACTCTCAGAGTAAATATTAGTTTCTTTTTATCACGAATAGAGTTGTGAGATATCATATGTCTCAATTCAACTCTGTTCCTGCTCCTAGGAATAAAGATAAATTATTCAATCGATGTCATGCATTTTTGCCTTCGGTCATTAAAAGGACATTTGGAGTTTAGAAGAAAAAATGGAGAATTCTCTCTGATTTTCCAAAATATAGTATACACATACAAAAAAGAGTGATAATGACTATAATGGGATTACATAATTTTATGAGAATTTCAAATTTTTCAGATGCAGATTTTGCAAATAAAGTGTCAGAAACAGGAACAAACAACAGAGATTCTGAATCTAACTTAAGTGACGTGGAAGCTGTCGAGTTAGCAGATGAAGGATATATGACACAAATAAGAGATAATGTTACAAATATGATATGAAAAATTGAAGTACTCGGCGTAGAACCTCCTAGTTATCAAAAAAAAAAAGTACTTGATAATATTTTTCTAGTATATTGTACTTTTTTGTAATTTAACATTTAATTTGGTATATATAAATTGGAACTTTTTCTTCAAATAAATTTTAATATTTTAAGTTTATAAATAATAGATAAAATAGTATTTCAAAAATATTAACTAAGCAATTCAAATTTATAACTACTCAAATATTATAAATTTATTTGTTATTAAAATATTTTAACTAAAATTTGTATTCTGCACCATTTGATACTTTTTTTACCAATCAAACATTTATTTTTTACTGCAAAATCATTTTTTTACCAATCAAACATGATTTTGTATCGTTTATTTTTATAGAAACCGTACTTGTACTGCATAATATATTTTTTCGTATGTACCATTATTAATCCGTACTATACTTACAATTTATTTTTTCTGGATTACTAAATATAATGAATATACCATTTCAGTGGAGAGGAAAGAGAAAAACAAAAAGGATGATGGGATGGAAAAAGGAGAAAAAGAATGAGTCTCTTCAGAGTCCTGAGTGACTGAGTCCCAACAACTAACAAAGACCCCCCTTGATATTTGCTGCCAACTTGGGCCCCATTTTATATTATTTTTTAAATAATTCCTTGTACATTTTCTTGGCAACTCCTTCTAAAATTAGCTTAATATCCTCTCTCTTTTTTCTTTAGTACTTAATTAATATTCCATTCTGCTTAGAAATTTATATGTTATTTATTCTAATATTGCACCACAACTCGAAACGTGTAAAATCTCTTAATGTTAATGATACGATTACCATATTCTTTTGTCTGCTGATCATAACTTTCTAGTCAAAGGTTAATCTTCTTTTATTACAAGAAAGAATGGATCGTATCATTTTCATGTTTCTTTCCTAACTAAACTAATTTTCTAAAATATATATCTATTTCATTTCTCTTTCCTTCAAATTAATTAAATGCAATTTTTTCTCGTCTCAATAAAATCGTTTTCCATAAATAGACACAATTATATTGAAATTCTAGTTTTAGTAAACAAATCTTCGTATTTAGTCTGTTTATGGTTAAGAATTCAGTTTTGTTTGTTAAAGAAAATTTCTTACAATTTTAAAATATGTCATAAATTTGTAACTAAATAGAAATATTTTAATGATACGTGTTGCAATTTTGTAAAACAAGAAATCTAACACATTTCATATTTTTATAAAAAGCATACAGTTTTAAATAATAAGATGAAATTACAATAATGCACATTCGAAAGAAACAAATACTTTTTTTTCTGTGCCACAAATAGAGATTGTTTTATTAAACAAAACTTTATGTTTTGGCAGAGAAAAAAAAAAGGAAAAAAGAGGAGGTGGGATAATTAGGAGACGTCGTGTCAAAAAAAATTGTCGCGAGAAAAGGACAAAGCAACACCAATGACTTTATTAAAGTCACAAGTGTCTGTAATCTGTATCATACGATTAAAGACACTCCTCTGAGCCTCTCTCTCTCTCCCACATTTTATTTTTCTTTGTAATAAATACTACCACTATTACTTTTCCTTGTTATTACATGTTTATAGTTAATTGCAGTTCCACAATAATCACAACAAAATAAAATAGTATATTTCATTTCACTGTAGGTAAAAATGTAATTGATTAAAAAAATTGTCGCGAGAACATGTATACTGTAGTTACGAATAAAATGATTAAAAATTTTCACATCGTAATACAATTATAAAATTAATATAACTAAACTATTTGAATAACAACAGATTTAAAATAAATTAAAATTAAAATCATCAAACCAACGACCAATTCTTGTAATTTAAGGATGATCGGTTTGGTCTAGACAACTAAAATTTGTAATGTGTGTTCTGTAATTCAACAGGTCATTTTGAGGTGGAAAGCATCAAAACTTAAGTTCGAGTTTTACTGAGAATATTTCTAACCCTACTCCAAACTCCATTGTACAAAAGATTTCGTTTTTTGCTATTTTAAAATAGTTAGTATAGGTTATACAAAACATATGTTCGTATATGGATCTTCACTTGTAGAGAGTTCGTGTTGGACTTGGCTATGTTGACTGATCATGTAAAATGGTTCAGATTTGAAAAGGATTCGTGCTTTTGATTACCAAGACGAGATGATACATATATAGTCTCTATACAACTATAATCAGAAATATAGGAAAATATCTACTTAGTTACAACGATATTTGACTCTGCAACGTATCAAGAAGAATATGCAGAATATGTTGTACCGATCATAAACCGAATAGACCAAAGTTAACCAAAGTTCAATATCCCTCTCAAGCGGGAGCATACAGATTTTGTATACCAAGCTTGTACTGAAAGTCCCAAAACCCATCACGCCCAATAGCTTTTGTCAGGATGTCCGCTAATTGTGACTTTGTGTTCACATGTGATAACTTGATGTTGCGTGAGACCACTTCATCACGAACAAAATATAGATCGATTTCTATGTGTTTCGTTCGTTCCTGAAAAACAGAATTTGTAGCGATGTATATAGCAGACTTACTATCACAGTGAACTAGCATAGGCTAACCATGGTTTACTCCAAGTGTGATGAGCATTCTTTTTAACCAAATTAGTTCCTGAACCAGCATTGCTATGGCTCGATATTCTGCCTCTGCGGATGAATGACTAACAGTTTTCTACTTTCTCATTTTCCAAGATACTGAAGAATCTCCAAGTTGAACAAAATAACCAGTCACTGAACGTCGAGTTAACGGACAGCTCCCCCAATCCGAATTGCACCATCCAGTTATTTGGAAATTAGCTGATGCTTGTAGTAAAATTCCTTGGCCGGGATAAGATTTGAGGTATCTAACAATACGTAAGGCTGTATTCCAATGATCTAGTCGTGGTTTCTGCATAAATTAAGCTAGAACATGTACTTAATATGCTAAATCTGGACGTCTTACACCTAAGTATATCAAATGTCCCAACAAACGACAGTAGGGTGTTGGGTCTGTTAATAGCTCTAATTTCAAAACAGCAAGGTGATGATTCTATTCTAGAGGAAATTCGGATGGCTTTGCCCCAAGAAGTCCTGATTCCATGATCATATCGAGTGCATATTTTCGCTGACATAGGTAAAAACCTGAAGCATTTTGTGCAACCTCTATGTCCAAGAAGTATTTCAAATCTCCTAGATCATTCATGTGAAAGCATGCAGACAAATAGGCTTTGAATGCTTCTATATCTTCTAAGTCACTTCCAGTTTTTATCAAGTCATCGACATAGACAAGAATATGAATTCTAGTATGCCTTTTTTTATATGTGAATAAAGAATTATCACCTAGCGACTGCTCAAACCCGTAATCAAGTAAAGCCGCAGAAAGTTTAGCAAACCAACATCTTGGTGCTTGCTTCAGTCCGTATAAAGACTTTCGCAATCTACAAACTTTGTTCTTATCCGCTGACTGAAACCCAGGAGGCATTTCATGTAGACCTTTTCTTCAAGATCCCCATGTAGAAACACATAGTGAACATCCATTTGATGCACTAACCATCTTTGTTTTGCCGCTATATCAAGAAATAACCAAACTGTCCCCATCTTCCCAATAGGTGAGAATGTTTCTCTATTATCTTCTCCTTCGATCTGCTTGTTTCCCATTGCCACTAATCTAGCTTTGTACCTTTCAATCGTTTCATCTGATTTGAGTTTAACTTTAAAGACCCAATGGCTACCAATGGCTTTCTTCCCTGGTGGTAGATTTTCTATTGTCCAAGTATTATTTTCTTCCAAAGCCCCATATTCTGACCCAACTGCAGTTCGCCATCACTTATCTTCCATAGCCTGTTTGAATGATTTTGGTTCAAGCGTAGAGATAATAGCAGCAACATATGCTATATGTTTTTCCGAAAAACGATGGACGTCATCTTGATCTGCAATGGGATAGACAATATTCGGCGATGAATCAAAACAATTACTGATCTCTGATTGTGTTTTTTGAGCTGGTTTCTTCACAACAAAATCCTTGAATTTCACTGAAGCTGTTTTCTGCCGTTGTCCCTTTCCATAGGTGGTTCATTAATTGTTTTCTCAGTTGCTTCAGTTTCCGTGGACCGTGCTTGCGAGGCTATAGAATTTTGATTTATTTCTGTTTCAGAATTTGAATTTGTATCGTTTGATTCTGGTATTGGTGGTGATACAGGAACCAGTGGGGTTGGTGAAGAAGATTCACTCGTAGATCCAGTTTCAAAGATAGTGGGCTTTTGAACTAGAGGCCCAATAATTGGTGGATCATCTAGAAGAATTCCTTCACTCATTGAGGCCCAAGGTCGCTGAGCCTCTTCTTCTTCATTTAACCCATGTAGCGATGGTAAAGAATCAGCGTAGGAAAAACTTTTCTCTGAGAATACCACATCTCTGGACACAAAAAACTCTGATTTTTCAAGATCAAATAACCTCCAACCTTTCTTTCCATGTGGATATCCCAAGAAAACACACCGTCTGCTGCGTGATTCAAATTTATCACCCCTCGCGTTTGTTTGTGCGCATAACATAAACTTCCAAAAACTCTTAGATGCTCATAATTTGGTTTCTTGTTAAAGAGCTTTTCAAACGGTGTGAGGTTATCCAGAACTACTGTAGGAGTTCTATTGATTAGATAACCCACCGTAAGAATACATTCACCCCAGAATGTGATTGGTAAATTCGCTTGAAACCACAATGCCCTTGCTACATTTAAAATATGGTGATGCTTCCTCTCAGCATGACCGTTCTGCTGTAGCGTTTCGAACCATGAAGTTTCATGAAGTATTCCAGTCTTGTGAAAGAATTCCGTTAGACATAGAAATTTCGAGCCATTGTCACTTTGTATCGTCTTAACTTTGCTATTGAATTGCCTTTCGGTTAAAGCTAAAAAAATTTTCAGCTGAACTGGAGCCTCAGTTTTCGTATTGAGTAAGTACAGCCATACTCCACGGGAAAAATCTTCCACTATAGTTAAAAAATATCGGGCGCCTGAATGTGTTTGCGTTTGATATGGTCCCCAAAGGTCCACATGAATAAGCTCAAAATTGTAGTAATTTTATTCAAACTCAATGGAAAATATTATCTTGTTTGTTTTGCTCGAAAACATACATCAAAAGTCTTATTCTTAACAATAAAAGAAACTGAAGACGAAACACAAGGTAATATTCCTTTCACTTTCGCAGCTGGGTGCCCCATCCTTTGATGCCATAAATCAAACGTCTGGTCCTCTTTTGTTGCAACATTGGCAGCGAGCTCCGTACTGCAGAAATAAAAAGTTCTTCCAACTCTCTTACCCGCTCTAGTCACCATCCTCGTAACACGGTCCTGAACCACGAGAAACTGATCAGCCATTTGAATTATAAATTTGTTTTCATCAATATGCTGTCCCATAGAGATTAAATCAGACTGTAGTTCTTCAACATAATAAACTGACTTCAAAACCAGACTATTACCAAGCTGTATAGAACCTTCTTTCAGCGATACTTTGTCTGTACCAACAGCCATAATGATCAATACATGTGCCATATCTCTCACATTGATCAATGTATCGAATTTTCCAGTTAAGTGATGGGAGGCCCCTGAATCCATTATCCAAGAAGAGAAAGAGGACATACCTGAAGTTTTTTCAGTTGAAGTTTCTTTGCCGGCGTTGAGAATGTTTTTGATGGTGTGTCATTGTTGTTCATTCAAACCAGCCACACCGTCATGATCAGCATCTGTAAGGGCGTGATTTGCTTGTGCAGGTGCTGTGTTTTCAATGTTGGGTACGTAAACCCGGTTAGCGTAGGTTGGTTGCCCACATACTCTACCTCCGTTCACAAGAACACCACGCCCCGTTCCTTGTAATGTTCTTCCTTTAGGCCTGTCGCCCCACCATTCGGGATACCGATAACCGTATAGCACCTCTCAGCTGTGTGTCCCGTTCGGTTGCACAGTTTGCAAAGCATACCCTTTTCCTTCTCGTTGCCGCGGACTGTGGGTTTAGCTTGAACTGCAAAAGCTATCAATTGTGGTGCCGGTTCTTCACTAATAGTGCACATGTCCTCTTCTTGCCGCACTATATTGTAGACCTCTTCTAATGATTGAACCGGTTGTCTCGCAACCACCAAAGACTTCACAGCTCTGAAGTGATCATCGAGACCATAGAGAAACTAATGCACCTTATCCTCTTCTCTATCAGTTTCTTGAGCATCTCCGAGATTACATGTGCAACGACCACATTTGCAAACCCTTAGCAATCTATGTGTAGCTAAGCTGTCCCAAATCTGATTCAATTTTTCAAAGTAGGCCTTAATTGCAAGACTCCTCTGTTTGCAGCAAGCGATCTCGGCTTTAAGTTGTTGTAGTCGAGAGCCAATCATCACAAAAAAACCTTTTCTTCAAGTGATCCCACAGGGCTTTAGCTACATCTCTATGTGAAATCGTCGAACGGAGAATAGGTTCAATCGTCATCTTTATCCATGACACAAAAAGTGCCTGGATAGTGTGCCAGTCTTCAAAATTAGGAGAGTTCTCCACCGGTTTCGCAATAGTCCCATCGAGAAACCCGAACTTCTTCCTTTAAATCAATGTTGTTCTTAACCCACAAGCCCACTCGTCATAGTTGTTACCCTTGAGAAGTGGATGGGAGATTACAACTCCAGAATTGTCTGCAGAAGACAAATCATACGGTGAGATAGATCTTCTCACATCAGTTGCAGTTGCGTTCGTCGCCGCCATTAGAGTCGAGAGAAAAAAAAATTCCGTGTTTAAAAAAAAAAAAAAAGATCAGGCTCTGATACCATAAAATGGTTCAAATTTCAAAAGGATTTGTGCTTTTGATTACCAAGACGAGATGATACATATATAGCCTCAATACAACTATAATCAGAAATCTAGAAAAATATCTACTTATTTATAACGATATTTGACTCTGCAACGTATCAAAAAAAATATGCTGTACCGATCATAAACCAAGTAGACAAAAGTCCAATATCATGTGCCAAAAATATAATTTACGAGTTCATCTATCAACTTGTGATAAGAAAAGTGGGTCCATAAAAAAAAAGAATTGTAGAGACAAATGGTATCCCATAAGAAGAAAGCAATTTGTCAAATTGGAGAGCCTACATTAAAGTTGGGTCCTTTTTTTTTTTTTTTTTTCTGATAAAGGTAAATTAATTGAAGCTTAATAAATCTTAATTATACGTGGCAAACGAAACTCTTTTTTTTATTATTTTCTTTTTGTTGTCTGCAAAGGCATACAAACTCTATATATCCTTAATTCTTCGTTATAAATCATATAGAAGAATAAAAACTCACTATAGTTAGATATTTTTCCTAGTATCGATGCTCTTATTTTACCAAAACGATTATATAGATCAAAAACCAGATTCTTTTTTGATTTGGAGTTGAGTTGAATGTGATATTTATTCAACAAAACAAGAAATTAAACTAAAACAGAGCAAAACAGAACTTTGAAACATTATACTCACGTGCAGGTTGGTCTCGTGATGTCAACTTATTATTTTTACAATTATTACGACCTTATATAATCGTCATGTATCTCGAATTATGGCATTGGAATTTTGATCATCTTGTCTCTTTAATGCCAACATCACCATGTCGTATAGCCTTTTAACACTTTTGATATACGTTGTTCTTAGATCGCCTTCTTGTACATGTACAAAGCATATTCAAAATGTAGATGTTATACTTATTTCTGTTGTTTCTTTCAGTTAATCGCTAGTTAAAAGACTGTAAAAGTGTCCTTAAACCTATGGTCACACAGAATATACATGAGTTGCGTAAATTATTTGTCAAAATGTCCAATCTCTCATGGGCCTTCTATTCTTACTGGGCCATATGTTGGACTTTGGGAGAAATTTCCATATGTTGTTCATTTTTTAAAAAATATTTACAGAAAAATACTTTATTTTAAAAGTTACTGTCAACTGTCAAGATTTTTGTCGTATTAAATGTTTTGACTGTTTCAATTAACGTTTACATTTGGTTTATATTCTAAATATATGATACATATATATATATATATATGGTAACTATAGTATATATAGTATGCAAGTTTGTTTGTAGTAGAGAGACATGTTTTATCTGTTTGTACAATTTTTGATTCCATCATGAAAAAATGGATAAATCAGATTCAAATATTGTCACTCCCAACTTGAAAGATGTAACTAATTTTCAAAATAAGCAAATTTTGGAATTTGCATGTGCCATAGATCATGAACTGAGTAGACTAATTGGTTCATATAGATCAAAACCAACATTGACTAATGTCAAATCGGTGAAACATGTTTTATTCAACGTTTCGCGATTTACATGGATCTCATCGAAAACAAAACCAAAAATACAAGTAAAAAGACTAAAAAGCCCAACGATCCAACTTACGAAGGAGGAGATCCAGATCAAGATCAGGATCCGGATCTAAGCTTGGGATCCGGATTTGTGGAGGTAGAGTTTTCCAAAGACGTGAAGAGCGGTGACGAAGCCGATGAAACAGAGGCTCATGATGAGAACGACGGTAGGTGAGATCTTCAACCCAGGAGCTTCATCTGTGTAGAATCTCAGCATGTTGCTCGGTCCTGATCCACCTGCCGATCCGCCGCCTGACGATACGCCTCCACCGCCACCGAGTCTACGGCGACGCATGCCGGCTGTAGCTGCGGCGGATCCACGAGGAGCGGCCAGACCGGGCCTAGCGGTTGAGGAAGCGGTGGAGGTTGATTGTTGCGACTGGGAAGATCCTCTCGCCATTGTTGTACGGTTAAGGAAAAATACAAAACGAAAAAGGAAAGAGAGGAGGATATGAAAATGGTGAAGAAAGGGTAAATTGGTAAATAAAGTCAAATCTGGGTGGGGGGGGGTTATTTAGGATTATAATAATAAATCATGTTGATGATTAGGAAGAGACGTGGAGCTCTAGTAGAGAAACTTACTCCAACGACTTTTTTTTTTATCGTTACTTATGGTAAAAAGTAAAAACCGTAAAAAAAAAATTATTCTACTATATGGGCTTCATATTTGGGCTTAGTTTGATTTAGTTAATTCCTTTCTAGATTGAGGTATGGTAGAAACAGTTATTTTAATTTCTTCAAAACGTTTATCAAAAGAGAAGATTTACATGAAATAAAGTTGTAGAAGCGTTGACTCAACTTGACACCGCAGAGAAGGGATTGATCAAGGTAAATCCGGTGGTGCTATAGAAATAAATCGTTGATTCCAAGAATATCGGATTCTTTAAGATGCGCACATTAGAAAAAAATAAATGCAACGGATTTTATAAATTATATTTTTGTGGGCAAGCTAAATGTAAAATGTAAAACAGAAAAAATAGTTTTAAAATGCAGATTAGAGTGGCTTACGACGTACTTCGACGGTCAAGAGTTATGTTATGTTGGGTTTTTACGTTTTACATTTTAAAGTTATTTTAAACCATAAATAAAACACAAGCAAAGTAAAAGTAAAACATAAGCAAAAATTAAGACAAAAAATGTAAGGTAGTTCATGGAAAATCATTGATCATAAGAAGCCCTTATCTCTCTGTATGCTAGTGCTAGTGTCATGTAACCATAACCAAAACCAAAACTTCTTTTAGGTCCTTTCACATAGTGGGATTATTTTCAAAAATTAACAAAAGTCATAAAAGAGTTTGTCATCATAATTTGGTAAATCATATTGTTATCATATACTTCTTCGATTTGTTATGTCAATTGTAGGATACATATGATGGGAACTGATGGTTAGGTATTGGCCAATCATTTGTGGGTTATTGGCCGGCGAAACTGTTTACACATTTTGATGGCCCAACAAAGTTGGTGTAGTGGGTCGGCGAGGTTGTGAACAAACACAACTATGGCCAGCATAAAACCATACAAATGAGTTCGGGGCATTTTGTGGAAGAAGGCTTTGGAAATGCTAGTTTTTTCTGTAACCTCAAAATAATTGATATGTCTTTAAAATTGTCATGGGATGGAATAATATGACTGTTCTGTAAAATTCTTTTGAAGGTTGAGAAAAACATGTTTCTTACAACACCAAGATATCACTATATTCCATTTATAGGAAAAAGCTCAAGTCCTAAACCATAGGTCCGGCAATTTACAAACTAAAGATCCTAAAAATAATAGTTTCTTTTGATTGGAAAAACATAAAATGTCGTCTCGTGATAATAATGTAAAAAATATAGGAACACAATTTCGATAAAATTACATCAGCCATTATCGTTAATTAGTGATTTCTACTTCTTCTTCCTTTTTTTGGCGAAACCAGAGTATATATAGGTAATCAATACTAGTGTGGCTTGTAATCCAACGACAATAAGTCTCATGATGTGTAAACACTTTGGTTATTATAAGTCTCATGGTGTATACTCAGTACAGCATCTTTCATATGCCTCTGTATTTCTATGTGTACGTATATTTTGACTATTAGAGGTTATTAATAATGCAATTGTGGCGTAATTACATAATGATGATTTGATTACATAATGATAAAAAACAAAAAAAAAACAAGAATTTTCTTCCCGACGACCCAAAACTAAAAATTAAAATCTTTTCCGAAACTTCAAAAATTATACTACTTTTCAAACCATAAAAAATATCTTGCTTTAGTTCTTATAAGTCACAAAGCTTTATTGTAATTAGATAATCACTTACTTGTTTTCTTCTTTCATTTCTCTCTTTCTTTGTCTTCTTGCTTGTTTTAGTACTAACTCTAAGACAGACGAAAGAGTGTCTTTTTTTTTTTTTTTTTTTTTTTTTTTTTTTTTTGTCTTCTTTACACCTGAATCAAGAATGATGATTCCACATAATAATGACCGTCTCACATTGTCTAGCTTTGTCCATGACCAAGAAAAAATCTTCCCAAATCCTAACCCTAATTCTGAGCCTGCCTCCACTAACACCTCCAAGAGAAAGAGAAACCTCCCAGGAAATCCAGGCATGTGTGTATATATGTTTTTGATATGTTCTCGATGGGATCTTTTTTTTAAAAACATTTCTTGATGGGTTTCATGAATATCAATATGCTTGTTCCAGGTCTAGATCTTTTTTAATTTTCTTGTTTTCTTCTTGATAAATGTTTTATTTTCCTTGGTCCTAAATTTGTTCCTAACAATAAAAAAAAAACTGATCCAAATGCAAAAGTGATTGCTGTATCTCTAAAATCCCTCATAGCTACAAATCGGTTCTTCTGTGAACTTTGCAACAAGGGTTTTCAGAGAGAACAGAATCTTCAACTTCACAAAAGAGGCCACAACCTCCCATGGAAGCTGAAGCAGAGAATGAACAAGGATGATCAGGTGAAGAAGAAAGTTTATATTTGCCCTGAGAAGAGTTGCGTCCATCATGATCCAGCTCCAGCCCTTGGAGATCTCACTGGAATCAAGAAGCATTTTAGCAGAAACATGGAGAGAAGAAGTGGGAATGCGACAAGTGTTCCAAGAAGTATGCTGTCATATCCGATTGGAAAGGTCATAGCAAAATTTGTGGTAGCAGAGACTGTAGATGTGATTGTGGCACCCTCTTCTCCAGGTCATTACTACTCTTTCTACGTCTCGGTTTCAAGTCTTACCATTTGCTTTTACACGTTAACTTATTGTCTGTTATTTTCGAAAAAGACATAACGTTCCAAATTTCCAATATTATTTATCAAGACAGTTTTTTAATTACAAACGTAAACCAAACGGAAGAAATTGTTTTTTTACTCTTCAGATTTGCATTTATTCGCAGTGTTTAATCGTAAACACAAACACAAATTTGTATGGACATCTAATCAGGTGCATGTATATGTTTAACTTTAAGCATGAGATTACCTTTGAGTACTGTATTTGTTAATATAAACGGTGTTTAATTTTTCTTTTCAATTTATACACGCATGTTTCTAAAATTTAACCCAAATTATGATACGACAGTATCATCAGCACAAATCACAAACTAAAAACCCTGGTCATAGGTTTTTGGGTGTACGTTATGTCTAGGTCTTTGGCTCGTAGCTTGTCGTTTAGATACCACTACCATTTAATATTCTTTGGCTTCTTTTTTTTTTTTTTTGTCTTTTGTCCAATTATACTATTATTGAGACACCAACATCGAGGAGAAAAAGAATGATGCATGAATAAAACATGATGTGGTCATATCTCAATAACTTAAAGTCTTATGTTTCCACCTTACTAAGCATGCATTTCCTGAAGAGTTACATATATACATCGTTTTATAGTCAGCTTGCTTTTAATAAAGTTACATATATACCATACAAGAAGACCCATTTTAATTTATATGCTACCACCTTATCGCCTATATTGACATAGTTCCTTTGGTTAATTGTATCAGGAAGGACAGTTTGATCACACATAGAGCCTTTTGTGATGTCTTAGCTGAAGAAAGTGCTAAACTATTCTCAGGGCCATCACTCTTAGCGGCCAATTCGACCATCTCCACAGTCACTAATACCAACAGTCCAATTCTTATTCAATCACAATTGGATCAATCTCTCACAAGTGCGGCCAATCTTAACATCAACAACAATATTCATACCACCTTCTTGGGACAAAACTTCACCGTCTCTGACCCAATCCCGCAACAAGCCAATGCTTTCACATTGTTCTCCTCTCCACCATCACCTCGTAATGCATCTGATAAATCTATGGAAGTTACAAGGAGAGGAGTGTTCACATCAGTGGTTAATGAATATATGAACAACAACAACAACAAAAACGTTGATGAGATCAAGAAAGGAAATATCTGCGGTGGCTCGAATCTAACCGGTGCAAATATAGAAACCCTTGCTCTCGCATAACCAATAAGCAAGGAATCTGGCTTCATTTTCAGCAACAACATTGCTTCAAAAGGTGGCTCAAATGGGATCATCATCGAGCTACGAAACTAGCACAATGTTTGGGCTAATGACTTCCATCATATTCAATAATACGATGCCAAACTCTAATTGTTTAAAGGCTAAGAATAGGGGAAAAGAGTTGACCAGAGACTTTCTTGGTGTGGGAAGTCATGATGATGACCAACAACGTCTTTGTCATCATCATCACTTCCCATCAAGCGTGCCATTTATGGTGAACCATGATATTCCCAAATTGGTTGCAACCATTGTAGGCGGGGAAGCAGAAAGAACCGGAGACATGGCCTCAGATTCTGAAATTACTCGTTTTTGTTGATGTACAAGGTAAATACATATATAGCAATATTTAAGGATTTTCCAGGCTTTCTTTAGGAAAAAAAATACCAAATTGTTTTTAGAAAAGTTTACTCTCATGAAGTCTTAAAAAAGTTTACGAAATATTATGTCATTGGCAACACTTCAGAAACAGAGTATATAACACACTAGTGAAGAACAAATTCAATGAGCCAATAAGTCATCATCAAATTCAAACCAACCATTTTTAAGAAAGGATTAAATTCATATTATCATTTGATGTATTTATTTTGATTAAGAGTTTTGTTTATTTTCATTGTATTAATACATGGTACGATCAAATTTAGAAATTGGTTTGTATTCACCAACAAATAGAAAAAAGATCAATCCTAAACATGTATGAATCCATTATAAATGCAAAGGAATTATTGGAAACGGCTTAACACACTACAGTAATAGTTTTAGTGGTCAACATTAATTTGCAAGGTTAATCATATGGTCTCAAATTAATAATTTGAAATAATTGATTGACCTTATTTTTCGACACCAAATGTTTTTCCGGCCATAAGTTTATTTGGTTTATGTTTGTGCTTAAGTTTAGTTAATGCCTTAAAAAAAGTTATTTAGCCCAAAAAGAAACTATAAATACTCACTTTTTACGTCTTAAAAATTCAGATTACATCAAAGCAACTAATTTTAACCCAAAAGATGAAACATTTCGTAGTTTTTGTGTTAGTTATTGCTATGTGTGTTGGTTTGAATGAAGGTATAGTGTGTAGTAGTGATATTCGAAATCCAAGATGTGGAGGGTCAGGTTGCATCGATAACTCTTTAGAATTTCGAAACCAACTCAATCCTGGCAGTGTACTAAAAGTCAATTGCACATCTAACAGAAAAGAAGCAAGGCCTCTCCACGAAGTGAAATTCAATCAAACTTATTATTTTAACTTTCTGGAGAGCTCATCTAAAAGAATAGTATGGGCTTGTCACCTGAGGTATGGTCCAAAAATGGAGCATTTCCAGACTATATGGAGAGCATACAGAGGAGCTTTTAGCCCTCGATGTGGTCAAATACGTACATGGATTGCCAAAGTCGATGGAATTTATTTAGATAGAAATGATGTGCCACAAGGTCGCCAGCATAATTGGGTTAAATAATAGGGATGCTTGGTTTCTTTTTTAAACTAATTATATATGTTTGTGAGCTAAATAATCATATTCTAATTCAGGATTAGAATATCCAATAAAAATATACTAACATACAGTTAGTTAAGTATAACATACAGTTAGTTAAGTATACTTTCCAAAAAAAAAAAAAATTCATAGTCATTTCTAGGGGGTTTTAAAATTAATTCGGCTATCTACCAAAATTAAATGATCTTAAATTTAATTATGTATCGATATGATAATTTTTGTTTTGCCAACCTAAACGATATATTTTTTTGCCTTCCATGTATGTATATGATCATATATTCATATTTAAACAACCGTATTTGTTATGAAATAAATATGAAGAATGAAAAATTAAATCAAAAGAAAAATATCATTTAATTGAATAATCAACACAAAATCGATTAAAATCAAGCGAGGAATAGTACAAAATCATCACGTGGAAGAAAAATCATAAGAAATATGTAGTAGCAACTTTTATCATCACAAATAAAACCATGCGAGCGATGCACTCATGACGCAAAACGACACCGTATCACGCACATAACCAATATTACTCGAAGCAAAAGAAGCGTCCGCCGGAGAATCATCACCGGAACTATCACTGTCTTCCTTCTTCTTCTTTGATTTCGATACCGACGGAGCCGGAGCCGGAGCAGGAGGACGAGGGTCGAATACTTGTTGAGGAAGCAAAACCTTATCGACTTGGTAAACAGCGAGTTGTCCATCACTGTAGACATTGCCGGAGACGGTGGTGTTTGTTACACCGGTCGTTATATTTACCGTACTGCCACTGGTTGTAACATTGAGAGGGAAATGTCCTTCGGCGGAGTCACCGGCTTGAGTACGGAGAGGGTTGCTTATTGTTTGGAAGTTTGAGGAAGAAACGTAAGTTGGTATGACGTGAAACTGAATTAGCTCTACTTGTTGCTCATCGGTTAAGGAATTTAGGGTTCCGGCTTTGAGACCGGAGAACGAGGAATCGCTTGGTGCGAAGATAGTGATTCCGTTGTCGGAGTTGTTGAGTTGGCCGTAGAGTTGGTTAGCAACTCCGGTGGATTTAAGGAGTCGGATAAAGACAGTGAACTGACCAGCTTTCTCTAGGATTTTTGTGACGTTTGTGGGTCCTGGTGGGGCAGGAGCGACGGCTGGAGAGGGCTGAGATAGGGTTCCGGGAGTGGTGGTGAGGAGTAGGAGGACGGTGGAGAGGAGGAGGATGATGAGAAAATGTTCCATGGTGGATTTTTGTGTTTTGAGAGTGTTTGATGATACTTTGAGTTTGTGTGAGATACGAGTTTATATGAAGAGCAAGGGTTATTTTTGAAATGGGGGAAATTCATTGGTTAAGAGGTCAACATTGTTACAACTAAGTTTATATTTAATTATCAATGATTGTTTTTTGTAAAATTTCCATCACATCTTATCAGATGAATTGTTTTACCTCCAAGCAAAATTATTAGATTTGTAGACTTGTTGGAATTGACTTTTAAAAAAGGATAGTTGTATTTGGTGTAGTGTAATGATTTCTTAGGATCGAATATTGGTCGAAACATTTACTTAAATTACTATATGTTTGTTATAGGGCAGTTAATTTCTATCTCCTGTAAAATGCTAACATTTAGCTGTAGGTTTGAGAGACAGTCCGATGTTGGTTTGATTTTCCGGTTAAATATGTAAAACACATAATAATGGAATTTTCAATTTAAGAAACTATTCAAGTTCCAGTTGATAACCGGTAACCAAATAGAGCTAAATAATTAAAGTGTATATATAACATCTATTATCGTGATAACATGCTTTGGTATAAAATTTTAGCAGTTGTTGGTATGACGGTGAGTCGGTGACAATATGTATATTTACACACAGTATGTGCAAAAACTAAAAGCAAATCATTAGTTTGTTAGTAATTATCAAATCCTGTGTGTGGAAAAGGTGGGAGGAATAATGGAGAGTATGGTGTATGATAATGGTAGGAGCAACTTGCAACTTTGCTTAAAAATCAAGAAAAAGCAATCAAAAATTGATTTGTGGTGGGCTCCCTTTAATTTCATATATGGGAACTTCAAACTTTTGGCTAAAATATGTAGTATAATAGTTTTTGTTACGACGTTAAAAAAAAGTAGTAGTTTTTGTTATTGTTGTGTTTTCATCCGGTTATTATAGTTTTTGTTGTGTTCATATCTGGTAGAAAAAATGTCGTTGATAATTAAATTTTTTTGAAATTTTTGTTAGGCGTATATTATCTAATATAATATGAAGGTGGCGGTGGTTGTGAATTGGTGTTGTAAGTGTAAGTGGGGCATAATGAACACAATAATAATGTCATCCTACGATGATGTTTATTCTTTTATCTGATTTGATTTTGATTGTAATCCTCACATCTACTTACTATCTAGTCTTCTAAACTGCTGTAATTGCCGTATCTTTTTTTTTCTTTCTCTCTAAAGAAACATATCTTAATTAATTAGTTGCAATTTCTAGTAAGAATAATGGCTCTCTCTTTTTGATAAATAAAAATAATGGCCTATTGGATTACTAATTAGAGATTTGAAAAAGAATATAACTGAAACTAAAAGGTAGCTAAAAAAACTTATAAGAAATAAACCCACAGGCCACAGCCGGTGTTTGTGTCATTGCATTCGAACTTATTAGTTCTAAGTTCTTTGTTGGATAAGTTCATCCTTATTTACTATAAATAAATAAATAAATAAAAGTTTGACAAAATAATAATGTACAAAGTGGTTAGATAAAAAGTATTTTTAAAATGAATTTTACTTTTTACTATACAAAAAAAAAACTACAGTAAACATATACGACTAATTTTTTTTTTTTAAATTTAGAATTTAAAATGTCTAAACCGGAGACATTACATATTTGAGTAAACCAAGAAGAAAGTCATCAGTCACTAATCAGCCATTTTATCTCTTCCCCTAAAAATCAGCCGTATCATATGCTCATTCCATTTGCATTTTCTCAAAAAAGAAAAAAAAAAACTTGTGTCCATTTTTTGGTTTATATTTCTCTCAAAACAAAACCAAAAACCACCCGAATGCTCTTGAATTCTCTGCTCCGATAACCACAAAATCAAGCCTGGTTTACCGATATGTATACCCGAGAAGAAGCAGGCGAAGTCACTCAAATCTTCCACGCTTTGATGAGTCTAATGAGGAAATTCCTATTCAGAATTCTATGTGCCGGTCCAATCCCTAATCACATCTCATTCATCATGGATGGTAACCGTAGATTCGCCAAGAAACACAAGCTTAAAGGCATAGACACAGGTCACAGAGACAGTTTCGTATCCGTCACAAATGTTCTTCAGTATTGCAAAAAGATTGGTGTACCGTACGTTACACTCTACGCCTTTGGTGTCGATAATTTCAAGAGAGGAGCTGAAAAAGTCAAGTGTGTGATGGATCTTATGCTGGAGAAAGTCGAGTTCACGATCGAACAAGCTCTCAACGGGAATCTAAAGGGCGTGAGAGTGGTCTTTGCCGGTGATCTGAATACGTTAAACGACAGTCTTAAAGCCGCGGCGCTGAGACTGATGAAAGTTACGGAGAAGAATAAGGATCTGAATCTGATGGTTATGGTTTGCGTTGCTTACAGCACAATTAACGAGATTGTTCACGCTATTCGAGATTCTTGCATTAAAAAGTGTGATGCTGGTCCTGGAGATGGTTCTATAGTTTTGGAGGTGAGTGATGTTGAAGAGTGTATGCATACATCGGTTGTGCCGGATCCAGATCTTGTGATAAGAACCGGAGGAGGAGATCGGCTGAGTAACTTCATGACGTGGCAGAATTCAAAGTCACTTCTTCACTCCACGTCGATTCTTTGGCCGGAGTTAGGGCTCTGGCATTTGGTTTGGGCCATTATTAAATTCCAGAGAATGCAAGATTACTTGCGGAAGAAGAAAAAGCTCTAGTAAATAGTTTATAAGTTAAACCCTATATATAGTGAACTCTTAACCCTTATGTTTGATTTACATTTTCTTGCGGTGTAAGAACGATGAATGGAATCTGAGAAACACATAAGAAAATCCTTTTTATTCTGTCAAAATAACAAACACACAAAGATATAATAAAACATCAACACTACAATTAGAGGCTTAATTCAAACACAATTTGATAAATAAACAAAAACAAAGAAATCTTTGAAGACTTAGTACTTAGCCACTCCAGGACCAGGTTTGGCTTGGAACCTGCAGACATTACAGAGAGGTGAGAAAAGAGAAGAAGTTTGGTACTTGTCTTCTCCACCCATGATCGGCATCGGGACTCCGGTCTTAACCGGACTAACATATCCAGGCCGATATGTTTTCCCCAAAACGCCTTCGACAAGATCACTCAGGTTAAAGAACTTAAACTGAGTCTCTAGATGAGCAAAAACATCATCTTGAGGTAACTGATAGTTATGAACTCTATCTTCTTCCTTACCAATTGGTCTAACCTTAATATCCATCTGAACAATCCCAGATACCGTGACTCTCACGTTATTCCTCTCATCTGTTCTCTCAACAATAACTTCCTTTTCTTCAAGATCGATTCTCCACTCTGTTTCACCTTCTGTTGGGACTTCAACTTCTTCTCCGTTCCATCTCACCACAAGAGAGTCTACAGAATCGTCCCAAGACGTAACCTTCTTGGCCGCGATGACGAGGTTGTGACTATCAAACATCACTGAAAAGGCTTGTACCCATGTGAAGTCTCTGGTTCTACCAGCTGGTCTTGTACCAATGAAATATGCATTGATTTGAAGATTATCGTCAGAGACAATGGCGAAGTTCCCGTCTTTGTTTCCGTGGAAGTAGAACATCACTCCATCTCCTCCCACAAATCTCGGGTCGTAACACAAAGATCCATACCCGTTGCAGTTTGCTTTCCTCCCTATCAAACAACACAAACAAACCCAATATTAATTTGTGTGTTAGGAATATCACATCGATACATGTTACAAACTTAATGAAAATGTATTAAAAATATTTTTGGGAGCTTTGAAAATGTTCAAAAACGTTGAGATTTGGAGCTTACATTTGCAAGTGACTTCACACTTGCTGCTACAATCGATGAAACAGGCTTTTTCCTTCTTGTTCATCCTCGGTTTTCTTTCGGGGCATTCTTTAGGACAAGTGAGGATCTTTTGGTTACAAGATCCTCTCGCCAAGCATTGAACTCGCTCTTGACCCGAGCCAAGTGGATACAAAACCATGTAGTTCGTTGAAGCTGCATCATAAGCACCTTTCTTGCGTTTCTCTTTTGCAGAAACCGCGAAAACAAAGACAAGAACGATAATAATGACAAGGACCCGTGACATTTTTTGTTGTTTTTAAAAGAAAGTCTT
This sequence comes from Cardamine occulta, assembly GCA_028015245.1. Classification (NCBI taxonomy): domain Eukaryota; kingdom Viridiplantae; phylum Streptophyta; class Magnoliopsida; order Brassicales; family Brassicaceae; genus Cardamine; species Cardamine occulta. The sequence goes on along the minus strand of CM051391.1, from coordinate 4,209,581 downwards.
TTGTTGTATATATTTCTGTGGATTTTGATATAAGAGAAGTGGAGGGATTGTTCTTATATATAGATCAGATAAGCTAAAAGTAAGCAGCAGAGAGCGGCTTAATTAATGGTTGAGATTTGATCAAATCACATGAAGAATCAAAGACCGTGTAAGAAACAGCTTCGACTTCTGTTTATTAAATTCTTTGGGAGAACCAACCACCACACTCGATTCAAAACCCTGACCTGAATCTTTTAATTGAAAGAGAAAAATAATCTGCATTTCATTATTATAAGGAAAAGTCAGCCTATATATAGAAAAGAAAGTAATTTGTAATGTATAAATCAAAGGTCGGTTGTAACAATTTTAGGTGGTTTAATTAGAATCGTAATATACTAATATCAAATGGATGATTCAAATTTTTTGGTTTAATCTAATTAGCTAGTTCACTATGAAAATAAGAAAGTTTTACCTATCTGCATAAAAAAAACAGATTAAATAACACCCAAAGATTTCCCGATACTGTTATTTCTATACATTTTCAGTTGTTGATCTAGCACATTTGTAAAAAGAAAATTAACAGTACAATTTCTATTATATACCAATGTGGCAGTTCAGGTTGTTCACATTCTCTGAGCGCCGTGAATTATGTTTTCCCTGATTAAGGATGAGAAGCTAATGGGAACCATCGAACACGGATCTATGCAATTATATTCATAATAATAAAAAATGGTTGCACTAAATAATATCTTCATTATGGAGTTGACATTCACATATTAATTCCATATAATTATACGAATATGATTGGATATTTGGATGCTACTGAAGTCATGTAGTCATGTGATGTGTAACATAATTTAATTTCCTTGGATCACATGAAACTATGCCTAGAAAATTGCAAGTTTTTTTTGTGCTAACTTATTTAAATCTGATTTTTTAATTTGTTTATACTGTATAAGTGGTAGCCACAAGAGCGCTCTTTAAGCATCTCCAGTTGTTCTTGAGAACCTCCCAAAAAACACTTGCTTTTAAGGTGAAGAACATACAAAAAACTGTATCCAAGAAACACAATGTCAGATTCAAATACATTAATAAACACATAAAATAGTTTTTTTTTTAATATATAATTATTGTAATATACTTATACAAAAAATACAACAAAGGACCACGGAAATATATAAGAAATCAAGGGTTTGCTTCTGGCGCAAGAAACGTTTTACATTTCATAAACTCTCAAGAACATCACAAATGGGCCAAATATTATCTTCTTGGCTCTTATTGCATTACTTATATGAATATAAAATAAAATATTTCGAGAAACAAAACAGTTACAAATACAAATTTTTCATGAATTTAAGTAAACATTCATAGAACTTTCCATCTTTCATAGAACTTTCCATCTTTCTTCTTCTTCTCATTAGATATCAGCAGAGAGTGATTCTTCTTGAGGCTTGAACCTGCAGTTTCTGCAAGTCGGCGAGAACAGAGAAGGTGTTTGGTATTTGTCCTCTCCTCCCATCACAGGCATTGGGACTCCAGTCTTGGCGGAGCTGACGTAATCAGGACGGTAGGTTTTCCCCAAAACGCCTTCGACGAGATCACTTAGGTCTAAGAATTTGAACTGAGTCTCAAGATGGGCAAAAGCGTCATTCTGCGGCAACTGGTAGTTGTGAACTCTGTTCTCTTCTTTCCCTATAGCTCTCACTTTGATGTCCATCTGAACAAGACCAGAGACAAGTACTCTTACGCTGTTTCTCTCATCGGTTCTTTCGATGACGATCTCTCTTTTTTGTCCCGTAATTTCCCTCCATTCGGATTGTTCGTCTTCAGGGAGTGTGATGAGTTCTCCGTCATATCTGAGGGTAAAGGCGTCAGATTGTTCATCCCACTGAGTAACTCTATTGGCTGTGATCACGAGCTTGTGGTTTTCGAACATGACATTTAAGGCTTGAACCCATGTGAAGTCTCTTGTTCTACCAACGGGTCTTGTACCAATGAAGTGAGCGTTGATCTGGAGATTGTTGTCTGAAACGATCGCAAAGTTTCCATCTTTGGATCCATGGAAATAGAACATCACACCGTCTCCTCCAACAAATCGAGGGTCGTAGCACAGAGATCCGTAGCCATTGCAGTTCGTTTTTCTCCCTGTAAGAAAGAAGAAAACCGGAATTAAGCCAAGTTACTTGGGTTAGAAGCAAACGAATTCCTTGTACCATGATATTACTTGTGCGAGAAGCAAACTGAATCTAAAACAAAGGAGATCAATTGAAGAATGTACTTACATTTGCAGGTAGCTTCACATTTGTTAGTGCAGTCAATGAAGCAACCTTTGGTGTCCTTGTTCTTCGCGGGCTTCCTCTTGGGACACTCACCAGGGCAAACAAGAGTCTTGTAATAACATGATCCCCGACCCTGGCATATCGCCTGCTCTTGTCCTGTAGGCAACGGTGATAATATTCTGTATCTCGCAGCTGCTTCGCTCTGCTCCTTGTCCCTCTTCTCCTTCTCCTTCCTCTCTTTCTCCTTCTTCTCTTTTTCCTTCTTTTCCTTATCTTTCTTTGCCTTTTCCTCCTTGTCCTTCTTCTCCTTTTCCTTCCTTTCCTTCTCCTTCTTTGCCTTTTCCTCCTTGTCCTTCTTCTCCTTTTCCTTGTCTTTCTTCTCCTGTTCTTTGTCCTTTGGAACATTACCGTTACCTTTGGCAACTTCTCCCTTACCCTTGTCTACTTGTCCCTCATTTCCCTTGCCTTTGCCGCCATCGCTCTGTGCAATGACAATATCGGTCAAGAGAAGCAACGCAAAGAGCGCGACAAGCACATATGACTTTCTGCACTCCATCTCTCAAGTTCCAAGTCTTCTGCTTCTGTGTTTTTGGTGTGTGGTGAAATGTTGTTGCGCAAGGAGGGGTTTTATAGAGTGGAGAAAGAATAGAGTTGACTTATTAAAACCTCATATGATAATAATATCCCTTGCTTCATCTTAAGAAAGAAGCCGACTCTTTGAGTTCATCTCAAATCGTCTCCATTGATTTATTAAACAAAGAAAAACCCTAGCTTGATGAAGCTTCAACATCAAGACTTTTAGCTATAAAAAGTTGCTTAATTTAAACAAAACCATATATGAGGAAACGAGTAGCGAACATGTGAGGATGGCTTAAATGAAGAAGAAAGCCCTCTTGTCCTAAAATAAACATCTCTGTAAATGTGTGTATTTTAAGTAACTTTTCTTGACTTTCATTGGCCCAAAGCCGCCCCACTATTACAAGACTGCACCTTTTCGAGAAAGCAAAAAAAAAGTCAAACGCGCCAAAGTCAACTGACCGGTTTATTATAAACTGACTTATCTTCTTAACCATTGAACCAAAACCATACCGAGTTATACATCTTTCAAGGTCTGATCTGTTCTATGATTTCTTTCTATCTATAAACTCCCAGTTTTCTAAAGCTCCATTCTTGGCCAACCGACCTTTCACAATTCACTAGGCACAAACAAAACTGACTCAGGAAATTGGTTTGAGATTCAACGGTATACAAAGTTATATCAAGAACACAAAGTACATGAGTCCACTAAAAGAGTCCAGTGAAACTTTCTTGTGTGAAAACTGCAAATTAGCTTGCAATTTTCCCCAAAACATCTATTAAAGATAAAGAATCTGACACTTTCTATAGTTTTTATATCAAGAGATTTCTTCTCTCTATTCAGTTACTGAAATATAGGAAGATCAGGCTTAGCTTGTTCTGGACCAAGACTTGTTTCTCCAAATGAAATAATAGTGCTACTACTGCTTGAAGAAGCTCCTTGTTCGAGCTCTTTCGTCATCTTTATGAAATAACTGTGCCTGGAAAAAAATGAACCAGAAAGAGTAAAATCCGAGCATATAGATCAGAACCGTCAAAGAAATCAAAAGACCGGGAAACGAATGAAGGAATTACCATCGCGTGTCTGCAGTTAACTCAGGATGAAAAGCAGTTGCTAACAAGTTTCTTTGCTTCACAGCAACAATAACTCTAGTTTCAGGAAGAGCATCTTCCTGAAAAAAATGAAACCAACAAGAAGAGAGATTCATACATATCCTCAGAAAAACGGTAATAATTTCAAGAGCATTACTGCAAAATTAAGCAAACCTCTTGGATTTGTACGGTAGAGCTTGAATACAAGACCTTGTTTGATGGGACAGGATAATCCGCTAGGACTTCGACATCAGGGCCAACATCGAGAACAGCTGGAGCACGTATGAACACTCCTCGGAATGTCTCTGGCCCACCTTCTTTAGATGTTAATTGAGGTACTGAGATATCAGCTTCAAAACTTTGAATCTACACATCAAACACAATTTTGGTAACAAACTAAGGTTATGAAAGTAGTCAATTAGAGACCTGCAATACTTTTACTCCAACTGAACACATGTGAAAAGACCGAGTTATGGTGAATAGCATAAATCCAAAATCTTGGTAGAAGACATAATAACTTAACCTGGCTGCCAAAGTAATTCCGATGCACAGTGCAATCAAGACCACCTACTAATTCCTGACCTCCCTCTTTCTGACCTGAAATTTTCAACATTTTTCTCTTGTTTTAGTTTCTAGTTTCACAACACAAATTGACAGGAAGATGAATTAAAAGTACTTACCAACGGCTCTGTCTGCTAAGAATATAAGACCAGCACATGTCCCCCAAACAGGTTTCCCAGTCTTAACAAACTCACGTAGAGCAGGGAACTTCAAAATGAGCAAATGAAAGAAAAAATTACAACAGAGAAGAGACTTTTTTATATACAACTGTTCATCATCACCACTAAAACTGTATAAACAATCAAATATAGACAAACGTAGTTCAGGAATCAGGATCATCTAATGAAAGAGTAGTTAAGTTGACAATTGTTAAGCTGCTTCAGCTACAAAAACATTTAACATAAATAGAGAAACAACAAACATTACTTATCTACTTGTAGATTAACTCAGCCTAACTCCCAAAGTTCCTCCTTTTTCAATCTCAAAGCCAATTTCTTTGGACATGAACAAGAAGCAAATGACTAAATCGATATCTTAAAATCTGAAATTCTGGAGAAATTGATAACTTGAGATTCTGAAAAAACCAATTAGTGAAGATTGGTGTCAAACACACAAAAAAAAGGAATCTTTCCTAGTTTCTTCAAGTAAAAACTATAATTCTAAAAAGAGAGAGAGAGGGAAAGGACCAAGTTATGGTATTCGGCGAGTTTGGCCATGGTGGTGCTCTCGCCGCCAGGAATGATGAGAGAAGAAACAGTGAGAAGCTGGTCCGCCTTCCTAATCTCAACGCCTTGAACGCCGAGCCGCCGCAAAGCCGCGATGTGCTCATTGAAAGAACCTTGCAAAGCTAAAACTCCGACGGTCATTGCGGCGGCGTGATGAGAGAGAGAGAGTGTGTCAGATACTAATAAACACTAAAACTGCGTGTTTGGGACTTTTGTAGTTGCGAGTGGCGACAATCTCCTTCCCTTTTGTTTTGTGTTTCTTTCTTTGCCCACGATTTCGTTTACCATTCAGATATTTTCATTAAATTTGATATTTCGATATTATAACGCAACAAGGAGAAGGAACTGACCCATAGTGTGTAATTTGATCATTTGTGGAAAAATCACAAATTCAATTAAAAAGCCAGAAACAATTATGGTATTGAATTTAGCCTCTAGTGTCTAATGCATTTTTACTTTTTTACGTTAAAAAAAGTTCACATACTTGTCCAATATTTTACAACTTATTAAGCTTTTAAAGTGAACAATATATTTTAATCCTTAAGAAAATTTAAGAATTATATAGGAAAGTTGTAATCTATTTTATAAATTTTATAGATGACGATGTAACATTTTAAAGATTACAAAAAAAAAAGATTTTAAAGATTCCAAGCTCAAAATTCCATACATGTGGTGGTATTTGTAAGATATTGCAATTTTATTGATACAAGTTACAACTACAAGTTAAGTTTTAGGTGTTTGTCACATTCGCTGTTGATGTTTTAATACTCCTTTTTAATAGACGAAAAAATTAAACTCCTTTTTAATAGACAAAAAAATAAACATATAAACCCCAAAAATAAAAAGAACCCAAGGGGAGAGAATCTCAATCAAAGGCTTCGAATCTCTCTCCTTTTTTTTGTGTGTGTGTGTGTCTAATCTCACGCACGACGTTGAGACTTGAGAGCCCTTTCCTTGCGATCTAAAATCACTCTTTTCTTATTGTCTTCCTCTGTTCCGATCGAATTCTAAATCAGCTTTATTGTAAGATTCTCGCTTTTTTTGTTTTTTGTTTTCTTTTCCATTGCCGACTAATACTCGGATCTCCTGCATTTATTTTCTGGGTTTATTCTGTTGCATCCGATTTCGAAATTGGGGTTTCTTTTTCAAAATTCAGGGACATTCCGTTTTGTGAATTTGAAGATACCATCTTGGGGGGTCTTTGGTTATTTTCTCTCCTTGTTTGCATTGTTCGATTTACAAATTTTGTCTAATCCAGTTGCTTTCGATCTGAGTGGACCATTTGGATTGAAAAAGTGTAGTCCTTTACGCCAGAATCATAATAATACACCCAGTGTGATGTAATTCGTGTTTACCTAACACAAGTTTTAAAATTTATTAAACCCTTCCTTGGTTGGTTGTTGTCAGCAAATTTTATGAGATAATTTGACCTTTCTTTTGCAGAACCTTGTATTTCATCTTGACTTTATTGCCGGTTGTTGAAGCTGTGTAGCTCTTAATTATTGAGGCTATGCAGTCAACGAGTTGATGCTCGTGAAGAAGGAGGCTTAGGCATTGAGATAAATTTAGCTTCTTTATAAGGTTGCAGTTTTAGATATGTTGCGTTTCGATTGCAGTGGTTATGATGTCTCAAGTTGTATTGTTCATCTCGCTGAATGGCATCCTTTGGAATAGCCAAATTCTTCGGGCTTGAAGCCCTCGTAACCCCTTTTATCGCGGGGTAAGATTTCGATTAGTACAGAGGTTTTTGTGTTTACTTACTTGGATGCTTAAGTCAGAATGTTAATTTTGATGGTCACTTTTTTTGTACAGGTTTATCAGTTTACAGTTCATATTTCATCATACTTTGAGGAGCAATTTGTTTTTTGAGAAGTAGATCATGTTTCGTGATAGTTTTTTGTTTGCCCGTACCCTGGGTTGCTTTGGATGCTTTGGCACTTCTGGTAGAACCCGACAATCGCCTAAGCCCTACGATGATGATACACATTCATGTGACAGTGATGTAACTAGCACTGCAAGAGGAGAAGAAGAAGAAGATGAAGAAGAAGTAGAGCAGAAGAGCCGCTCTAAACGATCTGAGGAAATTTTGAAATATAGATTAGATAATGGATTAATCTGCAGGCACATTCCAGTGAGAGAAACTAATGAACTTATCCGTGGAGAGGTAAGTGACTATCTCTCATATTATTATGCTTCTTAGAATATTACATGGTGTGTCTATGCCAATTTACTTGTTTGAAAAATTTAGGATGAAAATGGTGACAAGATGATCAATGAGTATGTTCGCATATGTAAAGTTGGAGCCGGTAGCTATGGTAAAGTGGTAAGTGTGAATCTCATTTACAATACTATCCCATCCTTTTAAGTGTATCCTCCAAAAGCAACCCCGGTTTTGGATTCCATAACATTATGTTTTTGCATTTGCAACAGGTTTTATATCGAAGCACTGTGGACGGCCAGTATTATGCTATCAAGGTAAGCTCTTGTTTTCTTTCCTTCATTACCTCATGAAACCTTTTCCTTTTTGTTTAGCTGATGTTTATGACGTTACTTAGTTGAACTATGATCCTTCATTGTAGTGAAAATTATAAAAGTTAATTTGTCTAATTGATCACTTATATGGCTTAAATCTCTCTGAAAATGATCTGAATTAATGCTTTGGTTTGTAGGCGTTTCACAAGTCACAGTTATCAAGGCTAAGGGTTGCACCTTCAGAGACTGCTATGAGTGATGTTCTTCGTGAGGTATCATGCGTTTTCTGCATTGGTTTTGCTAATCAGCATTTCTATTTGTTTCATTTTAGAAAAGTTGTGTTTATGCTCTTTTATCTCTTCGCTTTCAGGTTATGATTATGAAAATTCTGGAGCACCCTAACATCGTTAACCTCATTGAGGTGATAGATGACCCTGAAACTGATCATTTTTACATGGGTACTTATTCTCCTTCCTCTTTCTGCTGTTTCGATATTTTCTTGTTGTGGAAAGAGCCTCTTATCTGATAATGCTTGTCTTTCTACTTTCTCTTAGTTCTCGAATACGTTGATGGAAAATGGGTGTATGACGGTTCTGGACCACCGGGTGCTCTCGGAGAGGAAACTGCTAGAAAGTATTTGCGGGATATAGTTACTGGCCTGATGTATCTTCATGCTCATGTATGATCTTCATTGTTTAGCTTTAGTCGATTCATGGTTCATCACCTAATTCTGTCTTGGTACTGTTTCTATGGGTAAAAAAAAACAGAATGTAATTCATGGGGACATTAAACCCGACAATCTGCTGGTTACTAGTAGCGGTACAGTGAAGATAGGAGATTTCAGTGTCAGTCAAGTATTCAAGGTAATAAATGATATATGAATATTTAATCTTGATTAACTCTTGATATATCTTCTGACCTTAGTGCTAGCATCGATCTGTTGTTGTCACAGGATGATGATGATCAATTGCGTCGATCTCCTGGCACTCCAGTCTTCACTGCTCCAGAATGTTGTTTAGGTCAGCTTCCTTTCGAACTCTTTTTTTAGTTTGGTCTTTACTCGTAAGCGTACAGAGAATGACGAGAATATATATTCTTTTTGGGATCAAAATCAGTGTCAGGTATAACGTATAGTGGGAGAGCTGCAGATACATGGGCAGTGGGAGTTACTTTGTATTGTATGATATTGGGACAATACCCGTTTCTTGCTGATACTCTTCAGGACACCTACGACAAGGTAGGGTTTTGCATCTAATCAACGCTTTCATTGGATCTCAAGAAATCTATTTGAAAATCTTATAACCTTCCATGATTCATGATAATCTATTATCTCTGACAGATTGTTAACAACCCTTTGATAATTCCGGATGGATTGAATCCTTTTCTAAGAGATTTGATCGAAGGTCTCCTTTGCAAAAGTGAGTTAATTCCATCGTTTTGGTGTAGTTAAAAGTGTACAAAAGTAAAGGTTTTGAGTCTTAATATTCATGTGGGTTTTGCAGATCCGAGCGAGAGAATGACATTGAAGAATGTGTCGGAGCATCCATGGGTAATTGGAGAAGATGGACATGTCCCTGAGTATTTTTGCTGCTGCAAACGCAATGCTGCCTTACACATTGAAGAAGAAGAAGCTAATGTGATCTCTGAAACCTCAAATCCTAACTAAAAAACTCGGAAGCTTTTGATCGTTTTAGAATTGTTACAATCTTGAAGAATATAGATACTTCTTCTACTGAACACTACAAGTTGACCTCGCTTGGGGTCATTGTTTTTTTTTTTTTTTTTTTTTTAATAATAGATAATTGTCATGTTATTGTGCATTGTGTATAAGTTTTAAAACAAATTGAGTTTTGAACTTGAAATTGATTTTTTTTTTCTTAAATATGACACAGGATCAGACTGTTTTCAAGTGAAATATATAATATGTTCTTACCATTTATGTAATTTAAATGTCATAAATAATATTATACATGTAATTGCACAGTTTATGTTATTAAAATATATAATATATGTACTTATCATTTATGTAATTTAAATGTCATAAATAATAATATGCATGAACTTATCAATTATGTAATTTAAATGATAATATGCATGTACTTAAATCTAACAATCATTTATTTTATGTAATTTTATAAACTATAAAAACAACCATCAGTTCTTAGTTTACTCATGTATTAGATAAAAATAGTTCATATCAGTTTGTAAAGTGATATTTCATCAGAAAATGGTGTCGTCGAAGATTCAATTTGTTTCTCTTCTCATTATTGTTTCTCTCCTTGTTAACAATGTGCAATCGACTCGTGAGATCTCTTTCTATCTCTTTATTTTCATAAACCAAAAAGTAGTTCTTCTGTCTATATAATTATGTATGATCCCTATGAATATCTGATTACAATATTAATTTTACTGATTATACTAAAAAGAGTTATGATCTACATAAATAGTTTGTATATCAATTGATTAAGCAGGAATTATGGATGATCCATCACAACAAGATTGTGAGTTCAAAGGACCATGTCAAACAAAACGAGATTGTTTCAAGAGCTGTGGAGGCACACCACCTTATAACAATGCTTTATGTGTGCCTTATCGAAATGCTCGTATATGTTGTTGTATCCCGATGTAATTTGATTGAGATATAGCTATATTATTAAAATCAATAAATATTCAATTATTAAGTTAAAATTTTCGTCAATTAGTCTTGAGAGAAATCATATAAAATGTTAATTTAAAGTACTAAGAGTAACATCATTAAAACTCTATTTTTGATAATGAAAATATTTTAATCTTACATAGAATGATAATTTATATAGTATTAGGGAAATTTAGTGTCGTTGTTAAACCACAATATTAAGGCTTTGAATGGATGCAGAGGTTAGGGTGCACAAATTTTTTTGCGATTAAATCATTTTTTTTACCATTTATAAGTTAGAGTCCGCAGTGGTGCGGACAGAAAAAAACAAAGGGAAACCGCTGCGGACCAACTAAGGTCCAGTTTTTCAAAAAAATAAACTAGAAGTGCAGCAGACTGCAAACCGCTCCGAAAAAGAGATGATTTAGTCCGCTGATGGTTTTGTACACTGTGACCGCAGTCACCATTCAAAGCTTAAGTCTTATGCATAAATATTATTCTAGGTTCTTTAGTTTAATTACGAATGACTAGAAGTGTCAAAATTGGATGATTGATTCATTCATTAAAATGAATGAATCAATTAATCATCGAACATCTTATTAAAGTTTCTAAGTATCTTTGGTAGATCCTCATTTTTTTTAATATTAGAAATATAGCTGAAAACTGCAGATGTTTGAAAGTTCATCAACTAAAAATATAAAACTAAACATGGTAAACTAAAATTTGACTTAGAATATGTTGTATATCAGAACAACTTTGAATTAGACAATCTATAGTATTGGGGTCAAAATGAAAATATCTAAAAGTATAGGATTAATAATGGAAGAACATAAGTGTTAAGCTTCTGTCTGTTTTTTTTTGTTTGCTTCACTTCATTATGTAACCCTACTCTTCTTCCTTCTCTCTAACCATTTTTTTTTCCAGTTTCTCGCTGTTCCACTCCACTCTCTCTCTCTCTCTCTCTCTCTCTCTCTCTCTGTCTCTTTACTTTTTGACTCTATGCTAGTCGCCGGCGAAATTTTCAACGGTTAATAATTTTCCGGGGATTGACCCCAGACAAGAAGATCTAAATCTACCATTGGAGTTTTGTTTGGGGTAAGCATGGATTAGTCTTCTCTTCTTCGTTTTTTATTGCATCATTTATTCTTCCTCTTCTGCTCCATACGATCCTATTTTCGGATCTGGATGCATTTTCCTATTTCAGATTTTGTTTTCTGATTATTGGGTGTTTAAGTCTCGTATTCGGATCTGATTGCTCTATTGGGATTTTAGGATCGATCTCATGTTAATGCGAAACGATTCTATTTTGGATCGGAGATCAATTAAAAGATACGATTTTTGACATTTATTTCTGTTTTTGTTTTGTAAAGTTAAATTTTTTAAAGATTCTGACATTGTGTAATTCAATCGATTTCATTGATTTCTACAGATTAATTTGGGTTTGGCATCGGAGCTAGAACATTATGCAACTGGATTGTGGTAAAAAGAGTTGAGGATGATGTGTGTTATATTGTTTTGGTTGGTTTGAAAGTTTTTGATGGAGAAAATAATAAAGAGATGGAGATTGTTTTGGAGCAACATTCGAAATCTCTATCCGGATACTGGGACTATAGTTGCCCAATTAATAAAGACTTGTTTTTGATTCTTGAAGAAGAAGAAGAAGAGTCTTGACAGAATCTGTTGTTTGTTTTTGGGTTGGGTTTGGATTCTTTGAAGTCAAATAGGTTGTAACGTTAATAATGGCTGCGGAAGAACATTCTCCTGAGAGTAGAGAACTCTCTGCTTCTGCTTCTGCTTCTGCTTCTGCTTCTGCTTCTGCTTCTGCTTCTGCTTCTGTAGTTGTGAATTCGAGGGTTGGAGAGAACGATGGTCATCCTCGCCTTAGGCTTGGATCAAGTGACTTGCTTCTACCTGGTCTTATCGATGACGTTGCTCTAAATTGTCTTGCTTGGGTTCCGAGATCAGATTATCCTTCATTGTCTTGTGTAAACAAGAAGTATAATAAGTTGATCAACGATGGTCATTTGTTTAGCTTGAGAAAGGAATTAGGGATAGTGGAGTATCTTGTTTTCATGGTTTGTGACCCAAGAGGTTGGTTAATGTTTTCTCCTATGAAAAAGAAATGGATGGTGTTACCTAAAATGCCATGCGACGAATGTTTCAACCATGCTGATAAAGAGTCTTTAGCTGTAGACGACGAGCTTTTGGTTTTCGGGAGAGAGTTGTTTCAGTTTGCGATTTGGAAATACAGTTTGAGGTCACATTGTTGGGTTATATGCGAAGGTATGCATCGTCCTCGTTGCTTGTTTGCGTCGGGAAGCCTCGGTGGTATCGCTATAGTTGCGGGAGGAACTGATATGAATGGGAATATATTAGCATCAGCTGAGCTTTATGATTCTTCATCAGGGAGATGGGAAATGCTTCCTAATATGCATTCTCCTCGAAGACTATGCTCAGGTTTTTTCATGGATGGTAAATTCTATGTTCTTGGAGGCATGTCAAGCCCTAATGTGTCGGTAACTTGTGGGGAAGAGTTTGATTTGGAGACGAGGAAATGGAGGAAGATAGAAGGAATGTATCCGAATGTGAACCGAGCGGCTCAGGCTCCACCTCTTGTTGTGGTGGTGAACAATGAGCTATTCACGCTTGAGTACTTAACCAATATGGTGAAAAAGTATGATAAGGTGAAGAATTTATGGGAAGTAATGGGAAGGTTACCGCCAATGGTGGATTCATCTAACGGTTGGGGATTGGCGTTTAAACCGTGTGGGGATCAATTGTTGGTGTTTTGTGGGCAACGAGGGTCTCATGGAGAAGGCATTGTGGTGAATTCTTGGTGTCCAAAATCGGGAGGTAAAGATGGAAACTTGGATTGGAAAGTTCTTGGAGTTAAAGAAAATGTTGGTGTCTTTGTGTATAACTGTGCTGTGATGGGTTGTTAAAAAAAAGAAACCATCTTTGTTTCATCTTCGAAAGTTTGGTTTTTATTACATGAAATCGTTCTTTAGTTTTTGCTCTTGAGTCTTGAGATTATTATGCTTTTTTGTGTCTGTTCTGTGTTTAATTTTTGTGGGTAAATTGGAAAAAGGAGTAAATTCATTACTCTGCTAAATGTTGTCTCTTAATACTTCATTCATCATTTATTTGAAAGAAACAAAAATCTCATTCGTGTCATATTTTACCGAGAAATGGCATTGTTGTGACTAGTGAAAAATGGAAGAAGTGAAACTGTGAAAGCAATAGAAGCGGCTTTAAATGGAGGTTCGTTATCCTACGACCGATCTAGGTCCCCCCACGACCCAAAGCCGGAGGAAGAGGAGACTATATGAATTAGGAATTTAATTACTATCATTGTACATGTATTATAATATTAAACAATAAATGATGATACGTTTGTTTTCGAAAATATTTAATGCAATCAAGATTATTTAATTAGAAAGTCTCCTCCATCTATTTCAATTGAACGTACAAATTAGTCTGAAATTTTCAGTGAGCTGAAAAAGTAGTCATCATTTGAATGTGATCCTTATTTTTGCAGACGTATACATGTGGAATCCAATCCTGGTGTCCAAAAAAGTTCAATGTGATTCAACATATGCATAGTTCATAAAATTTTAAGTTCTTTTGTAAAAAAGTTTTTCGATCTAAAAATTGTTAACGATTAAAAAACAACATCCACATAAGATGTGTATCTAGCATACCAAGATTGTAAAGCCATAGAAACCTGTGAAGCCGAGAACACTAGATGGAAAGATTAGAAGAAGAAGTCGATCTCAATATATTCTTAGCATATTTACTTTGTATTTATGAAAGTTTACATTATGTGGGTGTTATCATTATGTTAATGTTAAGACTATATATATGTATGTTAGGATCTCATATTAAACACAACTCAATAAAATATTCTATTCTATATTATTTATCATGGTATCAAAGCATTCGATCTAATCCTAGTAGGTCGGTGTTAAAATTATGCGTTAATTATCTTGTGGTCACCATGACCATAGGATGTGAAATTGTCGAAAAAAGTGATGACGATGATGATGAAGATGTGTTTATTGGGTTAAAAAGGTTTTGGAAAAAAAAAGAGTTTACGTTAGTTTTTTAGTTAATGTTTTATTATTATTGTTGAGTTTAGTTTCACGTTTAGTTTGTTTTTGTTGAGTGCAAGAATTATCGAGAGTTTTATTGATGGCTAAGGGTTTGTGGCTTTCACTTGATTTTTTTTATTTTAGTTTTTCTGAGATTTATTCTCAAGTTTAAAATTTCTCAAAGTTTGTAATTTGATTTCTCCTAATTTGGAGAGTGATTATGTTTTTACAGGGGAGTTGTATTGCAACGCTCATGTTTTAAGTTATTTTTAGTTATTGACTGTCCGAAATAATGACGATTATTGTGGAGTTGCAGGATTTGCGTTGGGATGTTGTTATTCCCTTTTAACAAGACCAAAGACGAGCAAAGTTCCACCTTCTTTTCAAGATTGAAGTTTATACCCCGAGGAGTCTGTTGATATGATTTGTTCGTCCTCGACATGATGTCTACGACATAGGTGTTGCGCTTTGTGATTGCATATTTTGCATTTCACGTCCCACCTTTGTCGTGCGGGGGAGTATTGGAGATAAATGAGCTGCAAAGATAAAACTAAATTTTCACAATCTTGGTCTGCAAGATACACATCTTTGCGGTTCATTTATCTCCAATACTCCCCCGCACGAACAAAGGTGGGACGTGAAATGCAAAATATGCAATCACAAAGCGGAACAACTATGTCGTGGACATATGTCGAGGACGGACAAATCATGTCAACATACTCTTCGGGATATAAACTTCAATCTTGAAAAGAGGATAAAACTTCAGCTCGTCTTTGGTCTTGATAAAAGGGAATAACAACATTCTGTGGGCGCAAATCCTACAACTCCACAATAATCATCTTTGTCTCGGACAGTCCACAAAATCGGGCAAAAAAATTACCTAAAAACAAGAGCGTTCCAATACAACTCTCCCGTAAAATCATAATCACTCTCCAAATTAGGAGAAATCAAATTACCAACTCTGAGAAAATCTAAACTTGAGAATAAATCTCAGAAAACTAAAATTAAAAAAAAAATCAAGTAAAAGCCACAAACCCTTAACCATCAATAAAACTCTCGATAATTCTTGCACTCACCAAAACCAAACTAAAACGTGAAACTAAACTCGATAATAATAATAAAACATTAACTAAAAACACCAAAAAAAACAAAAAAACCTACGTAAAACTCTTTTTTTTTCTTTTTTTTTTCGAAAACCTTTTTAACCCAAACAAACACATCTTCATCATCATCGTCATCACTTTCTTCGACAGCTTCACATCCCATGGTCATAGTGACCACAAGATAATTAACGCGGAATTTTAACATCGGTCCACTAGGATTGGATCGAATGCTCTGATACCATGATAAATAATATAGACTATAATAGTTTATTGAGTTGTATTTAATATGAGATCCTAACATACATATATATAGTGTTAACATTAACAAAATGATAACACCCACATAATGTAAACTTTCATAAATACAAAGTAAATATGCTAAGAATATATTAAGATCGATTTCCTTTTCAAATATTTCCATTTAGTGTTCACATGCTTCTAACGCTTAACAATCTTGATCCGCAAGATACACCTACAAAATATTGCAGCTGGCTTCATGATTCATATTTTTAGCCCATTAGAAGAAAAAAAGGGGCTCTTACGGGCTAGAAGAAACTTGGGGTTTACATTTATTTCAATTCCAGCATGTACAGTGTACGAACGAAGTATAGTTATCAATAAAGGTATACTTTTGAGGATTTATACTATTTATGTTTCTTGAGATAATTAATAGCCATCTAAAAGTTTTTTTCTCGACAGGTCCGCAAAACTACAAGATCGCTTGTAAGCTACCAAAAATAAGATAATGACGTGCCTGATCTGTATTCTGATGGATTGGAATATTCCCGTTTACATGCCTTGTATTTTGCAATTTTCCAATTTGGTGATGGGTTCTGATCACTTCTCTGAGTGAGAGAGGCCAACCAAGTATTTGCAATTTTGCATGCGTGGAAGTTACCATGTAATACAGCACATGAGTTTACGTATATTAATGGGTGAAATAATATGTATTGTCATGGAAGTTAAGGAAAAGATTCAGTATTTTTATGGAAATTTGTGGTAGACTGTTGAATTTATGTAGCATGTTTCCTAATTAAATTTAACAACAATTGTTATGATGAAAAAAGTAACTTTGAAGTTGATGGAAACTAACATTATGATGTTATGATGAAACACGGTATATTACTCATCCTTCTTTTTTTTTTAACTTTAAGAACTAAAATGCTGATAAATAAGGATCGATAGTCCAATAAAATTTTGATAAATCTTTGGCAGTTGACATAATCTTCTAGAATGTATATTTTAAGATTTTCTCAAAGAAAGACAAAATTTTATGGCTGTGTCAAAAACGCACTAAGGTCATTGTTAATGTGCGTACGTTTATTTAATCATCTGGCTGATTGATTCTTTCTCCCCAACAATGTGGGCACTTCGAGCTTGACCTCACATATAGTCGTACATACAC
Organism: Cardamine occulta; assembly: GCA_028015245.1. Classification (NCBI taxonomy): domain Eukaryota; kingdom Viridiplantae; phylum Streptophyta; class Magnoliopsida; order Brassicales; family Brassicaceae; genus Cardamine; species Cardamine occulta. The sequence goes on along the minus strand of CM051391.1, from coordinate 4,192,663 downwards.
GCACACACTTTATTTGTATTATTTATTACATAGATATGGTTAGGGGAATGGTCAGTTCATGACTCATTGCCTGCAATAAGTGCAATTCTGTAAACCCTACATTACCCATGAGATGGCATAAATTAAGTCAATTTTTATACGTAATCAATTATCCTACGAAATTATTGAACCTTTTATTATCATCCATATTCCTCACCATTCATTCGAAGGAAAAAAACTATAGGCCAAGTTGAAGGATATCAACGTTTACGGATAACGACCATATGGTTTTGTTGTTCCACGAGATCCTAGCTCAACTCGAATCGTGGAGGTGTGTATTAATATCTCACATCGGTTGTATAAAAGGATTAACACTAATATATAAGAGATATAAATCAATTCATTCATTGCTAATTGGTTTTGAGTTGGAAGTCTATATAACTTAACATGGTATCAGAGGCTCGTTTGTTAATCCAAGTAGGATGGCCCAAAAAGGATTTATTATCAGTCCTAAAATGGGTTTCGATTCGAGATTGACCGATAAGAACCATCAACTCAAGGGGGTTTGCTAATATCCCACATCGGTTATATAAAGGGATTAACACTAGTATATGAGGTATATGTGTCAATCCACTCATTGCCAATTGGTTTTGAGTTGAAAGTCCATATAATATGCAATTTTATTAAGTATTTTATTGTTTTAACATTTTACATTTGCTTTTGTTTCTACCTATTTTGGTGTCATATGAGAATTTGTTAGTTTTCAGTTGAAAAATTGTTAGATTAAATCAACTTCATCATTGTAGAGTACATAGAAACACATATAGCCTTTAAATTTAGTGGATCGTCATTAATTAGATAGATTCTGACTTCTAATACATGCTCAAATAAGCTTATTATGATAAATGTAAACATACCTATAATCACTACAAACAGAAAAAAACACACACACACACACACAGAGTATTCCTATAATCAATTGGCTATAAAAATGTAGAGAGAGCGAGATTGCCTACCAATATGCTTTAGCTTTGCCTTTTGTGTTGGCCGATTTTGGTGTTTGGTTTGGATCACTTTGGTACGCTACTTTTCACGTCATCGGTAGGTTTGGCCATTCACATATATATATAAACATCCAAATCACAATACTCGTTTTAGTTCAATTTTCTGCATATCTGGAAATATTTCAATATAAATATGTTTTCTAAATGTTCCATGAAATTACTCTCATACAAATTTTAAGACTTTCAAAAGCTGTTCATGTAAAAAAAGTCAACTATAACATTGTTCCTAATTAGAGAGGTCTACACCGTTATTTATGCCGTCATTTCAATTTGGGCCTATTTATTAGAGGTTTCCAGTTATATAATCAATGCAATGGAACTACTGTTGTATCGTTAGTTTACATTGTATTCAAAATTATAAAAATCGCGCGAAGCAAATAGAGGAGATAATTACCTCTATATAGTATATATATACATGCATAATGAGTCTCATCTGTTATGTTTTTTTTAATATATATATCTAGCACAGTGGTACTGTAGAATATTAATTTTATTATCAAAACTATAGAAACATACGTAAGATAATTCACATAAATGGAGAAAAAAAAAAAAATTTCAATATTCTAACACTTCCGATAAAGATTGGCTGATTTTGAATTCTAGTCAAAACTAGCTTTATTATGTCAGTTTTAAAAAGCAGAGATTCTTCGTAAGAAGCAAAATATGTAAACTAAAGTCACTTTTATTTCCGGCATCATTCCAAAGCCAAATTCAAATACGACTTTATCCTTCATTAATCAGCATTTACAAAAGTTGTAGCAACTAGAAACACACACAAAATTACGAATATAACTTCCTTTTTAGTTTCTGTACGTTTGTGGTTATTCTTTTTCTTTTTGCCTCGAAATGTACTTAATTAGAGTATTATTACAAAAACTGCTCTCCCCAATAATAACCGTTTTCTCTCTCGACCAAGTTCTTCAAGTCTCCGTTTTTATCTGGTTTCTGGCTGGCGTTGGCTTCTCCGACGTTTCAATCTTATCCGTGCAACATCCATCGCATGGATAAGTTTCAATCTCATAAACCGCCTTGGATTTCCCTTAATATCTTATCGTGGCAGCGGATTCAAGTCATAATTTTGTGTTTATGTGTAATGGAGATCATTGATTTCGTTAATATCAATGCGAATGGATCGGTTTTCACATAATCTTACTCACTTAAAATTACTTCCAAAATTAATTTGGTGGCATCAGAGACATACACGAAGACGAGGACTACATAGACTTCCCCAATACTTCAAGTGAAGGGTCTTTGTCTCATTCCCAATATTTTATGGTGTCATTGGAATTTCTCTTTGTGGCAAGAACAATGGGTGAGAAAACAATGGAGACTTTCCAAGAAACTTATAAGATATTGGTCAGAATCGTCAAGTATATCGTTTTCAAGAAAACATCAAGGTTCATAATCATCTCCAACAACATTAGATCTATATTTTTTAGTTAAGGTAATGCTAATAACATTTTAGAATTTCAACAACAAAGTGATAGCCAACGAAGAATATATGAAGGGGAACATAACAAATTACATATGTTAGCCTATAAGCCTATTAATCAAATAGCTTGGTTATATATATTTCTTCATCAAATTGTTTTCAATTTCTTTTACTTGTGTTAACGGTTGTAATGAGATTGTTTCTGTATCTTGTAAACTTTTTATGATATCAATATATTTGATTTGCCGCAAAAAAAAATGTACTTAATTCATATATCACAAATAATTAAAAGTGACAACTAATAGTAATTTTCTTTGGCCTAAATTGAAGAAAATTTAGAAGACAAAAAATGAAATATAGAGGACGGTTCAAGTTAGCGAATGTTAACGTGAATTAATAAAAACAAAGAGTATAAAAAATGTCAAATCACATAATATATTATCATATTTATAGTTGTCGAATATAATAAGTATTTAATATTTAATGAGATATAACGTATTATCTGCGCCACCTAACTAAGCACAAACTTCACGCATGATCGTGATGTGTGAAAATTCGGATCTCTAAGTACTTGGCACCAAACAAGCATTCACAAGCTTAATTTGCTAAACCTAATGGATCACTAGCAACAGTTAAATTTTAATATCATAAGCCATGTCACGTTATTTAATGTATTCTTCTATATCAAAATCAAAACGCGAAAAAGACTTAACTGAAGAAAAAAAAGAGAGAGAGAGAAGTAAAGCCAATACGATAGTAGTACACATGTCATACTCATACATTAGCACGAGTTAGTAATTGTACACAAAATGTAAAACTACATTATCAGATTGTGCCGCACCGCATCAAATAACAAGCAACATACACTATATAGTTTATTTCCCCAAAATTATGTATTTAAAGAAATTCACCGACTTTTTTGTTTGTTGGGTTAATGTAACGTGTGTAGATATATATCCTAAATATTGTGGTCATATTGCCAATTACACAAATGATTTTAATTAACTTGTGTTAATATTACAATTTAAAAAAAAAACTTGTGTTAATATTACAATTTAAAAAAAAAACTTGTGTTAATATTGTCGATTCAAAAAGGAAAAAAATGATTGGTTCGCATTAGTATAAAATTTATAAATGCGACTTATCCAGAAAACAATTTTGAAATTTACATCAAAATGACCAAAAAAACAAAAAAAAACTCGTAGTGTAAATAGCTTTAAGGTCCAAAAAGAGGATGACAAAGAGAAAAGAGAAGTGGGCAAATCGTAGAGGAACAGAGCAGAGCAGAGGGAGGAATAGGCCCATCTCTTTCTCCGATAAAATGAGAATAATGCTTTTCTCTTTTTTCTCTTTCCTTTTTTCTAATTCTTCTTCCTCATTTACAGCCCAATTCCACTACCTTCCTCATCATAGTTAGCACTCATCTCGAAAAGATAAACTAACTAACACCTCTCTCTCTCTCTTGTTCCTTCCGTTTCAAAGTTTCTTCCTTTTGGGCGGGTTTCAAGGAAGTTTTGGAATTTATCTCTTCTTGGGGACGTTTCATTCGTTTCTGGGCTTCTTCTACTTACACTTGTGGATTTTGTTTCTAGTTCTAGCTACTGTCTCACGCTTTTCTCTTTGAAGCTTGTGATTATTATATGATTTTTCTGAGTGTTCTTTTGTCTGGCCTTCTAATAAAAGTTTTCAATTTTCAATTTTTAAGGTCTGCCTTTGTTTTCTCTTCCTCGTACTTCTGCTTTTATGCAGAGTATTTGAATTTTAAGGTTGTCTCAAATTAAAATCAATCTCTCGCTGTCTGTATCGTGATGGGTACTGAAGAGAAGTCTTTTAGTTCTATTGATTCAAATCATGGTGATTCTGCCCCTGCTTCAAATCAGGTACATATACAAACACATACACATCAAACATATGTATGTATAGCAAAGTAGGAATCTTGGTTTCAAAAATTTGAACTTTGAATGAATTAGATGTGTCTGTTGAATGGAATTGAAAAGATTTGAGCTCTTTTATGCTAATTACTTACCAAAATTTGCTTGGTATGTTTTGAAATCCATGCTTTTGGAGCTGATCAAATTGTTGTTTTGGAGCTTTTAATCTCTGATTAGTGTTGTTAGTTTCATCCCAAGGATTTTCTTCTCTTGAGGAACTGTTGTGTTGTTTTAATAAACTCTCATCGAACTCTTTTGTTACTTTCATCTTTGTTCTTAATGATAAGGCTGAAGGATCCTCTGATATAACAGAAGAGACTTCTACAAATGTTCAACAATGGAGGCGAAACAACCTCTCTTTGCAGATACCCTCGAGAGCAACTGGTCTGTCTCCTGAAGATTCTGTTGTAATCAAAATGCCTCCAACACCTAGTCCAACTCCAAGAAGAGTGAACTTTGCTTTGACTTCGACTTCTCCAGGTCCTGCTTCTACTTCTTCTTCTTCTGTTCCTCCGCGTGGCAAGTCGTCCCTGAAGAATCTATTGCCAAAGGCTGGGTTCAAACCAAAAAGCTCTAACATCGATATCGAGAATGGACAAGTGAATGCCTGTTCTCCTCCTGCGTTGCAGGAGAAAGTTTCAATAGCGAGGTCATTATCACTTTCAAAGTTATTTACGCCTAGGATCAAGAGAACTTCATCTCTACCTATGACTACTGTTATTCTTTCAAACTCAGAGTCAGCTCACGGTGGAAGCAGTGTTACTCCTCGAACTCCAAGCGTAAGCTTTCTCCTGTATCATTCCAGAGAACCTTAGGATTATTTTAGGTACTTATACTTGGTATTGCAGAGCAAAGGGACTGTAAAGATAGCTCGCTCTCGCTCTGTGCCTGTTAATGACAAGGATTTAAGCCTAAAGGGAATGGATTCATTCTTCAGAGTAATTCCTTCGACTCCTCGCGTAAAGGAAGGAGACATTGTCTCAAATGCATCAGAGGCTGCTAATACTGGTAATTTCATGTTTCAATCGGTTGTATCTTGTATAGTATTTTTTTTTTTTTTTTTCTGAGTTATTTTGTTTATTGGCCCCAACAAATCTATCTTAATGTATTGAACAGAAACAGGTGATGCTGATGATGGAGAAGACATACCTGAGGATGAAGCAGTTTGTAGGATTTGTTTGGTAGAGCTCTGTGAAGGAGGTGAAACCTTAAAAATGGAGTGTAGTTGCAAAGGTGAACTTGCCCTTGCCCACAAAGATTGTGCTCTCAAATGGTTCACCATAAAGGGTAACAAGACCTGTGAGGTATGTAAACAAGAAGTTAAGAACTTACCCGTAACACTCTTACGGATCCAAAGCATGCGAAATTCTGGTGTTCATCAGCTAGATGTCACTGGATACAGGTAAAATACTCTTATATGTCTCATTCTCGTACAAATCAAAACATTCAAACTTCCTCTTGGTTGAATAGTCAACTTGGCTTAAATCTCTGCATCATTTCTTGACAGGGTTTGGCAGGAGGTACCGGTTCTAGTAATCATCAGCATGCTCGCTTACTTCTGCTTCCTCGAGCAGCTTCTGGTAATCCGTCTCTACTATTTATAACAACAACAAGCACTCGGATTTAGATATACGTATACAGAAATACTACAGACAAATATCTATACCAGTAAGTTTCATATGCAGGTTGAAAAATTGGGTACGGGGGCAATCGCGATATCACTGCCGTTTTCTTGTATTCTTGGTCTTCTTGCATCCATGACTGCATCAACCATGGGTAGGTCTTCTTTCAAAAAATACTCTTTCAATGAGCTCCTCCACTCTGATCCTGTTTTTGTGCAGTAATGAGAAGATTTGTGTGGATTTACGCATCTGTCCAGTTTGCTTTGGTTGTTCTCTTCGCCCATATATTTTACTCGGTGGTTAGTACTCTTCATCACATATATTGTCTAAAAACTGGTGCGAGACATATACTTGAAGCTAAAGAACTTGCAAGCTTTTTGGTTTAGCCGAAAAAAAGCAAGACTTTTGAGATCTCTTAGAGCAAAACTCAGACATAAAGTTGCAACCTTCATCATATATCAGTCTATAATAAACTCAAATTTGTTTGTTGTTTGTTGTTAAAATTCGACCTCTCGGTGATATCAGGTGCAATTGCCACCAGTTCTGTCAGTTCTTCTGTCAACATTTGCTGGATTTGGTGTCTGCATATGTGGAAGCTCAGTGATGGTTGAGTTTGTGAGGTGGAAACGAAGATGGCGAGCCAGAAGGCTAGAGCAACAGCTGAACAATGCTCAGACACTGACACAACCACCACAACCCCCCCAATCGGTGGATGCAACAACCTCTATGCATCACCCAAATGCCTCGTAGAGCCAAGAAGTGGAAAGATGACTTTTACATTTATACAGTAGTTTGGTTAATGTTGTGTGTGTGTATAATAGAAAAGAGAAAGTGATATAAGGAATGGTCAAAGATTGTTCTTTTGTTTGTTTTGCTTCTTTACATACATCTCCATTGTATTGTTGTAAGTTTGTAACTTTGATTGCTCACAATCTCTGCAAATCAAAGGTTTGTAGTAGTATCTCTATACTATTAAAAAAGAGGTATTCGTGAACCTATTGCCAAACAAATTTTCAAGAGTGCTTAAATGAAATAATTTCAGCTACGCATCCAAACATTATTTATTTCTTTATCTAATAATACAAATTCTTACAACCAAACACAATGATTTCCTTATCTAATATTACAATTTAATAGTATTAGTTATAATTTTTCTATCATTTTTGTTTGTTCTCATTTTCAAATTATTTTGAATGCTTATATGATACATATAATTAATAAAAAGTTACAATTTTTTCTGCATATGTTGTGATTCAAATTTTTAAAAATAGACATATAATACTCAATCGATGAAGAAAAAATGTGTGTTCTACGTTTCATATAGACTAAAACATTTAGCCAATGATTCAGAGACATATTATTAAAAAAAGCAAAATTATTCCAAATACGAATGAACAATAAGTTTTACTTATCATGTGTTCAAATTTAAAATTTTTATTCGGCTTAATCCGGTTTTAATTGAACCAATTTAAACTTTAATATATATATATATATATTTAAAATTTTTAATTTAAAAAAAATATTAATAATATTTAACTCTATACAGTTTTTAAAATATTAATAGTTTTTAAACTCTATGAAAGTTTTAAAAATTAATAATATTTAAACTCTATAAAAATTTAAATTTTAAATTTATAGAAAATATGACCATTTAAAAGAAAACTTTGAAAATGACCCAAATTATATTTCTTTAAACAAAAAGTTTGTTAAAAAAGAGTACAAAGATGTTTAAGGAACCAAAAATATTTTTTATTTCCTTTTATATTTTTTATAATTATTACATTACCAATAATTATTTCTTTTCAATGCAATTAAATCTTTTAAATATTTTATTTACATAGACATATTTTTTTTTAAATATTAAGTCATCAAGATCATTGATTTAAATAACTAATGTATTAAATATATATTAATACATTTGTTTAGATAAAAATTAAAAATTTGAAATTAGTTTTATATATTAAAAATATATAAAAGTTAACAATCAACATAGATTTAGAAAAAAATAAATCTCTATATTAATATTTGAGAAGTAAATTTTAAAAGATAACTTATATGTGTTAGTTATTATGAAATGCAACTAACGATATACTAATTTTTTTACAAAGCATATAAATTAAATTAAAAAATAATCTAAACTATCATAATGATCAATGGATTTGTAAAATCACTATATGGATATGTTGTTGTAACCTCTTACTCAATTGCTTACCCATTAAACTAAAATAATCAATCTAAAATATGTAATTATATTACATAGATTGGTTATAGGACGTAAAGCTTCTGACTGATATGGAATATGATATATTTTTGTCCTACAATAGACAGATAACTAATTTTATAATATTTACTAATATATATATATAATTAATTAATACTAGAATTGCCTATTTAATACAAATATATTAAAATTATCAATCCAAAAAAAATAATTATATATCAGAGATTGGTTATTAGATGGAAAGTTTTCGATGAGTATTAGACATTATAGGTTTCCGTCCCAAAATGGACATGTTTAAGATAATTAATCATATAATATATAAGAATCAAATTGAACAAATGGGTCACGAGGCAATCACGTGCCAATTTCTTCAAACACTTCTCTCTGTTTCTTCTGACTTGGGCTTAAGTCTTTGTTCTTCTTCTCGACGGCGGTGTGGAGATTATACAGCGATGAATTTCTCCACGAGGCTCGCTGAGAAACTTCCCGGAATCTTACCGGTGTCGTCTTCTCCTCTCCTGCGTAAAGGTTGTTTTTTTAATCTGTTCTGTGTTTGGTTCACGTCTTTATAGAAATTGGATTCAATTCAAAGGCAAATCCTTTTCTGAGTTTCTGTTTGATTTGAAGAAAACTTTCGTGTTCACTATCTCTCTACCTCTTATATTTTCTAGGTTTTAGATCGTAAGTTTCAATCTCGAATTCACAAGCTAATGAGGGTTTTTGTCAATTGTTTCTTCTCATGTGTATTTTAGGAGTCTCCGAGTTAAGATTCTTTTCAAGCGCTAACCACAGTAGAAGATTGAGATGGGGATTACAAAAGAAGATGGTTTGGAGTTTGGAGAGAGCTGAGCCCTGTGTAGTTAGCAATTCATGTTTAGTTCATCCTGCAACTGAAGCCTATGCACAAGAAGCTATTGAAGCAATCAAATCTGAGAAAGTTATAGCTGTACCAACCGATACACTTTATGGCTTCGCTTGTGATGCTTGGTAATCTAAAAATCCTCACTTTATTAGCTGAAGTAAAGCTTTTAACATTGCTTGGACTAAGTTGTGATTTAAACAACATTACAGTTCTTTAGAAGCGGTTAATAGGATATATGAGATCAAAGGACGTAAACTTACAAGCCCTTTAGCTATCTGCGTTGGTGATGTATTAGATATCAAGAGAGTTGCTACCACGAACCACTTACCTCATGGTTTACTCGATTCGCTCTTGCCTGGTCCAGTCACTCTTGTACTTCAACGAGGTTTGAATTGTCTTCTTATTGTGGTTGCATTGATATGATCTCTTTATGTGAGAGTGTTCTTCTAGTGTTTTAAACAGGTGAATTAAGCATTCTTGAAAAGTCTTTGAACCCGGGGATTGATACTATTGGAGTACGGGTTCCAGATTGTGAATTCATTAGGGAAGTATCGAGAGGCTCAGGCAGTGTGTTGGCTCTTACAAGTGCTAATTTAAGTGGTGATAGGAGCAGTGTCTGTGTTAAAGATTTTGAGAATCTTTGGCAGCATTGTGCTTATGTATATGATACTGGTTTGCTTCCATCGGGCCGTGCAGGATCTACAATTGTCGATCTGAGTAAAGCCGGAAAGTATAAGATCATTAGACCCGGAAGGTACGCAATTGTTGCTTAGATCAATAAATGCAGATGTACGGGTTTAAAGTGTGATTCTTGAGCTAGTTTCTTAATGATGTTGCTTTTGTTGTTAATTCAGCGCGGAGCAGGCAACAGTGGCAATTCTTGAGAAGTATTTGCTGGAAGAAGAAGAAGACAGTCAAGAGAAGAAAGCTGGTTAAACGCTGAAGCTGATATGACTTGGAAGGATCTGAGGTTTTGCTTTGGTTCTTAATCGAACTTTTGGTATTGGGTTAAGATATGTATGTGTAATACGAGAAAATAGTTGATTTTGAGCATATGCAAGCTCCAATTTTCTTGGTACGCCTGTGTAATTTAAAGAGACTTGGAGGACCGTTTCATGATTTTCATTTAAATTCTTATTATTGGTCTATTTTGGAAATGAATTTATGCGAATTTATAAGTAGTCTTGTAGCTCTTATTTTATGTTTTCTTAATCTCTTCTCTTCTTCATTCTTTCTCAACTTGATGATATGTGGGGTTTATCATGTCTAAATTTAGTATAATATTTCATAGAATTGGTACATTTTTAGGGAAAGAATGAGAATGTATTGTTTTCCCCAATATTATGTGAACTATGGGAAGAAATCAAAATAATGTATTATTTTCTTAAATGTTCCATATCCAAATTTTAATATTTAAAACGTGTAATTGATTAAGTTGACTGAAAAAAGTTGATTCGGGTTAAAAACAAATTACGACAGGAAGTTTTCATATAACATTTAAAGTTACAAGCTTCAAATTTAAATAGAAGATAAATACAGGCCCTTAAGTTTCAAACTTTACGTCTCCGTGCTCAAGTTTTTTTCCTCTTGTGCTAACAAAAATGGTCATGGTAAATTTGGTCTTGGCTGTTTCTAAAATCTAAAAACGTTTTATCCTCGGTTTGTTTCACCACCCAACTTTCCATACTAATGTCTGAAAATCAATCCCTCTCAAACTCTTCTCACCACTAATTTCTTCCTCTGGAACATTCCCTTCTCTATTTTTGATTCCAGTGGTTTCTCAATTGCATGATATTGGCTGGCCTTCAGGTAACTGTTTTCATCATGCCTTAAGGTTCTCTCAAATTGGTAGAATTACTTCTTGGGTCTGGTTTATTCGACACGAAAAATTATCCCTTTTCCGCGATTACTTTCTTTGTAGGTTCATCGTTGAGTAATTCTGGGGTTTTTGGAAAATTTGGTTGTCTGTTGATTTTTGCTTCAGAATCAGAATTAAGACTAAAAAAAAAATCTACTTTATTTTTTCAATTTCGATCGTCTTCCCAGTATCAGTAATCAAACTGGATTTAGGGAGAATATTAAAGTCAGCTAATTTTGTTCTGTGACTATGCAGTTACTTTGATTCACTGAGAAAATGGCGACTGGAGTATTGCCAGCTCCTGTTTCCGGGATAAAGATACCGGATTCGAAACTCGGGTTTGGTAAAAGCATGAATTTTGTGAGAATTTGTGATCTGAAAACTCTAAGATCTATTAGAAGAAGAGTTTCCGTTATCCGGAATTCAAATCAAGGCTCTGATTTAGCTGAGCTTCAACCTGCATCAGAAGGAAGCCCTCTCTTAGGTATTAGCATAAGAGATTCATTTAGATTTATCAAAAAAGTTTAGCTTTTTTGTGAGTTTTTGATTAGAATGAATGATTGGATGTTTGTATTGGTTTTGTAGTGCCAAGACAGAAATATTGCGAGTCATTGCACAAAACAGTGAGAAGGAAGACTTGTACTGTTATGGTTGGAAATGTCGCCCTTGGAAGCGAACATCCGATAAGGATTCAAACGATGACTACATCGGATACAAAAGATGTTGCTGCAACTGTTGATGAGGTTCCTGCATCGTGCCTTTAATCGATTTGCTTTGATTTTGCCAGTTTTGTGACCCTTTTGCATATGTACATGCATCAATATATGAAAACTTGGTGCAGCTTAGGACTGTTCGATTGATATTGTAGAGACAAATGGCTGTTGGTTCTGTGTTTATAGGTAATGAGAATAGCAGATAAAGGAGCAGATATTGTGAGGATAACTGTTCAAGGGAAGAAAGAGGCGGATGCGTGCTTTGAAATTAAAGATAAACTTATTCAGCTTAAGTAAGTCGTTGGCCATACTCAGTTTTTTTCTATGTTTGTTTGTGGCGTTTGAATAGTATGAAACTGATTTGGTGTTTTGCTTGTCGGTTACAGTTACGATATACCACTGGTAGCAGATATTCATTTTGCCCCTACCGTAGCCTTACGAGTTGCTGAATGCTTCGACAAGATCCGTGTCAACCCTGGAAATTTTGGTATGTTTTATTTTTTGGTCTTTAACTTGTTTCTTTAACTCGAGAATGAATGAGCTTTTGCCTTTGTAGCGGACAGACGAGCCCAGTTTGAGACGATAGAATATACAGAGGATGAATATCAGAAAGAACTCCAGCATATCGAGCAGGTGGAAGGAAGAATTTGTCTCACTTGTCTTGTGAAACTAGTAGTCTTTAATCAGTCTTTAAGTCTTAACCAATGGTATTACTCTTTCTATTAGGTCTTCACTCCTTTGGTTGAGAAATGCAAAAAGTACGGGAGAGCAATGCGTATAGGGACAAATCATGGAAGTCTTTCTGACCGTATCATGAGCTATTATGGGGATTCTCCACGAGGAATGGTAAAAAATCTTAAAGCCTTCGTATGGTTTCTCTTCTTGTACATGTACTGTTGTTTGATATGGTTCTGTTACACAGGTTGAATCTGCGTTTGAGTTTGCAAGAATATGTAGGAAATTAGACTATCACAACTTTGTTTTCTCAATGAAAGCGAGCAACCCGGTGATCATGGTCCAAGCGTACCGTTTGCTAGTGGCTGAGATGTATGTTCAGGGATGGGATTATCCTTTGCATTTAGGAGTTACTGAGGCAGGAGAAGGCGAAGATGGACGGATGAAATCTGCAATTGGAATCGGGACGCTTCTTCAGGTACTCATTACATTAAAAAATGGTACAGATCTTTCCTTCAACAGTTTATATATGGTGATGATTGTTTGTAATTGCAGGACGGGCTCGGTGACACAATAAGAGTTTCACTGACGGAGCCACCAGAAGAGGAGATAGATCCCTGCAAGCGCTTGGCCAACCTCGGGACAAAAGCTGCTGAACTTCAACAAGGCGTTGTATGAATGATTCTTTTTTCAGATGCTTCTCTAATATAGTTTCCACTTTATGGCACTGATATTAATCCTGTGTATTAGGCACCTTTTGAAGAAAAACATAGGCATTATTTTGATTTTCAGCGTAGGACGGGTGATCTACCTGTACAAAAAGAGGTAAGACTGTGCATCCATGTACTTCATGATGCCGCTTTCAAGTATCGAAACAAATTCGAAATGATTTGTTAAGGAAATTATAGGGAGAAGAAGTTGATTATAGAGGTGTCCTTCACCGTGATGGTTCTGTTCTGATGTCGATTTCTCTGGATCAACTAAAGGTGAATATTGATAAATACTCTTTTTTTCTTGTATTTCTGAATATGTAGAACGGATCATTGTCTTTCTACTCACTATTTTGATTTCTCTCTAGGGACCTGAACTCCTCTACAGATCGCTCGCTACAAAGCTTGTCGTTGGGATGCCATTCAAGGTGAGATATGGTTCACATTTATTTTCATGAGAGACGTAGTATCACTGTAATTATGATATTGGTTCCAAATTCTTACTTTCTCGAGTAATGCTTGTACAGGACCTGGCAACTGTAGATTCAATCTTGTTAAGAGAGCTACCACCTCTAGATGATCATGTGGCTGTAAGAATCACCCTTTCTTCCCCATATCACGTAATTTAAGATTTTACATGGCTGAATATAAACATTGAGTTAATGTTAACAGCGTTTGGCTCTTAAACGATTGATCGATGTCAGTATGGGAGTTATAGCACCTTTATCAGAGCAGGTCACAAAGCCATTACCCAATGCAATTGTTCTTGTCAACCTCAAGGAACTATCTGGTGGTGCTTACAAGCTTCTCCCTGAAGGTGACCTGATACTTACCTGAAAAAAAAGCCATTATAACGAAAACAAGTTTTCTTTGGTATTTCTTACTTTGAGTTATTTCAGGTACACGCTTGGTTGTCTCTCTACGAGGTGATGAGCCATATGAGGAGCTTGAAATACTCAAAACAATCGATGCTACTATGATTCTCCATGATGTACCATTCACTGAAGACAAAGTTAGCAGGGTACACGCAGCTCGGAGGTAGTAATTGAAACTTCCCACTATTTAATCTTTTGCTGACATCTAAAGTTATGATCTATATCAGCTAAGAGATATTCTTTTCCTGAATTTTGTAGGCTTTTCGAGTTCCTATCCGAGAATTCAGTTAACTTTCCTGTTATTCACCACATTCAGTTCCCAACTGGAATTCACAGGTAGATAACGATTCTTGAACTTTGAATTTGTTCAGTGAATGGATAATCCAATTATGATCTTATGGTTTCTCTCTTCTCATGTACAATGCAGAGACGAATTGGTGATTCACGCAGGGACTTACGCTGGAGCACTTCTTGTGGATGGACTCGGTGATGGTGTAATGCTCGAAGCACCTGACCAAGATTTTGATTTCCTTAGGAATACTTCCTTCAACTTATTACAAGGCTGCAGGATGCGTAACACTAAGACGGTAAAAGCAAAAAGAATCTGTATTTTCTGTATTTTTTCTTTCTCAACAAAGGAAGAAGTCATAAACTTGTGAAATCATCACAGGAATACGTATCGTGCCCGTCTTGTGGAAGAACGCTTTTCGACTTGCAAGAAATCAGCGCCGAGATTCGAGAAAAGACTTCACATTTGCCTGGCGTTTCGGTTAAAACTCAGATCTTTACTTGTTTTCAAGAAGTTTTGTTTTCGGTTTGTGGATGTACTAAAAGCGAAGGAATTTGAATAAATGGGTGGTGCAGATAGCAATCATGGGTTGCATTGTGAATGGACCAGGAGAAATGGCAGATGCTGATTTCGGATATGTAGGTGGTTCACCTGGAAAAATCGATCTTTATGTTGGAAAGGTAACACTTTTATTCTTGGGTTTCTTAGTGAATGTGTTTATAAGTCTCCGAGCTTTCGAGTGAAAAGAATTGGATTTTGAAATTTGTGGACAGACGGTGGTGAAGCGTGGGATTGCTATGACAGAGGCAACAGATGCTCTGATCGGTCTGATCAAAGAACATGGTCGTTGGGTCGACCCGCCAGTGGCTGATGAGTAAATTTCAACGGCGGAGACAGTTGGCCATTGTTTGAAACTGAGAGAAGATATATATATATATACTTGTGTGTATATATTGCATCATACTATTCAACAATGTCCTTGATTACTTTTCTAGTAGGAATCTGTAATGAACTAGTATATGAAAATGGAACAAGAAATTTAAAATTAACTAATGAAAGCATAGGAAATAAACATAACTAACCTAATCTTTTTTTTTTCAAATTCATTAATAAAAAGTCTATGAACAAAATAAATAAAACGACGTTTGGAACTCATGAGCAATCGAGCGATTCCTTATCTTTTACTTGTAAGCTAATCTTGCTATTTCTCTTTTTCGGTGTGTAGATTCCTTGTCTTTTTTTTTACTTGTTTTTAACAGATCTTGTTTAGGTTCGATTTCGTGTTCCATCTGTCTTCTACGGTTTAATTGATCTCTTTGTTCTGCGATTGCATGCTGTGATTGATGATTGGGTCTAGTTACTGTGTTGAAAATGAGTTGTTGTTTGTCAGCTCGGTGGCTTCATCGAAAGTGAAATTGAAAATGAGTCATTTGCTTCTCTTGACTCTAATCGAGTTCTTGAGTTATAGGTCTATGGTTTGTCATTATTATTCTCATATTCTGGGTTTTAGACTTTTTAGTTATGAATTCTTGGGTTACGATCCCTGAAAAATTATAGAATATTGTCGCAGTAGCTTCACTTATTTAAACAGAATGTTAATGATTTTGCTGAATATATATATATATATATATATATGTTTGATTAGCTTCACACAGATTCTCTGAGACTTAACGAGTTTTCTTGTTTTTTTGTTTTTCTCTTTTCAAGGCCAAGGTAAAATCTAAGTTTCTGACTGATGGTTGCAGAATCTTGGGTTTGTTAGGATATGGACAGAATTAGTAGATTGCCTGATGAATTACTGGTGAAGATATTATCGTTTGCTTCGACAAATCTTGCTGTGTCCACTAGCATTTTATCCAAACGATGGGAGTCTCTTTGGAAGTCAG
Source organism: Cardamine occulta (assembly GCA_028015245.1). Taxonomy (NCBI): domain Eukaryota; kingdom Viridiplantae; phylum Streptophyta; class Magnoliopsida; order Brassicales; family Brassicaceae; genus Cardamine; species Cardamine occulta. Next base: position 4,176,546 of record CM051391.1, on the reverse strand, counting down.
TGCCTAAACTTGACTGCGATTGTTTAAAGCCTCCACTTCGGGATTCTATCAACAAGAATCTCCGATTACGAGCTCCGATCATAGAAACCTGTTGAAAGTTAAATTTTATTTTGAATCAAGTTTAATTATTGGATCAATTATCCAATAATTATCATTTTGGATTAAATCTAAATTTTAGAGTTTTTTTTAGAAATATCAATATCTCCACCTTTTTAAAAAGTTATAGAATCATCCACACACCTCTCCACCTCTTTAAAGATAAAAATCTAGATATTTACATAGAATTATCTAGAATTATGATTAAAATATTTGAGATATTTTGTAATGTGAAGGCTATAAATACCTCATCCCTCTTGTCATTTGTAACTAAGTTAAGTTAAGAAGTGAGTAATAAGAAAGAGTTGAAAAAGAAATCAAAACCTTCCATTACCTACATTCCTCTTCTAAATACTTAAACACTTTCTCCATCATCATCTCAAAAAAAATTTTCTCCCTACAAAGTGGTATCAGTGCTAGGAGATTCTTACAAAGATGGTGAGTAGTGGTGTTCCCTTCCAAGTCTCGATGCTCACAAAGAGTAACTATGACAATTGGAGTCTACGAATGACGGCTATCCTAGAGAAAGGTTTCGTTGAACTGGAGAATGAAGGTGGTATATCTCAAGCTCAAAGTGATAGTTTGAGAGACTCAAGGAAGAGAGACAAGAAGGCTCTCTATCTAATCTATCAAGGATTAGATGAAGATACGTTCGAGAAGGTCGCGGAAGCTAAGTCGGCCAAAGAAGCATGGGAGAAGCTTCGAACATCCTACAAGGGTTTTGATCAAGTTAAGAAGGTACGTCTTCAAACTCTAAGAGGAGAATTTGAAGCATTGCAAATGAAGGAAGATGAGCTCGTCTCCGATTACTTCTCAAGAGTTTTAATGGTTACAAATAACTTAAGAAGAAATGGAGAGAAGTTAGATGATGTGAGAATCATGGAGAAAGTTCTTAGATCGTTGGATCCAAAATTTAAGCATATTGTCACCGTCATCGAAGAGACAAAAGATTTGGAGGCTATGACAATAGAGCAACTTCTTGTATCATTACAAGCTTATGAAGAAAAGAAGAAGAAAAATAAAGATATCGGCGAAAAAGTTCTAAAGATGCGGATTGATCATATTAAAGAAGAAAATGGCCAAGGTTATCAAAGAAGAGGTGGCGGTCAAGTACGAGGACGAGGTCGTGGATATGGAAATGGACGAGGTTGGAGGCCGCATGAAGATAACACCAATCAAAGAGGAGAAACCTTATTAAGAGGCCGTGGAAGGGGAAATCCAAAATACAAATGTTAAGTGCTACAATTGTGGGAAGTTTGGACATTATGCTTTTGAATGTAAAGCTCCCAACAACAAAAGAGTCGAGGAAAAGGCCAACTACGTTGAAGAAAAAATCAAGAAGAAGCCATGTTATTAATGGCTTATAAAAAGATAAACGAGAAGATAATCATAAGTGGTATCTTGATAGCGGTGCAAGTAATCACATGTGCGGGAGAAAAAACATGTTCGTGGAGCTTGATGAATCGGTGAGAGGAGACGTTGCTTTAGGAAATGAATCAAAGATGGAGGTTAAAGGTAAAGGAAAAATTCTCATCCGATTAAAAAATGGAGGTCATCAATTTATCTCCAACGTTTACTATATTCCAACCATGAAGACTAACATTGTGAGTTTTGGACAACTCTTAGAGAAAGGTTATGATATTCAATTAAAGGATAATAGCCTTTCTATAAGAGACCAAGAAAACAATTTCATTACAAAGGTGCCGATGTCAAAAAATAGAATGTTTGTCCTTAACATTCAAAATGACATCGCACAATGTCTCAAGATGTGCTATAAGGAGGAGTCTTGGCTTTGGCATCTTAGATACGGGTATCTCAACTTTGGAGGATTGGAGTTGCTTTCGAAGAAAGAAATGGTGAGAGGACTACCTTGCATCAACCATCCAAATCAAGTTTGTGAAGGGTGTTTACTTGGAAAACAATTCAAAATGAGTTTTCCAAAGGAGTCAAGCACAAGAGCTCAAAAGCCGTTGGAGCTTATACATACGGATGTGTGTGGTCCAATCAAGCCAAGATCACTCGGTAAAAGCAATTACTTCCTTCTCTTTATTGATGATTTTTCAAGAAAAACATGGATTTATTTTTTGAAAGAAAAATCAGAAGTATTTGAAAACTTCAAAAAGTTTAAAGCCCATGTTGAGAAAGAAAGTGCCCTTGTGATTAAAGCCTTGAGATCCGACCGTGGAGGAGAGTTTACATCCAAAGAATTTTAGAAGTATTGTGAAGATAACGGTATTCGAAGACAATTAACAGTGCCAAGAACCCCTCAACAAAATGGAGTAGCGGAAAGGAAAAATAGAACAATTTTAGAGATGACGAGGAGCATGCTGAAAAGTAAGAAACTAGCAAAGGAGTTATGGGCAGAAGCAGTTGCGTGTGCAGTTTATCTATTGAATCGATCTCCAACAAGAAGTGTCTCGGAAAACTCCATAAGAAGTTTGGAGTGGAAGAAGGTCTGGTGTTTTTCATTTAAGAGTCTTTGGAAGCATTGCTCATGCTCATGTACCGGACGAGAAGCGAAGCAAAATAGATGACAAAAGTGAGAAGTACATATTCATTGGTTATGATATTAACTCCAAAGGCTACAAGCTCTACAATCTAGACACAAAGAAGACAATCATAAGTCGAAATGTCATCTTTGAAGAAGAAGGAGAATGGGATTGGAGATCAAATGATGAAGACTATAACTTCTTTCTACATCTGGAAGAAGATGATCTCGAGCAACCAAGAGAAAAGCCTACTACACCACCAACATCACCAACAAGTTCCTAAGGAGAAGAAAGTTCGAGCGAAAGGACTCCGCGTTTTAGAAGTCTACAAGAGCTTTACGAGATAACCAAAAATCAAGAAAATCTTATTTTATTTTGCCTATTTGCGGAATGTGAGCCCATGGACTTCCAAGAATTTATGGAAAAGAAGACATGGAAAAATGCAATGGATGAAGAAATTAAGGCGATAGAAAAGAACAATGCATGGAAATTAGCTTCACTTCCAAATGGGCACAAGGCGATTGGTGTGAAGTGGGTTTACAAAGCAAAAAAAAATTCTAAAGGAGAAGTAGAGAGATAAAAGGCAAGATTGGTGGCCAAAATTTATAGTCAAAGAGCCAGAATTGATTACAATGAGGTATTCGCTCCTGTTGCTCGCCTAGAAACGGTTAGACTAATCATTTCATTAGCTGCTCAAAATAATTGGAGGATACATCAAATATATGTCAAATCAGCCTTCTTAAATGGAGAACTTGAAGAAGAAGTTTACATTGAGCAACCACAAGGTTATATTATCAAGGGAGAAGAAGATAAAGTCTTAAGGTTGAAAAATGCACTTTATGGGTTAAAACAAGCTCCAAGAGCTTGGAATACTCGAATTGACAAGTACTTCAAGGAGAAAGATTTTATCAAGTGTCCATATGAACATGCACTCTATATCAAAATTCAAAATGGTGATATATGATTGCATGTTTGTATGTAGACGACTTAATATTCACGGGTAATAATCCAAGCATATTCGAGGAGTTCAAGAAAGAGATGACAAAGGAGTTTGAGATGACGTATATTGGATTGATGTCTTACTACCTCGGAATTGAAATGAAACAAGAAGACAATGGAATCTTCATAACTCAAGAATATTATGCTAAGAAGGTACTTAAGAAGTTCAAGATGGATGACTCTAATCCAGTTAGCACGCCGATGGAATGTGGAATCAAGTTGTCAAAGAATGAAGAAGGAGAAAGTGTGGATCCGATACTATTTAAAAGTCTGGTTGGAAGCTTACATTATTTAAAGTGTACAAGACCCGATATCCTATATGCAGTTGGAGTTGTTAGCCGTTACATAGAGCATCCAACAACAACTCATTTCAAGGCGGCAAAGAGGATTCTTGGCTATATCAGAGGTATCGTAGAGTTTGGCTTGTACTATTCTATCTCTAATGACTACAAGCTTGTTGGATATAGCGATAGCGATTGGGGTGAAGACATAGATGACCGAAATAGCACAAGTGACTTCGTGTTCTACATTGGAGACACGGCTTTCACATGGATGTCAAAGAAGCAATCAATCGTTACTCTATCTATTGTGAAGCCGAGTACGTAGCAGCCACTTCATGTGTTTGCCATTTTATTTGGTTATGAAACTTGTTAAGTTTTCCACAAGAGCAGCCAACGGAGATCTTTGTGGATAACAGGTCAGCAATAGCATTGACGAAGAACCCAGTCTTTCATGATCCTAGTAAGCACATTGACACACGTTATCACTATATTAGAGAGTGTGTTAACAAGAAGGAGGTGCAACTAGAGTATGTGAAGACTAATGATCAAGTAGCCAATATCTTCACCAAGCCTCTTAAATGCGAAGACTTTACCAAGATGAGGAGCTTGCTTGGAGTAACAAAATCAAGTTTAAGAGGGGGTATTGAAAGTTAAACTTGATTTTGGATCAAGTTTAATTATTGGATTAATTATCCAATAATTATCATTTTGGGCCAAATCCAAATTCTAGAGTTTTCTCTAGAAATATCAACATCTTCACCTCCTTAAAAAGCTCTAGAATCATCCACACACCTCTCCACCTCCTTAAAGATAAAAATCTAGATATTTACATAGAATTATCTAGAATTATGATTAAAATATTTGAGATATTTTGTAATGTGGAGGCTATAAATACATCATCCCTCTTCTCATTTGTAACTAAGTTAAGTTAAGAAGTGAATAATAAGAAAGAGTTGAAAAAAAAATCAAAGGCTTCCATTACCTACATTTCTCTTCTAAAGACTTAAACACTTTCTCTATCATCATCTTAAAAGTTTTTTCTCCCAACAAAACTTTGTGCCTCGAATTTTGTCAAGAATCATTTCAACTTAAAGATATCAAACTATGGATTGGAATTGCAGTTTCTCGCTGCTTGCGTGAGCTCAGAATCAAATATCCTTCTCACCTCGACAAACCAGATGTATTAGTCCCTAAAAGCTTGTATACCTGCATATCACTCGTGACCTTGAAACTCGAAGGCAGTATCCTCGTGGATGTTCCTAGAGATGTTTGTCTCCCTTCTTTAAAACCTTTGCTACTTCGATATGTGATATATGCAGATCAAGATTCTCTTCGACTGCTCTTATCATATTGTCCTGTTCTTGAAGATCTGGTTATTGAACGAGGTTATAAAGAAGACAATGTGAGAGCGATAGTTGTTATTCTCCCGAGTTTGCAGCGGTTTTCCTTAGAGATAGACAGTTACTGTTCGTATGATCGGTATGTGATAGTTACACCTTCTTTGAAGTACTTCAAACTTGAAGATGAAAGAGAAATTTTCTCAGCTTTGATTGAGAATATGCCAAAGCTAGAAGAGGCATATATTGATGTTATGCAAAGTGTTGAGAAACTTCTCGAATCCGTTACATTTGTCAAACGACTTACACTACGCATAATGATCAACAACGAAGAAGAGGTAAATCTGTTTCTTTGTATCATGTTCAAGTTCTCTGAATCGTATGATATATACTTAAGAAGTTATAACACTAAACCTGTGATGTTGTCACGTGTGTAGTCTGTGTATCGTGCTGGTATGGTCTTCAAACAGCTTGAAATACTGAAGATATGTATATGCAACGATTATTGGTCAGTGTTAATTGTCTGGTTGCTTAAAAATTCTCCTAAACTGAGAGTTCTCAATCTCTATGTTGATGTAAGTTTCTTCATTTGACAATTTTGGGATAAAAAGCATTATATGGTGTAATCTTGATTCTCACTCTCACTCTCTCTGTTTTTTTGGTTTTTAATCTCAGACTGATCCACTTTTTATGGAGTATGAACCGGATTACTGGATACAAAGATCAGTTCCTGAATGTTTGAAAAGCAGTCTCGAAACTTTGGAGTTTGCAGGGTACAGTGGAGGACCAGAAGAAAGTTCTCTTCTTCCTATTTTTGTTTTTCGGTTCTTGTCTTCTTAATTTCGTTTAATCGATCTTGTTTAGGTTTCATTTTCTGTCCCATCTGTTCATCTTGAGTATATGTACTAAAGATGAGAAACAACAACTAAAATTCATTTTCAAAACTGGAGGAATCCGAAACTCATTTTTTTCTTGTGTAGGTGAATATTAAAATCTAAGTTTCTGATTGATTGTAACAGGAATCTTGGGTCTGTTAAGATATGGACAGAATTAGTGGGTTGCCTGATGAATTGCTGGTGAAGATATTAACTTTTGTTCCGAAAAAAGTGGCTGTAGCCACTAGCATCTTGTCCAAACGATGGGAGTCTCTTTGGAAGTCAGTGCCTAAACTTGAGTGGGACTGTGATTGTTCAAAGCCTGCACTTGATGATTTATTCACAAGAATCTGCCATTGCGAGCTCCGTTCCTAGAAAGCTTGTGCCTCAAAATTTGTCAAGAATCATGTCAACATGAGGTTTAGGATATCAAACTGTGGATTGGAATTGCAGTTTCTCGCTGCTTGCGTGAGCTAAGTATCAACTATTCTTTTTCTTACTTTTATCAAACAGTGAACCCTGATGTTGCTAAGATGTTTCACATTGAAACGGAGTCTAAAAGACCTGCAAATCACTCGTGACCTTAAAACTCGAAGGCAGTATCCTCGTGGATTTTCCTCGAGATGTTTGTCTCCCTTCTTTAAAAACTTTGCATCTTCGATATGTGACATACTCAAACCAAGATTCTCTTCGACTGCTTCTATCCTATTGCCCAGTTCTTGAAGGGCTGCTTATTGAACGAGGTAATTATCCTGACGACAATTTTAAAGCGGTAGTTGTTACTGTCCCGACTTTGCAGCCTTAATCCGTGAAGATAACATCCTTATTAGTTGAGGATCCGTGTGTGATAGTTACACCTTCTTTGAAGTATTTCAAATTTGAAGATGATAGAGATGAAGAAGATTTCTCCGTGTTGGTTGAGAATATGCCAGAGCTGGAAGAGGCAGATATCAATGTTTCTCCAACATATGGAGACGCTTCTCAAATCAGTTACATCTGTTAAACGTATTACATTGAGACTGATGTACAACAGTGTTGATAAGGTAACATGTTTAACATTAAAGTTCTCAAACGTATGATTTAACTTATAAAACTAAATCTGTTGTTATATCTCATGTGTGCAGAATAAGTATCCTGTTGGTATTGTCTTCAATCAGCTTTATCAAGTGAAGATATGCATAATCGAAGATTATTGGTCAAAGTTAGTCCTCTGGTTGCTCAAAAATTCTCCAAAATTACGAGTCCTCAATCTCTATGTCGATGTAAATTTCTTCATTGACTATTTTCTGCTGATTAAAAGCATGGTGTGGTGTAATCTTGACTCTTGTTTTCTCTTTCACTCTCTCACTTCTTTTTATCTCAGAGTGATTCACATTTTATGTACTATGAATCGGATTATTGGAAGAATATACGAAGTCGAAGATCTACTCCTGAATGTTTGAAGAGAAGTCTTCAAACTTTGGAGTTCGAAGGGTACATGGGAAGACGAGAAGAGAGAGATTTCTTGAGTTTTATCTTCCAAAAAGCTCGTCGCCTAAAGAATTCATCCATCTCTGAGCTAGTGACCACAATAGAAACTTGAAAGCTGTCGTGTTCTAGTCTGAATTTTATGTTTGTTTTCTTGTCCAAGAACAATTTGGTAGTTAACTGAGTATGGAACTTGCTTAAGAACGAAACTTGTGTACCTTCTTCTTTTTTTTTTTTTTCCAACCAAACATTAAAAATTAGAAACTCATTTCAATATTGATAGCTCAAACGTAGAATTAGAAAATAAAAGTTTAGAGGTTTGTGGTAAATAGTTGGCCTGTTTTTTTTTTGATATTGGAATTTTTGGAGTTCTTGTGTACCTTCTTCTTATCATGTGGTTTCTGTTGTCTGCTTAAATTTATGTGTTTTGTATTGTCTTATGCTTTTTTTAGATATTTCAACTAAATACGAAATACAACTATAACACTCATGATACAAAATTGACCGGAGAAACATGAAATTAAATAATCATTATAAACACAAGATTTAACGTAAACAAATTAAATTTTTTTTCTTCATCATTGTTTTTGGTCATTCATTAGTTTAGGATCTATATGATGGAAACTTGGATCCCCTGACCAGAGTTTGTATTTTGTAGTTGTGTTAGTATGACTATCATATCATAACTCGAATTTAATTCCAAAAATATACATGAGTAAGTTGTGTAAAAAGTCAAACCTTATTAAAGAAATACATTATACAATTGTTTACAAATAGCCATTCACTTACCATTATAACACCCTCATGACATACAAGTGTCAAAATATGGCAAACAAGAAACACAAATCATAAGAAACACAAGATCACTTCTTCTTCTTCTTTTTTTCCTTCAAATAATTGCGACGTAACATTTTTAGTTTATCTTAACATGAATATTAATTAGTTTAGGAATATAGGAGACTTGAAGAATTAAGAAAAAGAGATGTCTCTTAATCAAATAAGCAGCAGCAAACAGGAACGTCTTTTTCCAAGAGGCAGTGGCCGTCCATTGGTGTCGCATCAGTCTTCCTGTGGCAATGGGTGTCACAGTCGCTGTCCGTCTTGCACGTTCCTCTTAAGCGGCACGGTCCGTCTATTACTTCTTTCTCCCCTTCTTTTTCTGTAAAGTTAATAAACATGTATATATTAGGTCAAATATATACCACAAAATTAAGTTTTGGTTTAAAAAGTACCATTACTTTGACAGAGTTTTTAAAATCCTATAAAATTTAGATTTAGGAAAGGTTCTTCAAAGTTTAGTAAAAGTTTATGATTTCAGAACAAAGGATAAAATGAGAATTTTGAAGATTTCCCAATATACTTGTGCATTGTGTAAAACGTTTCGAACAAAAAAAGAAGCTAAAAGAAACATCTATTAATGTAAACCTAAGATGAAAGGAAAAACTTAAGTACCTTCGGAATGAGCAGTAATAACGAGAGAGAAGATGACGAGAAGAGCAACAAGTTGAAATCTTGATGAAGCCATTTTTTTAGTTTACTTTCTTTTCGTAATGCAAGATATTCAACTTAATGTTTGTGTTTGGAAAATTATTATCTGTTTTCGGGGGTTTTATATGTCTATCTAGTTTTAAAGATAGTATTTTTGTTTTCTTTTAGGTTAGTACGTACACCATTTTTAGTAAGGTAATTTATGGTTAATGTCATTAAAAGAACATAAATCTCCTCAAAATAGAATTAGTTACCGTTTCTTAGATCTAAATTTAGTGAGGATAAGAAAGAATGGACGGTAGAGGAGTAACTTTGATTACTTGAAAATTTTAAGAACCTCGTATACAAAATCATTGCAATACTCAAAAGCATATTACGTTTAGTTAAAATATTAATCATTGATCATTTTTGTAATATATATTTTATACCAAATTTTAAGAATATCTTAATAGATATTTAAGTCTAGAGACCAGAATTTATATATTTATGTTTTGTTAGATCTTATCGATATTTTCCATCTATAAAAAACATTCATATCTATATGTCTCATACATCATCCAACGTAGCATGTCCGAGATCATAAGTTTCTAGCAAAGACTATAATGCACATATTTATCAAACAAAAACCTAAGAAAACAGATATCTTCTAAACTTATTCGGTTTTTTTTTGTTTTAGTATAATTATTGGGTAAAAAATCTTCTGTTCAAAGTAAAAATTGGTTGCAACACTGATAATATATACATAAACGTTTCATGCACTCTCATTTAATTTCAGTTAATTTTGAGTAGGAAATCTATGAATTTTGATTTGCTGTCCCTTAGAAATTCAATAAACTGAAATGAATATAACCAATCCAAACAAAGTGGAACTTGGTCGAAATGAATGAACTAAAAAAAAAAAACGTGTTAAGAATCTCACATTGAAGAGAGAGAAAAAAAAAAAAAAAAAAAAAAAACAAATATGATTGGGCCTGTATATACTAATGGGCCTTCTATTGCATTATCAATCAGATTCAATCCCAATCGGAGAATTGAAGATTGGGAAAACCAGAAAACAATTACCGGCGATCGGAAACCGGCGGAGTAAGATATGAGCAGTACAGCAGGAAAGCTCGTAACTTCGAGATCCGAGCTTGACCTCGATCACCCTAACATCGAAGATTACCTTCCTTCCGGTTCCTCCATCAATGAACCTCGCGGAAAGCTCCGCCTGTAAATTTCTCTCAGAAACTTCTCTGAATTTGAATTCGATTGAATCGCTCATTAAACATTCACCATTCTTTGTTGTTTCAGACGTGATCTGCTCGATATCTCCCCCACGCTCACTGAAGCTGGTGGTGCCATTGTTGATGTAAGATATTTCGATTTTCCCAATGATTTTTTTCTCTTTGTTGTTCCAACCCAAATCTATCGTACGTTTACTTAAGCCAAAGACTTCAAATTTATGACATAAAGGATGGATATTTATCTCTTTAACTGTATATGATTGTTGATTTGATAATCTGTAGCTCAGCTGTTGTCGACTCTGTTCAAGTTGTTAAAAAAAATGTTACTTTTGTATGATTTTGGCAGGACTCCTTCACAAGATGTTTCAAATCGAATCCTCCAGAACCTTGGAGCTGGAACATTTACTTATTCCCACTATGGTGCTTTGGGGTTGTTGTTAGATACTGTATTCTCTTTCCCTTGAGGTCAGTTCCTCTTATTTATTCAATGAAACTTTAGAATTGCAGCCGTGTGTTTGGACTGAGCAGTTCATTGTTATAAATCTGCAGGTGCATCACTTTAGCTTTTGGATGGATTATTTTCCTTTCATTGTTTATCCCCGTAAATGCGCTGCTGAAAGGTCATGATAGGTTGAGGAAGAAGATAGAGGTGGGTTGAATTCTCTGTTTCTCGTTTGTCTTCTACGATTTTCTTTTCACTGTGTTATTCCGTTTTACTTCCATGTAGAATTCATGAAGATCTTGTTTATTATAGGGTATCTTCTGCTTTGTTGTTATTTTCCTGTCTTGTGGAGCTCAATGTTGAACTTTGTGCTGTATTTTGTTGTATTACCAGAGGGTCTTGGTGGAAATGATATGCAGCTTTTTTGTCGCTTCATGGACAGGAGTTGTCAGATATCACGGGCCACGGCCTAGCATCCGTCCTAAGCAGGTCATGTTTCCTTATTTTAGAACTTAATTTGGTATCTTCTTGATACTTGTTTACCTATGCTAACTTTGTAATTGGGATAAAACAGGTGTATGTTGCCAACCATACTTCAATGATTGATTTCATCATCTTGGAGCAGATGACTGCATTTGCTGTTATAATGCAGAAGCATCCTGGTTGGGTTGGTAAGTCTCAGGGTGTTAGAGAGCGCAGAAATGTGCTTATGACCTTTATGATTACTCCTTTTCTAATAGGCTTGTGATTGATTTAGTGACGAATGATCGTTTTTCCTCGTGCATTATTATGAATCCCATGATTGACTTTTGTTGCTTTAAACATGTAGGGCTTCTGCAAAGCACAATATTAGAGAGTGTAGGATGCATCTGGTTCAATCGTTCAGAGGCAAAGGATCGTGAAATAGTAGCGAAAAAGTACACATGTTTCTTGTCCCCTTTTAAGTGTCATTTCGTAATCTACTCATATTAATAATGGGAACATCAATCTCACAATTCAGGTTAAGAGACCATGTCCAAGGAGTTGACAAATATCCTCTTCTCATCTTTCCCGAGGGGACATGTGTAAATAATAATTATACAGTGATGTTTAAGAAGGTATTTTGAACCGAACTTTGATATGATTTGCGCTCCCTACTATATTATAGTTTCGCTTCATGACAATGTTTTAGGGTGCTTTTGAATTGGACTGCACTGTTTGCCCAATTGCAATCAAATACAACAAGATTTTTGTTGACGCCTTCTGGAACAGCAGAAAGTAAGGGTATTTTCTTACTTTCATTTCAGCCTGGACAGATCTTTTTAAATTTTGTGAAGTATTCATGAAAAGGCTAATTTTGTGATTGGCAAAATATTAAGGGCCATTTCTTTGGGTTGGTAACAAAAAGGTCTTGCATGGTCTTTGCAGACAATCGTTCACTATGCACTTGCTGCAACTCATGACATCATGGGCTGTTGTGTGTGAAGTGTGGTACTTGGAACCCCAAAATATAAGGCCCGGTGAAACTGGGATTGAGTTTGCAGAGAGGTAAAACACTCTTCCCTTGGGCCTCCATCAGAGAAGTCTTATACTAAGAAGTTTTGCATCCACTTTATTTACTCGGAATGACATTCTTTTGCATCCAAATTATTTACTTGTCACAGGGTCAGAGACATGATATCTCTTAGGGCGGGTCTCAAAAAGGTCCCTTGGGATGGATACTTGAAGTATTCGAGACCAAGCTCCAAGCATAGTGAACGCAAGTATGTTCAACGTGTCACTATCTTGTAGAACTAGTTGAATCTCTTAAGAATTTCGGTAGCCAGAGCCGACACTATCCATTTATCTTGTAGTCTTTGCATAAGTTGCATAAGGTTAAGGGCTCAATTGTTCTGATCCTTGAATTATGATTTGTCTTTCTTGGAATTGACAGGCAACAGAGTTTCGCGGAGTCGATCCTGGCTAGATTGGAAGAGAAGTGATGTAAAGATGAAGTTAGTTTTCTACTTTTGGTGTTTCATTTTTACATTACATAAAATAAAACACATGTTTCATATGCTTTTAGTTCCTCTGTTTTCAAAATTCAATACATTGTTGTAATTCTGTCAATACACAAAACTCACTTTTGCATCTTTTTCTTAAACTAACTTCCACACCACAACTATTCTTCTACTTGAGCAATTTTTTCTGCACATAACCTGGAACTTAATAAGTTTTGGTTCCAAGTGTCTTCTTAATCCACACATTGATGCCACTTGAAATCATCAGAATTGTGTTGCTTATTATTATGCTTAAGAAATTGCTTTGCTATCCCATCAATTTTTCGTAAGTGATGCCTTAATTTGTCGGACCAAATAAAAATTTCATATTAGTAAAAATTAAAAAAAATTATAACTTTCAAACGATCTTAAAGAACGAACAAACGAATACTATAAAATACCAAAAAATTTTATTTTTTATTTTTTTTATTTGAGAGATCCATGGTGACTTCAGAACATCTCAGTGGCGGCGTATCCATAACGCGATCGACGAATGTTCTCTCGCCGTTTCTTCAACACAACATATCCGCCAACGCCAACCATACTCGCCGCTGCAATCGCTCCAACCACGATTACGATCTTCTTTCCCCGGCCTCCTGAGGTTTTTTCGCCTCCCGTTCCTGTAATGTCGGTGTGATTGAGTTCAATAGCTTCCGGATTTTGAGACGAAGACGGATTAACGTAATCACCAGAAATCATCGGAGATGGAGACATTTCTTCGGTGTGCGATGGTGAAGGAGATGGAGACATCTCGGTTTCTGGTTGCGGCGGAGACGAATACTCAATCGGAGACAGAGCCGGAGAAATTTCATCAGTTGAAATCTCACCGGACACCATTAAAAGAGCCACAATGATTAAACTGATCTTCATCATCATCTGATTCATCTCCAAGATTCAATCCTCTCTTTGAATGGTTGATGATACTGAAGTAGATATGAAGCAGTAGAAGAAGAAGAATATATATATATATATTACTAGATACGAAGCATCAGATCATGGACTCATATTATTCATTTTTCGACGTAAAGTTGATTTGAATAGCACTAAGAAGTGAGAATTGCTTTGCCACCTAAACTCATGCCTAACGGTCAACGCTTTGGAGATTTCAAACTTTCCTATATTGGAAATCTTTTTTATTTCTAATTGTTTCTCTTTAAATTAAGCATATAAAAAACAAGGAAAATATAAAGAGTCAACTATCAGAACCGTACGTAAGGCATGTAATCACTTTATAATGTTAACGCGTAAAAGATCAAAGTTTCTTTTAATGGCTTGTGACTTAACTTTGGTCAATTCAACAAATTATCAAATATACATACCTAAAAAGAACTTCCAACTTTGGTTAGGAACCCATTGCAACAGAGTTACTCGAATCTTTAAGATTGATGAAAGGTATGCTCAAATTTTTTATTCATGTGATTGTGATGCTTATTTCAGTGTACGACACTAAAGCTCTATAAGTTTGCCTCTACATTTAGAATTGTTGAAACCAAATCAAAAGAGTGGAACTAAAATTACTTATTCTCCATCTTTTTACTAGTCTCAAACTCATAATGAAACAATTCCGATCATACATATAACTTAAGGAGCCGTGTATATATAATATAACTCATACTCTTTTCTTAGCTACAGATCACAATTCGTCCTTCGCCGACTCACTTTGGCTACTCTTTGTTGTGCTATCGGGTGATTCTTTGGTCTCTGTAGTTTCTACTTTTGGTGTGGACTCAACAGTTTTAGGAGATTCAGCTGATGCTGGTTTCTCCAGTTTGAACGGGATCGTTGCGTGTTTCCTTAAAAACTTGTAAAATGCAACCACAGTGCGGTCTGTATCTACTGTTATCTGCTCCACACACAACAAAGCAAGACAAATTTCTCGGTTTTAGTGGAATCTATGAAGACAAAACCGTTGTAGCTAGGAGAAGCCGAACTTACCGGCTCTGAAGTCTTGTTGCCTGCAGGGAAGAAAAGAATAGTAGGGAACCCTTCGGCCTGCAAAATCAAAAAATTTAACTCTTGAGGCTTTTAACCTAGAAAGGTTCTCGCTGGCTAGAGATGTATATTTGATACGTTTATTACCTTTGCCTTGGGATGTTCGTTGGTTGTTCCATCCATCTTAGCTATGACAAGAGAATCAATACTTCGTAAATGCTTGGCAAGCTTGTTATACATTGGCTCTAGGGCTTGGCAATGGCCACACCATGGTGCATAGACCTGAGTTTTGATTCAAGAACAAAGGTATATTGGTGTGATGAGAAGACGTGATCGAATCCATATCAGTTTATTGATGGATTATATAATACAATAGTACCTCAAGAAGCACATCTTTGGAATCGTCCAGAACAAGTTCATCAAAGTTATCTCCAACCACTATTTTCACATCTCCATCATTCTGTAGCCACCAAAATTAAGTCAGGTGTTACATGAGCTGACAAGGCCGTAGGAAACTAATGATCAAAAAGAAGTAGCTTCACCTTTTCAGGAATGGGATCTGATTTATAGGAAGGCTTTAGCTTGTCGTTCACGAATTCCTCCCCAAATGTCTGCCAGAGATTAAAGGTTTAAATTTAAACAAACGATCTTTACATGTCACCGCGAAGTAAAATTTACAAGTGAAAGAGACTTCAACGAGATACCTTAATTTTGTCTGACTTGATTTCACCATCGAAAAAGAATTTTTTAGGGTCTTCATTCCCTGTGTAGCCAATAAGCTAGGGACATACCAGGATGTGAGATGTATTCAGCATATGCTTATTGAAAAGATCTAGGACTCTAGATTCTTATAAATGTGCAACTCTTTCAAACCCATAACAAAAAAAAAAACGACTTACTTTAGGACCATGTCCAGACACACCAAAGTATTCAGCGACTGGCTTCCCGTAATCCTCATTATCCAGATCCACAGAAACGAAGATGAGCTGTAGCAAAAAAAAAAACAAAGCCTTCTTAGAAGTAATCTTACCAAGATAATATGAAGCCATCGTTTCCACCAAAGATCCTCCTTTAAAGGATTCGTCTTGATGCAAAACAAAAGTATCAAATAAAACGAGTTAAACCAGACTGGACCTATGTTCTTACCTTCCCTTTAAACGATTTGGCTGCTTCTTGAAAATCAGGAAGAACCTTTTCAGAGTCATTTTTGGTTACAAACAACAACAACTGCAAAGGCAACATATAGTTTCATGTCAGTAAGCCGACCTAAGCAATCTTCAAATTTGAAATGAAGAATCCTACTAAAAACATTGACACACCTGTTTCTTGATTGCACTCTCGAAAATTTCAGGTGCAGTCTCTCTGGTGAAAACAGAGACCAACGCAAGCTTGTTGGCAGACACAAAAGTAACTAGAGCAGACTTAACAAATTCTCCATCTGCAGATTAATAACACAAACATAATAAGCAAAATCCAAGAAATAAAATCACTGAATCAAAGCATAAAAATGATTTACAGAACCAACCAAAATGGCTAATCTTCTCCTCTTCCTTCTTAACTAAGACAAGAGCAGGCCTTTTAGACTCCGGATCAATGTGAAACATCTTAGCAACATCAGGATTCACTGTTTGATAAAAGTTCACATCGTCTTCAGCTTTGGAAGCAGCAGCAAGTTGGTCATGTTCCACGCCCTGTGAATTTCGCCAAAAATGTAATAACACATTGTGTTACTTTGAGAAGAAACTTCAAAGACTATATATACACTAAGCGTAGATATAAAACCATACCACCAAAGAGTTCAAGTATCCCAAGACGACTTTGTTCCCAGAAGTCAACACTTTCTCAGCATCATCTAATGTGGTTAAATTATACACACCAGGACCTATCTTCTTCTTCACCCATGTCACAATTGTTTCTCTAAATCACAAAATCAGTCAATTATTCAGCAATCCAAATTCCAATCACAAAATTAGTAACAAAAATTCAATTGAATTCGAGATTTGATTTACTTAGTCCTTCCTCCAGTATAAGGCTTATGTTCACCATCAACAAAGAAAAGAATAGTGGGAAAGCCCTGAACGTTATGCTGTTGAGCTAGCTCATTCTCCTCCGTCGCATCGATTTTAGCCAAAACGACACCATCGTTCTTTAACTCCGTCGCAGCTGCAGCATACTCAGGAGCAAGAGACTGACAATGACCACACCACGGCGCGTAAAACTCAACCATAACGTATTCGTTATTCTCAATCACATCAGTGAAGTTACGCTCCTTGATAACCACTACGTCTTTCTCGTCGATTTCCGGCGTAGGGAACGGATCCGAATCCGGATTACCTAGATCGGAGAAATCATCTCCTCCTTCCTCGTCGTCTTCATACATCTCGGAATCTTCGTCTTCTTCTCCTCCTTCAAATTCGTCAAGTCCAGTGGAGGAAGTAAATGAGTCAGCGGGAGCGTCTTCTTCTTTGAGATCATCGAGGAAGCTGAGATCCTCATCGTCGACGTCGGAGGAAGAGGCCGCGAAAGAAGGAGAAACGGCGGAGAAAATGAGAAGAGCGGTGAGAGAGAAGAGGAGTAACACGCGAAACGCCATTTTAGTGCGACTGTTGTGAGAGATGTTGATGAGATCCAACAACTATACTACAACAAGCACACATGGTCGTTGCGACCTAAAACGTCGTCGTTTATAGATTACTCTATTAAATTAAATTATTAAGGAATATAATTATTTCTATTGACTAAAATACGACCAAATTTAAGGGTTAGGCAAACCAAAAAAAAAAACTAAACCGAGTATTTTTAGTTTCATTTCATTCATGTGAAATTATCTTCGATTAGCACAAAGTAGTATCGCTTAACATTCTGAATTTAAAACTTAGTAACTTATGACAAAAAAAAATCTTGAGAAAAAAAAAAGAACTAGTTTAATTTTGGGCTAGTTAACTCAAGCATCAGAGTGAATGACGATAGTGCGGATTATATTAGCATGTCGTTTCTTGATGACAAAGTAGATTCCCAATGAGAGAAACGCTACGATAGAAACACCTAACACGACACCAATGGTTTCTCCTCGTCCTTGTTCTCTTCTAGTAGTACTCTCACTTGTTATGTGTTCGTCTGATGAAACTTTACTTCCTCCTTGTGAATCTGCTTCTACATTATTAGATGTCTTTGCAGGTGAAAGGAATGGCGAAGAAGGAGAGTTTTTTGGTGGATTATTGTGAGAGAGTACTGATGATTTTGGGCGAAAGAAATCGTAAGCTTCTGGAGATAAAGCAGATGGGTTTGAATAAGCTGGACCATGAACAGGTCGGCTTCCAGCAATGGAGACACAAAGAAGCAAAGATAAGCAAGAGAAGAAGAAGACCAAAGATTGAGTTAGGTATGTCATGTTGTTGTGTTGTTTGTTTTCCTTATAACCAGTTTTTATTTTGTTTTATGTGTGCGAGTTTTTAGGATTTATATAGAATATTGATTATGGAGGAGATAGTTGTTGCTTGAAGTGCAAATTTGTATGATTGTACAATAGCAAGAAAATAACAAAAGTTTATTTTTAAAATGAATGAAGAGAAGTCATGCTTTAATTGTTTAGCTGATTCTCTTGCAAAAGCGGCGTTATTGTCGTTGAACTTTACTGCTCCCTTGTATTGGTGACTACTTTCGTATTAATCTAAGTATCATTTTGAGAAAAAAAAAAAATGTCATGCAATTTTTGTTTGAGTTCAGTCATCTATGTATAAGTATAATTTCCCTTTCTAAAACAAAATGTTGATGGATGATGAACACTACACTTAACAAAAAACAGTTGTTAATTCATTGGATTTACCTTTTGTATTTACATCGTTTATTTGATCTATGGATCAAAAGAATTTTCAAATAGGCTCATCAGATTTGTTCCTCTCATTTCATTCGTTTGGGTAAGAATGGTGGTGGCAAAGAAGAGTTTCTTAGCTTCAAGGAACCGCAATGGCCAATGAAAACAATGAAAAGGATTTTTATTAATCGGGTCCACAACATCCCACTTTGAGTTGCATTGTTTCTTTTTTCGATTTTTTTCTTTTTGCTATCTTTGGCTACCAAGATCTATATTTCGGTTTAGATGACGAAGACCTAGTGATTTGTATTAGTATTGTTGATATGTCACCAAAACTTTGATTCAAAATCGTATAATAAACAGTAATTATATCAAATTAATGTAAAATCGAATTACATTTTATTTTTTAAAAACATCGGCTTACCAGCAATTGTTTTATTTTAAGAATTTGGTATTGGTTTAGTTTAATACGATTTTGGTTGGATTTGATTTGTTTCAAATTTCTAAAGACACAAATCAAACCAGATGCGGTTCATTTTATCATTTTTAGATTAAAAAATGGTTGTCTTTCAAGTTTTGGACAACATGAGCTATAAGATGGTGCTGGAAAGGAAACACAGTTCATAACTTTGCTAAAAAAGTTGTTCTAGAAAACTAGAAAACAAAGTGAGTTCTTTTGTGTCTCGTATATTATTCTAACACATACGTGCAAGTGTTGATTCTTGAGAGAAATAGAATCAAAGCTAAAATTAACGTTAACTCTACGAAAAGATCAAAGCGAAATTGAGAGTACTTATCTTAAAGCAACAATGATTAGAAACCACATTTACACGTACGAATGGGCAATTCCATGAAATTAAAAAAAAAAAAAACAGAACATATATAAATAAATAAAACACATACAAGTACGTAGTTTCCGTTTAATACATTGGTAATCATCATTTGATTAAAGATTAACTTGTGGCTTAAGCAGAGCTCCTAAAGGAGCCTAGAGCTTTAATCGCAGACGCTCTTAGAATAAACTGATGGTATAACGCAGCCGCTGCTGCTCCGATCATCGGTCCCACCCAAAAAATCCACTGTTCGATAATATAAACCAAATATGTAATTAATTAAATATCGATCAATTCTTATAAAGATGTGTGTATATATAAGTTATTGACGTACTTGGTCATCCCAAGAGTTTTTATGTATGTTAAGATTTGTAGCTCTTTGGTTTGTGTGTGTATATAGAGACTGTGCAAAGGTTTGGTATAAGTATGTTATAAGACAATTTAATATATATATGGTTAATAATTGAATATATAATCATGTGGACAGTTAATTGTAAACATTTTTTTGGAAATAATTATGAAGGAATCTTATCTAATCCCTGCCTTAAATGAGCTGGTGGTATTATAAGAAACATCACTATTTTGCAATGTTTTAAAAACCGATTCGGCATCATTACTGGATACCTGGTCGGACCTGTTCAACCAGTGGAACAAAGTTTTTTGATATTTTTATTTTAATTATATGTATATATTTATATTTTAACATTAAACTTAAAGAAATATGAAATATCATTAAAATAAATTATTATTGGTTGATCATTTAAACTTATAAAAAATAAATAACAAAAAATCAAACATGATTTTTTCTCTAAAATTTAATATAAAATAATCTTTTAGAGGAGAAAAACGTGAAAAATTGTAGATATGAAAATTTATAATCAATTTATTTCTATTAAAATTATAAAATATAACTAAAATTGAAAAGTTAAAAAAATGACTTTAAATTATGGTTTGAATTTTAACTCAAAATATGTAATTAATTAAAAATATGATTTAAGTTTTGTGAACTGGACCACTGGTTTTACTGGTTTTTGGCCGGTTTTACCAGTTTTGTTTAATTCCGGGTTTTGCTTCAAATCGGATTCAACTAGATGGCTGGTTCCTGGTTGAACCGGTCCGGTCCTGTTTTCAAAACCATGCTATTTTGCTAGTATTATGTTTTGTCAATATTATGATGGAAGGATTTACAAATTATGTCACTATAGAAATGCTTTTTCTTTCTTTTTTCGTAAAGCAGAAATCAAAAATCCGTAAAGCCAACCCTTTGTCTACACTAATCTATGTCAAATAAGATGCTTCTCTAATTCAATATTTTGTATATTATGCCTACATTTTCCGAATAACATAACCGAGGGTCAGAGCTGTCTTAATTCGTATGATTAGAAGAGGATAAACTTGTTTTAAGCCGTCCAACCAACCTCTCGATTTAGACATTCTTGTGTTTGTATTACTTTAATTGGTCGACCCTTGATTTAATATATTTTTTCCAATTGTTGTTGCGACGTCAAATTTCTATCTCCTTGTTACCTTTCTATATTCATTTTCCAATTTTTAGGTTTTTGTTTGTTATAACTAGTCAGATTGAATGAAAATTATGTATTACGGTTTAACAAGATGATACATATATACATATATATATATATATATTATGGCTGAACCAATCCATAAGTTGTTTTTCTTATAATATTAAATCACCTATATATGTTGTATAATAAATAGTTTGTTGTTTTATACAAACAAAAAAAATGGTATCCTTTAAGATGACTTAGGTATTATGTATGATAAACTCTAACAAAATGAAAGATATATTTATCTATTAACGTTTTTAATACTTGCATATGCATTATTCGGGAACAAGTTTATCTCAGTGTCGTCACAATTTAAATATAACAATACATATGACGGGGATAGAGCTAGATTAGAATATATTTACTGTATAGCAGACATATATAACATAAAGTTCCTCACAAAATTATGAGGAAATGGGAATCTTGTAAAGGTTAGGTAACTAATTAGCATATGAAGAAAGGTGCCCTTTAGGAATTACATTTTAGCGTGCAAGAATTTTATGAAATTAATGTTTTGTACTTTTTATAATATAAGGTGGTTTGAGTAAAAAATATAAGAAGTTTTTTTTATTTTAAATAAAAAGTTTTATTTAATATATAAACAAAAAAGTTTAACCAATAAAAAAAACTGCATATTACTATTGATCACATAATATTAAATAAAATAAAATATTACATAGAAATACGAGAAGAGTTTATATTTTGAACCACTAAAATATCTCTAAAAACATTTTATATTTATATTATGAAATAGAATGAGTAGTAAACAAGCAAAGTCTCATCCCAATTCCCACCCGCACCCACATCAATTTTCATGTAAGTTTTTTTTAATTATTATATAAAATATATATATATATATATATATGTATGTATAACTGTGGACGATCCAACAGGGTTTTGAGAGGTTGTAATAACATGTGGTTAACATGTGTTGTCACTGGTTTGCTAAGACTTTTGATATCACTACTCAGTCTGATTTTAAATTCCGATCTGAATTAGAAAATAAACTAGATGTAAGGAAGTTAGTTTTACGTTTTTACGGACTCTAGCTAATTTGATAGAAAGAAATGTCAGACCATATAAAAAGGAACTAGTGACACTATTTAAAAATGAGTAATTAATCAACCAATTATAGAAAGTTGGTTAAAAGTAAAAAGTTGGATTTAAAATAAGGAAATGAAAAATAATGAGGAGAAGATGATAAGAATGACATCCATGACATGCAAAATCCGATCGAACAACGTTGAAGGTCTTATAATATGTTATCTTTGCCAGACGAATTCTTCTGTGCACGTAACATTATGTCCCATTGCTCCTAATCCTTCCAATTATTCAATTAATGTTGGACTTACATGCTTGATGCATGCATATATTATATTTCTAATTACATATGTCTATATATACATACCTATGTGTGAGACCACACATAAATATATGTATCCACATTATAAAAACAAAAAAAAAAAGTATATGATGCATGTGACCATGTTTATGCATTTTAATTAAGAGTTTGATAGCGTGGTGGGTTTAAGTTTCAGAGTTTATATGTGTGTTTGTAATTTTGTGATAAATAACTAAATTTCAGGTTTATCAGTGAAAGATTTTATGTCTTTAAATTTCTTTATAAAATGGTATGGTAATAAATTTGTATATTAAGAAAGAGAGAACACAAGGATAGTTGAGTTGTGGGGTTTATGGCCATGGGTACGATGGTTTGTGCAACTATTAACCGGTTTTTGGCAATCATATCAAAGTACCTTATACTAATTGTTTATTTTCAGTTTCTTTTATGTTTTATTAGACTTAATATACTATTCTTGAGCAGAAACTTTTTGTTTACTTTTGTACCAAAATAAAACTAAGAGTACAGTACATCATCCTTAGTAATCAACCAAGGGATTTCAACATCAAAACATTATTTAGTAACAATGAAGTATCACCACATTTTATTTTTTTGTACAGTTCTCATCACCACAAATTTTAGATGCTTGAAATTTGATGATGGACACTATAACTTGATATCAAACAAAAAATCAGAGAAAGAAATTAAATTTATAACATCATTGAAAAATACTAGAAAGCACATGGCTTAATCTTATTTCACTTTTAGAAACACTTGACCACCTTAACTTAATCACTTAACCACCTTTAACTTTGAAGCTTGGAATGCACCAATCTACTAGTACAAGTATTGAAGCTTGTGAACAAAAAAGATAGAAACAGAGCATCGGGCATCGGCTCTTACTCATCGTGGCTCCAAACATTGGAATCTCTGATCCTTCAAGCTTGGTTTAGGCAATCACTGAGATCTTTAATCACACTAGAGCTTATGCGAGTGTTTCAACGCTAGTTATCAAGAACGTAGTTGACAACTTAAAAATTAGGATCATTTCTGATTCCCAGCTAGTAGTGCCTATTGATTTGCATTAGTGCCTATTGATTTAACTAATAAGTTATTAACCAAGAGAACAATCCTATAAACTCACATTACGATCTTAACCTTAGTTGAAGCTTAATGATAGATTATAGAAATGAAACATTCTAACTGACCCCAAGAAAGGATTCAAAAAAATCCTCAATTACCGAAATTACATTATACTTAAACCAAATCCTCGAAACCAAAATACAAAAAAAAAAAAAAAAAAAAACAATAGAGAACTCAAAATGTAACCATATCACTCGTTAGGAACATCAATATCACCATTGTTAATCTCTTCTTGAAGATCCTTAGGATCTTTGCCATCAACAGTACAACCAACAGAGACACAAGTTCCCAAAATCTCCTTAACAGTTCCACTCAATTCCTTAGCAATAGATCTAGTTCGCATTATCTTCGCAATCTCAATCACATCATCAAACGAAATGTTTCCATTATGTTTGATGTTCTTCACTTTCTTCCTATCTCTCTCTGGCTCCTTAAGTGCCTTGATTACTAACGCAGCTGCGGAAGGAACCACCGTGACCTTAGCTTGACGATTCTGGACCGTGAGCTTCACGGTGACTCGTAGGCCTTTCCATTCTTTTGCTGTCTCTTTGGCGATGTCTTCTCCTATCTTCTTTGGTGCGAGACCTAGTGGACCGATTTTTGGAGCGAGTGAAGATGCTGCTCCGACCTCACCTCCGGTGACACGGACATAGACGTCGACGATTTGAGATGGGTCCAATTTCGGCGGCATTTTCTCTTTGATCTTTTGCTCTCTTACTCACTCACTCTCGGCTTTTTAGGGTTTCCTCTTTGTTATAAAAAGGTTGAGGTAAACTAGGTTTTTTCTTGAAATGACGAATTTATCCCCCCGCCGGGATAATGCCCTAAACCGAAATCAAAAGTGTAGTCTCATTGGTTTAATCAGAATCGAACTTTATGCAAATGATTTTCAAAACATAATTTGGTTTTTGATTTCGGATTTTCTGTTTCGGTTCGGTTCAATGGCCGAGATGGCTGTTGATTTTGTTAAGTTTTTAGAAGGGTGATTTAGGAAAAGAAGCAATTTTTCATGGGCCTGGTTTCTTTATACAAATCTTTATGTATTTCATAAAATATGGCCTCATAAGTCATAAGGTCTAAAAAGCCCAAGTTTTAGCTTATGCGTTGCATTGGTTGTAATAAACTCTACGTTTTATTGTTTTCTTTTGTTTTCGAGCCTTTTTTAGTTAAGATATTAATTTGTTGTATTCCGTTAATGATGCCACAAAAATAATGAAAGTTTCGAACAGCCAAAATTAAGAAAATATATAGAAGTTCAGAGAAAACCATTATGGTGTTTCATGTTTGGCGTTGCGTTTATGTCAAGATTTTCAAGAGTTGGGTACTGGGTGATCGGATCTTCTCCATGCAGGAAACAACTCTCCCGCATGTGTGTGTGTGTGTTTTTTTTTTTGTATTTCAAATTGAATCTTCTCTAAGATTATGTGCTTGTGAATTGAATTTATTTTCTTTAAACTTGGTAGTAGAAATCAATTCCTCATTTGATTACAAACGATGAAAGTTCAATTATTTTGAAAAACTAACATTATTTTGTAAAAAAAATATTGTATCCATGTCATACCGGTGGCAACATTGGTTGTCTTAAAAAAATCAAAGACTGGTTGACGATTTGCCATCACTGTTGACGTCGAAGATAAGTCTCAAACTATTTTGTTTTTTATGTTGGCTACGGAAACACATAAACGGTAATAAATTTGCAAAAAATTAGTTAAACTTTACTAGTTTCATCATGTTAGGTGAGATTTTGATTGTTTCTTTAACGTATAATATTAAGCATTATTGTGGAGTTTTACTTACTTTATGCCTAGTAAATTTAGCTAAAAAAACCCCACTTATGAAGAGTACTCATACACAGACTAATCCAACAAATTGTTTTTTCAACAAAACTCTCGTCGTCTCTCTTTCTCTTGGTGGTAAAACGAGAATTTCATTTATTGGTAATAGCATTATTGATATCAGATAAAGCTTTAGTATAAAATTTCATTTAACAATAACATATACAAAAACAAACATCTTCATCTCCATTTTCTTTTCCACCTACCTAAAAAAAAAAAAGCTATCCAATCTCATGTAATTGGTCAATTATGGCATGTACCGAATTTTATGCGAGTGTTTGGACCGGATACTCTAAACAACTTTAAGATAAGGAATATACCCATTAGAGTGTGACTGAAATTTTCAAAGAGGAATAGGTATGTTCATACATACAGTATAAATATGTATGGAGAGCTACGAAAACTGATAGATGTTTAAAGAATGTGAGGAAGATAATGCCAAAGACATATACCCATACAAGTATTTGGGTTTCCGTATTCGAATTTTAATTACCGGATAATTAATGAGTTTTGTTGAGTTTAGTGATGTACATGCGTACGTATTAATTTGTATACTCATTTCAAAGATAATTGCATAATGGTCTCATTAATCTTCAAACCGTTTATTTATTTAAACATACACATATATTCCTCACATATTAATTATAAGGATAACAAGAAAATCACAAAATCACAAAAAATATTATTTTCCTTAGAAGATAGATAGTCAAACTTTTATAAAAACCAGCATGAGTCCATGACATTCTTTAGATTCACTTGCTTCCGTTGTGGTTTTACTTTATTACTTTCTTAGAATTACATAAAATGTTGAAAAAGTGGTGATCAGGGCCTTTGTAATTGTTGTTCTCAATTGGTAATTTAAAAGAAATTTGAAATTAAAAAAAAAATAAACTCATAAGATTCATAATTAAAACTCTAACAAATCTGTAAAAAAATCTTCATTTCCTTGTAACAGATGTCTATGTAAAGTATGAATTGGGAACAAGTCTGTTACGAGTTCCTTAGCATAATTCTTCTATGACATCGAAAGTAAATAGCATCTAATCGATTAATCACTTAAAAAAAGCTCCCTATGAGGCTATGATCAAATATAAAATAGTCCAATGATTTAGCACTAACTTAAAAAATTTGTGTAGATCATATATTCTTTCTTTTACCCTTGTGACTGGCTGTGCCAATTTAAAACAATTTTAAGTTTTGTTATACATTTAATGCGTTATGGTTTCACCTCGTAACTTTCTGGAAAGGATAACATGATTGGACGAAGCATTTATTTTATTACTAGCATTCAAGGCCCTTTATTATCATCATCATCATCATCACTACTGTTACAGCGCAGTATTTTAACTTTTCCTTTTTCTAATCATTATTATATTTGACTACTAATTAAATAATATGATGTGTCCACAATGTCGACACCTACTAAATTACAGATAATGCTTTTATCCGTTAGCTTAAGCGAATAACATTTTGATTTGGTTGAAATTGGCTCGTATTCTAAAATACGGCACGTACGGCGTATATATTATGTACAATAAGAGACCATATCATATTGATGCTATATAGTTAAATTATATGGTAAAAATAATATAGCTACATGTATATCGTTTATATGCTGTATAAATAGTACTGTATATATAGTTTTTATTTTTTTTATAAAACTCTTTAACAAAAAAATTACATAATTTTTTGTTTTGCTATTAAAAATAAATTAATACTAAAAAGGTTATTGAGAAATTATCCACTTATTATTCGTGTAATTTTTTTTTTCTTTTATCATTTTCCAATTTTCAAAATTTCATCCATCCATCAATTTCATCTACATTAGTTTGGTAAATTTTTATAGATCTATTTTTTAACTTTTTTATATAATTCATAATTTTAAAAAATTTAGATTAGAGGAAAATTACCTAATATACTGATAAATTTGATGAATATTCAACTAATGTTATTGTGAAATGAGTTATATTGTAAAATGAGTTCTACTTTTTATGTTTATACTAGTTGGTAGTGTGAAAAATGAATTATTTTGTTTATTTAATGATGTTATTGTCTTCTAATAATTTAATTTCTGTTTTCTTAAAACGCAAGTAAATATACAAGAATTACACATACTTTCACAAAATCTCCAAGCGGATCGATGATACTGGCCATTTTTTAGTGGATTTGTTGGTTCAATCAATGGTACTCATGTATGTGTTAAAGTCCTACCTCAATTGCAAGCCATGTATTGGAGTCGTCATGATAAAACAAGCTTTAATATAATGGCAATATGTGATATCAATATGTTATTCACTTATATTTGGAATGGAGCATCGGGTTCATGTTATGACGCAAGAGTGCTCTCACTTGCACAAGATGGTGATTCTGAATTTCTTTTACCTCCTGCATACAAGTATTATGTGATAGATTCAAGATATGCAAATAAGCAAGGCTTCCTACCTCCTTATAGATCAACACAAAATCGTGTTTTCAGGTACCACTTATCACAGTTCAACAATAATCTTTCTCCAAGGAATAAAGAAGAGTTGTTTAATAAGTCTCATGCATCTTTACGTTTTATTATTGAACGAACTTTCGGAGTGTGGAAGAAAAAATAGAGAATTCTTAGAGATGCTCTTAGATATAGTTTGGAGGTGCAAAAGAGAGTGACTCTCACCATGATAGTGCTTCGTAACTTTATCAGAATTTCAAACTTTTCTGATACAGATTTTTTTAAAGATTTATAGAAAATGCATACAGAAAATAAAAAAAATTATTCAAATGAACACGAGAAAACTGAAAAAACAGATCAACAATATATGGCAAATCAAAATAATAGATTTTAATTTTGTAACTATATTTTATAAAATATATTGGTAAATAGATTTTAATTTTATAGTTATATTTTATAAGATATATGAATAGTATTATAAAAATATTAAAATTAAAATCAGATCAGTATGCATTTTGTTTTACCGATCAATGTAGTACCAATCTATTGCATACCATTATGTTATCTAGTGCACACGGTGGTATGCTGCATACTATGTATTTGGTGAACTGCATACGGACCAACCATTCATAGCCATAAAGTGGGACCTACATTAGTTTCAACGTTCAACGAATCTCGTGACAACAAAACAACCCGCTCGCAAGTATATCTCACGCGCCTATCAACTTCAAAGAGCTGAGAAAATATCGAGATATTATCGATTGTCGCGCGTGGGAGGACATCGAGAAAGGAGAGAGAGAAAACGAAAGGACTTAAAAACCTGAAATCCAGCTGGCGAGAGATAAGCGTGTTAATATCGATTAGTGGGTCCTACTTTCACGTGTCATCCATATAAGATAATTTAGCCACGTGGAATGAGATCCGTTTGTTACGACACGTGTTTTGATCGTAGAGACTATGCTTTGTCTCTCTCGGGAACTGGGGGAGGGAAAAAAGAGAACCAGCCCTACCTGAGTCACGACAAAAACTTGAATCAAGTTATACTTTTTTTTTTTTTTTTCTGTTGATGAAAAATATGACATCTAAAGAAGGACGAAGACAGTCCATATTATCCATTAAATTGCCAAATTTCTTTTATTATGGAGATAGGAGAGTCAAGAAAAATATTATTATCTTCTGAGTTCTGAAAGGCTAAATTCAGATCATAACCCCAAAAAAGATGTTGTTGAAAAACTTCCCTTGAGATTTTATAGTCCTTTAACTTGGATTTTACTTTTTGCTTTAACAAGTGGTTTTCTTTTTCGTTGAAACTACCTAAGATTCCCCTATTTTTGAATTTTTGTGCCAGAAGAAACAAGAGACTTGCACCAGCATGATCCAAAAGTTTTATAATAATAGTTGAAAAGAAAAACAAGTAGCTTAGAGAAGAAAAAGAAATAGAAATAGCAAAAAAGATATTGTAACAACATTTATCGTGATAACCACTATAGTAACGGGTTAACTCATAATTAACTCGTAGTATTTATTTAGTCACGAGTCACGACTTTAAGTTACACAGGATTAGTCATTTAGTTTAGGACGTTAGTGTGAACAGTGGAAGACAATGTGCTGTTAGAATTAAGCTGCATAAACTATGAGGAAAGCCAGAGTTTAGACTCTGAAAGATTGTATTAGAGTGTGACCATGATCCAAAACAAATAGTCCACATAATTGGTAGTTTAATAATACGGAATATGACTTGTAGCTAAGGAAGAGAATATAAATACATTAAATTAAGTAATACCACGAGAGAAAGCGAAGCATGAGTGGTAAGCTTTGTGCAGAGTGCTTTCATTGGGTAGTCAATATTAAAAAAAAAAACTAAAAGAAAGAAAAATACTACTATTGATTAAAAAAAAAACACTGTGGAACGGCTAAATTAACGAGTTATATAATGTAATGTAAATCTTCGACGGTTCTGGTTCCCCGCGCAGCTCACACCGACCAACCTCGTAATTTTCCAAATGGTCGAGGCTTATATTATTATATTATATTCCATAATATTCTCCGTCCATGCGTTCTTTTATCATATTCTTATATAATATTTTCATATATATATATATATATATAACATATATTAACAACCGGAAAATTTTGCACAAGTCCATTACTTCGAGACCATGTGGACTGTGGAGCATTCGATATAATTGTCAAGACACTTGTATTGGTAAACTAAAAATTATCGTGAAAAACTTGAACAATCGAATAGTATATGATATTTTTGCCAATTAAAATATTTATAGAGAGTACATATAAACTGAAATTACAATAAAATCGAATCATGATCTTTCTAGCTATAATAATGAATATTCAAACCATTGGCTGTTCATAATATGGTATTGTTGAAAACAGGAAAGATTTGTATGTATAAGCTTTTTAGGGATATATTTATCTATTTACTAGTATGTGAAATTTATATATGCCATTATTTTTGAACCGGATACATTAATTCAAAAGAATGGCCGACAAAAGAAAAGGAAGAATGTACTGGTTTTAGGTTTTATTGAATCCAAATATAATTTTATTCCCACATAAATAAATAAATAAATAAATCATTTGAGAAATTAGAAAATCAATTTAGATCACTTATAATTTAGTGATCGAATAGTGCAAAAAAAAAAGAAGTAATTAAATACCCACAAATATAGATAATAATTAATTTTAAAGTCGCAAACTTCATTTTCAAGACAGAAGAAACTACAAAACTGAAGTGGTAAAGAATATGCCAAACACGCCACATGTTATATTCTAGCGTTCCTGGTATTTTTCGGCACTTCATTAAAATCCATTTTAAAAACTAAGGGTATTTATGTAATTTCAAACTGACGGAAACTTGAAGTTAATAGAGAGAGAGGGTCCCTTATCCAAATTATCTAACTCTCGAAACCTGTATAAAACCAAAGACTCCCTCATGACTAATTCTTCTCATAAGCAAAATAACAAATTTCAAAATTACTAAAAACGAATTTTAAAATTTTAAATTTATAAAATCTTCTTCTCTCAATGGCGACGGGGAAAACGTACTACGCTCGACCTAGCTACCGATTCATCGGAACTGATCAGCCGTCGTACTTCTCCGCCACCGATTCAGGACTCGAATTCGACGAAGCCGATCTCTACAATCCCGTTCACGTCCACTCCGATTCGACTGATTTTCGCCGCAAAATCTCTTCATCGAGCAGATCCGGGAATAAATCATCGAATCGTCCCTCCGCTTCATCCGCCGTTGCGGCGGCGTCGTCGCTTCCGATTAACGTACCGGACTGGTCGAAGATTCTCCGGGAAGAGTACCGCGATAACCGTCGTAGAAGCATCGAGTGTGATGACGACGGCGGCGATTACGAAGACGGAAGCGATTGGTTGGACGCGAGCGGTGGAAGATTGCCGCCGCATGAGTTTCTGGCGAAGACGAGAATGGCGTCGTTCTCGGTTCACGAAGGTGTTGGGAGGACATTGAAAGGAAGAGATCTGAGTAGGGTCAGAAATGCAATTTTTGAAAAAATTGGGTTCCAGGATTAAATATTTGGAAAGTTTTTTTGAGGTCCTTTTATTTTTGGCTTACTTCAATCATTTTTCTCTTGTTTTTTTTACAAGTAACTGTCAGAGAAAGAGAGAGAGCATGTAATATTTCTAGAAATGCCCTCGATTTATCGTTAATTTCCGAGTATCTTACCCATGTAATTTTTTCTTAACTTTGAGGTTGTACCACATTTCGCGTATGAGTAATAGATAATGTTTTTGAAGTTGATTAAATCCAGATTTTGGAAATTTTATTATTGTAAGTAAATTAAGGGGTGGGAAATGGATACAATAAAAAAAAAGTGGGGCAAAAAGTATCAATTATTGGTGTGGGATATTGGGTGTTCGATGAGGTGGGTAAGACAAAGCAGAGGCTACAAACACATGAAAGTGACATTGTTGCTTGAGAATTATTCTCTTAATTCTTTACTTACAACATTTTTATTTTATAATCTATGGTTTTAGTCTACGAACTGATTTATTTTCAGCCCAAATTGAAATACTTCTGCTCTTTAAACGATGTCGATAATTTTAATAAGACATAAAAGTTGCTTATCTAAACAAAAATGGAGTTATTTATTAAAACCAGCAACCGAATACGTGAATGGTATTCGTGTTAAGGGGGTTATAAGGGGACATGTACTTCATGTGATCTGGAGGATTATGCTTTTCAAAATGTAAGAATTTTGTTATTATCCAAAACACATTTTCTGAAAAAAGTAAAAGAAAATTATAATTGGAAATTTTTCTTTATGTTGATTGTCCCAATAGTTTCTAGAATTTATGGTAAACAGGTTTGTAACTATATTCTACAAATACATAATCTTATCCAAGTAAAACATGCATCCTATCATGTCTAAGAATTGTAGTTATCTTCAACTTAATTTGAAATTCATATTTTTTTCCTTACCAAAAGCAGAAAGAAAGAAAAAATTATGAATTTCAAGTATAATAAGGTTTTTTTTTAACCATTGAATAATTACAACAAAAAATGTGAAATAGACTTTGTAATTCGTAGGACCGGCAAAAAGTCATTTGTAATGAGTAAATGAATAATGAGGTTCTCAAGTTGGGTGTCGTTTTCTGATCAAACGCCAACCGTTTTGGCCAAGCTGTGGACCTTGTGATATATGAAAACACATTATCTATAGAATATAGCCGAATATGAAAAACATATTACAGTTCTTTTTCTTGAATAATACTAATCAATTTTATTGATAAAAATATTATATAGAGAAATTAAAATATTTTTTCGTTCATTATATTTACTAAATATTTCTAACTTAAAATAATAACTATTTATCAATTTGTTATGGATGCCACAAAAAAAATAGAAAGTTTCAAACAAAAAAAAATTAAGAAAATATATAGAAGTTCAGAAAAAAAACAATCTAATTAAAAACTATTTATCAATTAATAAAAAAATATAAAAATATTTTCTTTATATTTAGGGGATTTTTTTCTGATATATAACTTTTAATTTTATCAACATAAAAGGATGAGAACAAAGTTATGAAAACTTAAATATAAATGTAAAATAGAATTATGTTATATTTACTTTTATAGTAGAATTTATGGAATTAGTTGAGTCGTGATGGCAACATTTTCGGAGAAGATTTTCGTTTTTGCTGGATATTGCCATATTGGTATACGAAAAGAGAACAAATTTGACCATGAGAACGCATAAGTAATGTCATGTTTCTAAAAACTAAAGGTTGTTGTCATTTTTTTTTTTTTTTTTTTTTTTTATAAAGTTTCTAAAAATTAAAGGTTGTTGTCTTGAAGCAACTTGTTACAGGACACAAAGATATGAAGGAAACGCCTAGTTCAACAAAGGAGTGCCATGGTTGACAATGAGGCAAGCAAATTTATGAAATAATAACATCATCTAAATCGTGTTCGAGAAAAAAAATAGTTGATGCTGCTATCCCGAATACTATCTGATACTTAAATTGGAAACTGATGAGACCACAAGATTAGTTAAAAAAACATAAAATTGAAAAGAGGAAGAGAAAGATTAATACAAATATGGGCTTAGCTCTAGATCATTAGGCGATCCTAGACCCGAACTATACTTGGAAGTGAGCTCATAAGAATACATGTGGAGTTTCCTAGTAGAAAATCAAAAATAGTAACGTTAGAAATATATTGTTTTCAGTTTCTTATTTGCGAAATTTAATTACTTTGGGTTTGAGATGTAAGAAACAGTATATGACAACCATCATACATACAACAAATTTAAGTTTTATTGTTTTTCTCGCGGCATCACAATGTATATTGTATAGAAAATTTCTTGAGTAGAGCAGGTTATGCTTAATAAATAAATAAAGTATAAGGATTAACACTTTAAACTATAAGTAAGTTGTCTTGATTTAACTGACATATCCTAAACTATTTTTAAATCTTATAAAACACCAAGTTAGATGAACTGTCCACATCTCTTAGAGTCATCAATCATCATTATGTTATCTTTTTAGTTGAAAATGTAATAAGACACATTTTATTATGAATGAAAATGAAATATTAATTTGAACATCAATTATATACATCATCAGTCTTTAGAGAGTGCACTTGAGATCTATCTAATAGCCAAAATTGGAGATTAACACTTTACAGGCTTACAGCTAGTCTTTTGAAATTATTAATTAATATGGATGTGCAAATGTGCATCTGATTCCACCAAGGCTAAAGGCCCACCGTAAAGCCCATGTGTTTTTTTAATAACTTTAGCAATATAGCTGGTTATTTAATTTAGATTTTAACTTTGTGGGCTTATTCACTAGTGTGATAGTTCTAATTTGACTGTTTTTTTAATTTATCGCGATGATCTACGGTACACTAGCATGGAATCTAGAAAAAAACGGAATATACTATTTTCGACAACAATTTTTGCAAATGAATTACCCACCAAGAAAATGTAACTTTAGGGATTTGTTATGAATTGATTTGATGTTCATAACAAATGCATTTAGTTTCACCTAAAGAGCAAGAAGAAACCACATGTTCAATTGTGGTGGAGTAATGCTTATGTAAGCAATTTGTCATACGGATTAATTTTGTAAAATAATACTGATTAGTGCTCTTATTACGCTAAAGACTAAAGTAGCTGATAAATCAAATCTAGGCACATCCCCCTCCATTAACAAGTGGAAGGTTTATTTTTGGAATAAACAAGTTTGACGTTTGAACTCCCTTTTTATACATAGAATATAGTAATATAATACGAAAACAAAGTTTTCCACCTTTTAAATCTTTAAGGCTCAACTCTCAAGTCTATTATGGGATACTTCCGTAACTATTTTTATTGAGACATGTAATTATGTAATAATCGTACTAAAACAATTGTGGAATATGACTTTCTTTTTCATTTCTACTAGCCTATGTTTGCTTTTCTACTTCATTTTTGGGTAAAGAAAACTCAAACCTACCACCCGTTCAAGTCCATGGATTTTTGTTTATAACTAGTTTGGACTTGTTCTAGACCTAAAGCAAATAAAGTTTATAAGCATGTAATATAAAATGTTCGATGATTAAAAAGTTTGTAACTTCTAATGTCTTTTTTTTTTCTTAAGATATTTTCGTCTTCTTTTTGGTACCTATATATATGTTCATATGTGAACCTGATTGATGACATATATAGGTGTCGTTTTCACAGTCACAAATCTCTATCATCCAGATTTTTTGTTCTCAACTGTCATGTAGATTTACTCACTTTCTAGTATGAATGCATTTTCCACAGCATAATTTGTCTTCTCTAACGCCACTAAATATAAATTTTAGCAATAACATCAAATATATAGGTACACGGCGAGTCCCGCGAAACTGTGGATTTTGCTTTTATAAGATTTCAAGTAGTGAAATGAACACAGCCAAATAAGCAAAACAAACATCATTAATGCGGAATTGACAAACCAAGCATAACAAAAATTGAATAGTGATAGTTTTGATGTATATATAAAGACAAACAAGCTTAGGTTTGTTTTTAAAAACATCTAATATGACTGAATAGTCTTTTCGGATAAAATTATATTGGTCAAGTAAACAAATCCATATATTTCTGTAGATATGTTCGAATATCTTCAAAATTTTATAACTGAGAAAAAAAAAACTGATTAGCATGTGAACTTCCCATTAGTACAATAGATTAGGAAAGCAATTTTGTTCATTAAATTTTACGTGTTGAATAATCACTTTTATGCGTTTTGGGGATTTAGGTTCACAACCGTATTTATTCCGTCTCAAAATATCCAAAACTTCTATCACGTTATTATTCTAAGAGAGCAATTGATCAAATATACCTATGGAATCTCAATATATGGAATAGTGGTCGAAAGGATTCACATTAATTAGTTCAAAATTCTCATGGTGATGATATCAATCATATTTGGTCATTGAGGGATCAAACATCAAAAATATTTTGAATGTTTCACATGGATCTCAAAAATTAGTTTAGACTTTCGGTATAAATATCTTGGTTATTAGAAAAAGTTGTGGAGGAGAAAATAGAAACAAGGATCATGAAGAAACGTGCCTGCAAGTTTATATGAAAAGGGTAAAAAATAGTACCACATCAATCTTTGGTCAACTACATTAATTAGCTAGACCTTAGGCATTACTCTTTCGAGTTGTCATTATCAGTGCCAATCGAGAGGAGGAGGACCAAAGACCAATCCTCAGTTTGACCTAGATGAGTTTCGATTATTTAAACAGTTCAAACGCATTCGTATTGTGGCAGAGGTAAAACACATTCGTGAACGTATTTATTTTTATATCAATAACCTTAAGCATCTCTTAAACAAAAACTTGTTTGTTAATTGTATAGGAAAAGAGAAATGCAGAGAAGAAAAAGCATTTCATTTTCGTTTACATAGGTTTCTATCTCAACTACATGATTATTATATTTTATGTAAAAACTCAAAACGCAAAATTTGCGTTTGAAATAATGTAGACTGTACCATGCGAAAGCAAAAGGAGGAGAGGCCTAGCAGAGACATCATTGAGATTTCAAGATGTGATGTGAATAAAATTGATAATCATTAAATTTTGTTAGGAAAGGAATTTTAAGTCGAATGACAAAAGGAATAATGAAGGATCCGTTGATAGGTCCCGGTTAGGTCAGGTCTCCACATTCGACAACACCAAACAGCTACACCTAAAAGTACTCATGGGGCCCATTACTGAGACAAAGTGGGCCCATTTGATTGGATCTCTTATGGGCCCAAATTATTTGGGTTATTGGAACATGTCCCATTTTCTCACATTATTCTCTTTTATTCTATAAGCTATGGGCTCATTAGCTCTGTAAAGAAGGCAACATTCTTATCACAATACACACCCTACACTTACCTATTAAAGTTTTTTTTTTTTTAAATAGATTTAACTTTGGCTATCGTATTTTTCCAAAGTATCAATTTTAGAGATGAATATACTTCTTGATAATGAGTTTCTCACGAATCCAACAAATACAAAGCTTAACGTCTAAACCTTTGTTTTGAAGTCGATTAGTTTAGATTTTCCATATTTTTTCTTTATAAAAATATATGAAGCAGACATCTAAATTTCCTAGACACCTAACTAAAACAAAATAATCGATTGATATGGTCAAAAGTTGGAGTCTCGGGATCGTTTGGCCGCCGATTATAGAACTTTGTTCCTTTTTTTTTGGCTAACAAAACCTTAAATTGGCTTTTTTTTTGGTCAAACTAAAACATTAAATTGTTATTTATTATTTTCAAAGCTTTTTAGTTTTTACGGTATGACTATGACATTTTGTTCTTTATTTCGAATTGTCAGTGTTTGATTGTTGTGGTTTAAAGTATAATAAACAACACAACCGCAATAAATGTATATTGATTATCACCATTCAATGATTTTGTATCCATTGCGGTACAACTGTGGTAAAACAATATACCATGCATGTTTTTGGTTCACAAATTAATTTTGGTAAAAGCTTAGTTCGAGTTTAATAGTTATCATTATATTTCAATATTTGTCTGTTCATTCTACCACACTATTCATTTCTCCATCACTATTTGAAACATTTTCTACCATAGTTTTACCTTTTTATCAAATGTTTTCTACCTTTTTCAAGACTATACTCTTTTAAGTCAGCAATACTTTTCCCAATAAAAACTTTTTGACAACATATTAAGAACAAAAAGAGAAATGTCAACTGAAGATGAACACAAATAAATTCGTATGTTGGTGATATTTCGTCAAACCTGGGAAATATTATTTGAAAAGAAAATTCATATTTTTATTTTCATTCATAAAACATATTCATTTTAAACAATTCTTTTACACATATATATAATTTAACCTGCTGTGATTACTAGACCAAACTCGTAACGACACAATTTGTAGCCTACTGAACTACAAAATAAACATGTAATTATTAAAAAAAAAGAGTTGGGAAATAACATTTGAGATTATCTTTGTTTTAATCATTTGATTTGCTTTTCTATTTTTATTAGTGAAAGAAAGGCCAGCCACTAAAACGTGAATTCCTAGCTGAAAATAGAAATATCAGAAAAGCTACCACAATTTGACCCTAAAGAGAAAGAAAAAAAAGCCAAAATATATAATTTTGCATGAAAAAAGTATTCATTAATCAGTCTCATTGTATTTAGGTATAGACAAATGATGAAGACGTAGCTTTTTTTTTCCCCTTGATATTAGCAAGACTTTTAACAAATAAGAAAGAAAAGAGTAAAATAAAAATGAGGGAAATCTATAGGGATGCCTGATTAGTCATGTTATATGTGATATTTATGGGATCTTAATATTGTTTTTTTTTTGTTTTAGTCTTGATCTCTACATGTTATATATATAATTTTTCCCCCCAAGTCATATATATATGTATATATATATATCATCATTCATCGACGGTACATTAAAATTATACGTTACATTGGGAGGTAAGTAAAGCGGACAATGTTTGATCCAAAAAGAAGAAGTAAAGTGGACAATAAATAGGAGAGGAAAATGTTAAATTTGGGTGGGGATGTTAGGAGGGGACAAAGTGGAGGAATATTAATATCCCATCAAGACCAACAACATCAACAAAAGTATATATATATTTGACAAATAAAAATCAAAAGATAATATATTTAATAAAAAAACAAAAGCAAGAAAGAGTGTGACGTTTTGACTTTTTCTAATATTTAAATTTGTATTTATTTTTGGTTCCGAATGGTTTATCTCAAAGATGAATAATGTGTGCAACTGAGTTTGTACTATATAATGTGAAATGAATGGGGACACTTATTTTTATTTCCGTGCATAGTCAAATTGAGACTTATCGCAACTCGCAACCACTTTGATATCCTGCCTCTCTGTTTTTACTCTCTATTTTTACGCAAAATGAATGAATATCCTATGTAAAGTGAAAACCCTTTTCGGTTCAAGGTGACCAACTAAATAATTTGTGCTTTGTGTTGAAACATTGTGTTTCTTTACCATGTTTGGTAGTTTAAAATCTAGTATGCAATTTTGTGTAGATTATGTAAACAAAGTTTTTTGGTTTTTTTTTTTACAACATATTCGCTGTAGCTAGTGTATGCGTATGTCCATCGAATGCTCGCAAAGACCTTGTTCTCTAGGACGAAACCAGTTCGGTTAACACTAACATATTCGACTTGATCCGGTGATATGCTTATGCTGCATTTTACTAAAGATATTTGAATATTTACGTGCGTATAGTCGAATTTGGAGTTGTGATGAGATGTTAACTGTTGCGTTTCTATAAGCGTTCAAATAATTATCCCTTACAAATTAATTGGACATGAACCAATTATTTGGCTTAAACAGCTTATTGAGGTTTCAGCTTCGTTTTTGTTTTTGTTTCTTGTCGTCTTGTTACACATACACAGATATTAATGTACATAAAATATTTATTTTCGGAACAATTATAGAATATTTAGCGCATGATCTTTTTATGAAATTTGAAATAATAAATAGTAGAACATAGAATATTGGTTCGATTACCAGACACTATGAAATTAAATAAAGTAATCATTGTGAGCAAAAAGACTAATTTCAACCGCAAGAAGAAGTTGATTATATATATAACCCCCCTTTTTAATTAACTATTTTCTAACTGCTTAATTTGTCGCTTGTGAAACAATCAAGCACATGGGTCAATATACAAAATACTACAACGAGAAATTGTGAATGATCATTATCAGATGGATCATAACTCATAAGTCATAACTAACGACAAGTGTCTCAAAGTTTGAATCAAGCTAGAAAATCATGACAGAAGAAACTCCATAAAAGTAACAGATTTATGAATGATAGTAACAATCAGATACATAGTAACAATCAGATACATATAAATTAAACAAACCGATCATATTTCTCTAGTATCTATAAAATATATAGTTAGTTCAACTAATTCACCCAATGAAGATAATATTTAACCATAGCTATGACCAAGTGAACTCTACTTCCTATCGAAATAATATTTCCAAAACAGTTTTTAAAGTATAACTATAGTCAGTAACATTGCGGAATGGGGACAACGTCAAAATGCATTTTATTTTTCTGAAAAACTATAATTGGTAGAAGCTTATAAAAATCAATATAATAATTTTACAAATGTATAATTATACATCCGTAACATTATTATATTGATTTTTATTTTGTGGATTAGTAATTGAGATCATATTAATACATATGGCAAAAATGTATAGGTAAATGCTATTTATAGTTAAAATTTAAAAATAGTTGAAGATAATAAAACTAAAATAAAGAGATAAATGGGTGTAAATGTGTGGTCAGCACGTGAGAGTTACTTTTGGCGCATGCGAAAAGCTGTGGAAATACCACATCGTCAACACTTTTCATTTTATATTATACTGAAATGGTTTCAGATGAAAAAGTAAAAAAAAAAAAAAGACATTAAAATGATTTTTCTTTCGGCAAATTGAAATTCTTATTATCAAATCAACATGTTTAAATGATAATTATGTTTGTTATGGTTGAGGAACATAAAAATGCGTCAGACGTATTTAACTTGATCGTCACTTACATTTTCTTATAGTTATCGTGGTAAGATAATAAATGTTTATCATTTGTATTATATTTAGACTTTACATTTCATCATCTGTCATCAAATTTGATTTCATAGATTTCCAAGAAGTTTTCACGTTTTTCCTTCTACGGTAAGTGTTTAAATATTGGGATTTATATTCATTGTGTACAAGAACTTGTATAAAATTAAGAGTTTCGTTTTCATTTTATTCTCTACTTCCAATTATATTTTATAACACATTTTAAATGTTAAAGTTAGTATTATCAATATTCACACGGACGGTCGGTGATAATGCGGTTGATCGTAGTAAACATTCGAAATTTAACCACTTTAACAATCGAGGAAATGTATTGAAAAAAAACTTGAGTAATGGTTGAAATTTTGATTTAGATTACTTTATCTTTCATATACAGTATATTTTATTTTTTTTGTTGTCTTGTTTCTTCTGTTGGAACTACATTAACTGTCATGTAGTTCAGTTGGGTCTCCTTGTCTAAATAGTTTATTGTACTGTTATTATTCAGAGTTTTGATATTTAGTTAAAATGCGATCAGTTTGGATAGAATGAAATAGTAAATCATAAAGAATTACGTGAAATAATTTTCTTAGAAAAAAATGTAAAGAAGGTAAAATAATAGGTGTGGTGATAAAATAACATAAGTGGTAGACAGTAGTAGAAGAAAGAATAGTTAAGAAATAAGAAGGTAAACAAAAAGAAAATAGTGCGGCGAAGACTGAAGGAAAAAAGTGGGACCTACCTAACCGCGCCATAAAAGAGACGCATATTGTCTGGAATTAAGCAACCATTTATTTTATTTTTCCATTTCTCCTTCTTTCATTTTCTTTTACTTTTGCCAATTTTCATTAATGCCTTTCGTTGCTTTCATGATCCATTTTTTTCTATGAAACACGACCAAACGAGTTCGAGAACAGA
The DNA here is from genome assembly GCA_028015245.1 of Cardamine occulta. Lineage (NCBI taxonomy): Eukaryota > Viridiplantae > Streptophyta > Magnoliopsida > Brassicales > Brassicaceae > Cardamine > Cardamine occulta. The sequence continues at coordinate 4,135,401 of CM051391.1, read as the reverse complement.
CAATGCGAAATCTGTAATACCACAATATGATTAGCGACTGGAAAATTATGCTACTAATAATTTTGTAATCTGTAATACTAATAATTCTGATTTAAACCTTAGATGAATAAATATGAAAAAGTAGAAAATTCCATTGAGAGACTCAATTTGACTGCATCATTTAACTCACGTTTTTTTTTTTGGTTATCCTATAATCCCATACATGATTCAAATGTATATGATACTGAATTTTTGGTCAACCTATATGACACGTAACATTCTTCTATTAACGTGTGAAAAGAAACCAAAAAACAGAAAGGTGCTCAAATTAACTAAATTTGGAACCAAAAGAAAGTAAAAAAGATTTTTTTACAGAAAGTAAATTACACTTAATTACAGATGAAAGAAAAGGGCGCACAGTTTATGATCATATGTAAAAAATGTCAAAGTGGTTTAGTCGTGTCACTGTGTTTGACTGATCACTGTGACAGTGTCTACTGGATCCTTTTTCTAATTTTAAAATTGTAATTTTACAAATTAAGATATTCGCTGCTTTAAGCACTCTGTAAATGATAGTACTAGTTTAATTAGAAACTGGCTAATCTAGGCTTTAAATAACTTCAGCTAATTAAAAATACACTTACATTAGCATTCGTGGTTTTGGCGTGTTGTTAGCTCTTCCTAGCCTCAGCCTCGTGCCGTAGAGCTAAATTATTCTCCTCAAACTTTTATATACAATACAGAATGACTAATCTGACTAATTTAGTTAAGAATATTGTGTCCACCATTCTAATACTACTATTAGTATATGAGTTAATTTGACTCTGTTTATTCATCAATCAAAATGTTGACCGTGTCTTTCATTCGCACCAACGTCATTTTTTAGCTTTTCTATACTACAGTACCAATGACCTAACTTACTGTATCCCTCAAGTGAAAAATTGATTTTCACTAGTACATAAATTTACTATTCCTTTAATGCATAACTACTATTTAATGAATGATACATTTACATTGTATATCTACATATATAAAAAGTACAAATTTGGTTCGTATAATAAATGAAGATAAGACATGCTAACAAATAAACACTACCACAAAGGGATAGTGAGAGAATGTGTTTTGTAACAAGACATACTTTGATTGCTTGATGTGTTAAAATGATTATGTCAGAGACGGAACGATCATAGCTCTTTTTATTTTATAACATCCATTTTTTTTTTGGCGTCCAATAATGTCGAATTTGAATTCTAGAATTTTGTAACTCGAATCATCCTTAAGTACATTGAATGGTGTCTCTCTCAATCATAACGTAGAGAGCTGAACAAAAATCTTGTTACAACTTGTTTGTTTTGGTTATTAAATCTTGTTACAACTTTTAGCACATTTCAAGAATCAAGATTCAAGATCATAACTCTAAGAGTAGACCCAGATCTTATAATCAAGTCTCGCTTTATCTTTTTAATGATTAAACTTTTAGAGGAGAATATATATTTACTCCTCCTAATTAAAATAAAAAAAGCTTTGGATAACTTTAAAATGTAGTACTCCCTCTATTCAATTTTATAAGATGTTATAAATCTTTTTTTTTTTTCGTTTTATCTGATTAGAAGTTTTACAAAATTTTATGCAAAATTTAAATTTTGTTTGATTAAATGAATTTAAAGTAAAACATTAAATGATATTCTAATAAAAGAATATAAATTTTTAATATGTGTATTTTTTGTCAAAACTTCTAATAAAATGGAACGGAGAGAGTATGTTTTAAATGGTAATATAGAGTGTGACTAGTAAGATTTGTAAGAATTTTCAACAGTTTTTAAACATTTTCAATTATGTTTAAGAGATTTAGATGAGTTTCATCTAAAAACATAAACCCTAATTTTGTTTTAAATGTGAATCCAAAATGAACAAGAGTAATAAAAAATGGATTAACTATATTGTCATTTCATAAAAACAGTAGGGACAACATCGTAAATGATCACACTATTATTAATACATTAAAAAAAGATAAAAAAAACGCACCACTTTTCCTTTTCGCTGATGCACAGCTTGTCGGTTTGCGTGCAAATCCTCTGTTTCACAATCTCTCTCTCTCTCTCTCTCTCTATCTCTATCTCTCTCTATCTCTATCTCTATCGCTCTTCTCTTCCCTCTTTTATTCCTCTTGAGCAGAACGGACACACCACTTACTCTAATCTCTCTCTCCTTCTTCTCTTCTTCACCTTCTCACATAAACCACTCTTCTTTCTTCCCTTTTTCAAATTTAAATTCTCTTTAGTATTATTCATTCTTGTGTGTCTTGTAAAACTTTTCAGCTTCAATTGTACCAAGTTATGTTCTTCTATGTTCCTATAACGTTTCTGTATCCTTGATTGTTATAATGCTACCATCAATTGTTGTCTCTCTTCTTTGAGAGAATTCACGTCATTTTCTTGTGAAAGTTTGGATCTTCTCTTTTCCCAGACTCTGTTTTTGGTGATACTCTCTTCTCTTTGACGAAGAATCTTTAAAATTCTCAGATCTTCTGAATCTCTGTTTTTAATTTTTTTTTACTCTGGTTTGCTTTTTTTTTTTTTCTTTTCTTCCAAATTCTCGTTTCCACATGTCGTTGGTCTTTAGCTACAAGCCACGACCATAGAATCTTCTTTGTCTGAAAAAAACACCAAAAGAATTACAATTTACGTTTCTCTTAAGAAACGACGGACTTTTCGAAGATTAATAAGCATTAGTTAAAGAAATAAGAAGAAGAAGAAGCTGTGAAGTTTGAAACTTTAATTGAGGGTCGAGAAAAAAATGGAGATGGCGGTGGCTAACCACAACCACCGAGAGAGAAGCAGTGACAGTATGAATAGACATTTAGATAGTAGTGGTAAGTACGTTAGGTACACGGCTGAGCAAGTGGAGGCACTTGAGCGTGTTTACTCTGAGTGTCCTAAGCCTAGCTCTCTCCGGCGACAACAATTGATCCGTGAGTGTTCCATTTTAGCCAATATCGAGCCCAAACAGATCAAAGTCTGGTTTCAGAACCGCAGGTATTCTCATTCTCTTTAATTGCTTCTCTCGATTTGGTTTGGAATAATTTTAATCACACAAAATCTGTAATTTAGAATTTGATTGTATTGAATTTAAAATCTGGTATATACAACGGAAATTAAGGAACCCTTGTGTTAAGAGTTGGTCCTTGATTCAATTCTCCGACATAATTTCCTGTTTTTTTACAAAAGTGTTCCTCTGAATCTGTCTGGTAGATTTGATGTAATTTTGGTGTCCTATGATCATTTTCTCCTCTGAATCTTTTTTTTTTTTTTTACTTTAACTGATTGGTTTTGTTGTGTGGTGTAGGTGTCGAGATAAGCAGAGGAAAGAGGCTTCGAGGCTTCAGAGCGTAAACCGGAAGCTTTCTGCAATGAATAAACTGTTGATGGAGGAGAATGATAGGTTGCAGAAGCAGGTTTCTCAGCTTGTCTGTGAAAATGGATTTATGAAGCAGCAGCTAACAACTGTTGTATGTATCTTCAAAATTCTCTTGACTCCTGTCAATAGCTTGAGTTTCAAAGTTATTGACCTGTTTGTTATAACTTCAGGTGACAGATGCAAGCTGTGACTCTGTGGTCACAACTCCTCAGCATTCGCTTAGAGATGCGAATAGTCCTGCTGGGTAAAGTTTTTTTTTTTTTTTTTGTAGTGAATTTTCTAATCTTTTTTTTCTTGGTCTAATTATTACTTGGTTTTTGTTCTTAGATTGCTCTCAATCGCAGAGGAGACTTTAGCAGAGTTCCTATCCAAGGCTACAGGAACTGCTGTTGATTGGGTTCAGATGCCTGGGATGAAGGTTATACCATTTTCAATCATTACTAATCTGTTGATGTATGTGGCCATATTGTATAATATTGAAATGTGAAAATCTGATGTTGTGTGTTTTATTAGCCTGGTCCGGATTCGGTTGGGATCTTTGCTATTTCGCAAAGATGCAGTGGAGTGGCAGCTCGAGCCTGTGGTCTTGTTAGTTTAGAACCTATGAAGGTAAGAAAGGACAAATCTTTTCAATGCTACAGACTATTAGAGTCAAAATGTTTTATTTTCAACATTTCAGGTTTATTGTTTTCTTGCATCAGATTGCAGAGATCCTCAAAGATCGGCCATCTTGGTTCCGTGACTGTAGGAGCCTTGAAGTTTTCACTATGTTCCCGGCTGGGAATGGCGGCACTATCGAGCTTGTGTATATGCAGGTGAATCTTTTTCTCTTGTGGTTTAGTTTACTATCTTTAACACTTGAGGATGAATGAATAAAGCTGCGAAATGACTTCTGCTCAGACATATGCACCTACGACCCTAGCTCCTGCCCGCGATTTCTGGACCCTGAGATACACAACGAGCCTTGACAATGGCAGTTTTGTGGTATGCAACTCTCATAATCTTTGTCTAGTGTTTACATAAAAATTGCAGGCTATTGATGTTTTCCATGTGTCTTTAAAAGGTTTGTGAGAGGTCACTTTCTGGCTCTGGAGCTGGTCCTAATGCTTCTTCAGCTTCTCAGTTTGTGAGAGCAGAAATGCTTTCTAGTGGCTATTTAATAAGACCTTGTGATGGTGGTGGTTCAATTATTCACATTGTCGATCACCTTAATCTCGAGGTAATTAAATCTTCATAGAGAACATTTTCTGTGTTGCTTCTTTAAATTTGTAAAAGAAATGATTATAAAATCTCTGTTCTTGTATTGTAGGCTTGGAGTGTTCCAGATGTGCTTCGACCCCTTTATGAGTCATCCAAAGTCGTCGCACAAAAAATGACCATTTCCGTGAGTATATTATATAAAAATAACCTTGAGATATGATTATATTCACATGCAACATCTAATGGTTGTGGTTGGATTCATGTTTTAGGCATTGAGGTATATCAGGCAATTAGCGCAAGAGTCTAATGGTGAAGTAGTGTATGGATTAGGAAGGCAGCCCGCGGTTCTTAGAACCTTTAGCCAAAGACTAAGCAGGTAATTTGATCATCAGCTAAAGTCTAATTGTTCCTCTGCTTGCTTTTTTTGACATATTAGCTGTTCTTGATTTTCTTGCAGGGGTTTTAATGATGCGGTTAATGGTTTTGGTGACGACGGTTGGTCTACAATGCATTGTGATGGCGCGGAAGATATTATCGTTGCTATTAACTCTACGAAACATTTGAATAATATTTCTAATTCTCTTTCGTTCCTTGGAGGTGTGCTTTGTGCCAAGGCTTCAATGCTTCTCCAAGTAAGTTATTGTGCCCACTTTTGGTATTTTTGACCCGTTTTAGTGGCTGAAATTTACTGTTCTTTGTTTTCTTTCGTAGAATGTTCCTCCTGCGGTTTTGATCCGGTTTCTTAGAGAGCATCGGTCTGAGTGGGCTGATTTCAATGTTGATGCATATTCTGCCGCTACACTTAAAGCGGGTACCTTTGCTTATCCAGGAATGAGGCCTACAAGGTTCACTGGGAGTCAGATCATAATGCCTCTAGGGCATACTATTGAACACGAAGAAGTAAGGCTTTAACGTCTTACCGTAATGAGAAGAGATAGTTTTATGTTCTTTTTCTCTTACTTTATTTTGTGCTGTTACGCTTTAGATGCTTGAAGTTGTTAGATTAGAAGGTCATTCTCTTGCACAAGAAGATGCATTTATGTCCCGAGATGTCCATCTTCTTCAGGTATATCATTTCTAACCAATGTATCTTGAAATATCTCCCAGTTCTACAATTACATACTTAAATTAACCTTAATGATGTATCGCAGATTTGTACTGGGATTGATGAGAATGCGGTTGGAGCTTGTTCCGAGCTAATATTTGCACCGATTAATGAAATGTTTCCGGATGATGCTCCACTTGTTCCTTCTGGATTTCGAGTCATACCCGTTGATGCTAAAACGGTACTCGTCTTTCCTCCATCACTGATTTTTCTAATACTTAGAGATGGTTTGTCTAAGGCTCACATTTTCTTACTCCTACAGGGAGATGCACAAGATTTGTTAACCGCTAACCACCGTACATTAGACTTAACTTCTAGCCTTGAAGTTGGTCCATCACCAGAGAATGCTTCTGGAAACTCATCTTCTTCTAGCTCAAGCTCGAGATGTATCCTCACTATCGCGTTTCAGTTCCCTTTTGAAAACAACTTGCAAGAAAATGTTGCTGGTATGGCTTGTCAGTACGTGCGGAGCGTGATTTCATCAGTTCAACGTGTTGCAATGGCGATCTCACCGTCTGGAATAAGCCCGAGTCTTGGCTCCAAATTGTCCCCGGGATCTCCTGAAGCTGTCACTCTTGCTCAGTGGATCTCCCAAAGTTACACGTCAGTTTTAATGTTTACTTACGATTTTTTCTATAAACCCTGAGCTTATCGATGATCTATCTTACGTTGATATGTTTGTTTTTCCAGTCACCACTTAGGCTCGGAGTTGCTGACGATTGACTCACTTGGAAGCAACGACTCAGTATTAAAACTTCTGTGGGATCACCAAGACGCCATTTTATGTTGCTCTTTAAAGGTGTGTCTTCTAAACCAATTAAAACCGGTTCTGCTATCTTAGATAGGGTTGTTAAAATATTTAATACATTTGTCCTCAATTTAATGTGGTCTGGTTATGTTGCAGCCGCAGCCAGTGTTTATGTTTGCGAACCAAGCTGGTCTAGACATGCTAGAGACAACACTTGTAGCCTTACAAGACATAACACTCGAAAAGATCTTCGATGAATCCGGTCGAAAGGCTCTCTGCCCCGACTTCGCCAAGCTAATGCAAGAGGTAAAAATGAAAACCCATCTGCAGATAATGTTTACGATTCATTATTGTCTGAGCATTGTCTTGGTTCCACAGGGATTTGCGTGCTTGCCTTCAGGAATCTGTGTCTCGACGATGGGAAGACATGTGAGTTATGAACAAGCTGTTGCTTGGAAAGTGTTTGCTGCATCCGAAGAAAACAACAACTTGCACTGTCTTGCTTTCTCCTTTGTAAACTGGTCTTTTGTGTGATTCGTTTGGTAGAAAGAAGAGACTAATTATAATTTACGTTAGACAACTCAAATTTTTGGTTTGTATTTTAGGTCTCTCTTTTTTGATGTTTAAATGTTATGATCAAATTGTTCCTCAACTTTTTTCATTACGTGTTTGGTTTTACTGAATGATGAAAATATGAAAGCAGTTAAGCCATATTAATAGCAACAATATTCAAATTAAGAATTGTAGTTTCCATACATTATTAAGGAACTATTTACTGTGTTTTACTTTTCACCAGATTCGACGTATGAAAAAAAGCATTGTCTCCTAAAATGGAGTTAAACTAGGGTTATTATTACAACATTTTCTGTTTTGCGTTTAACAGTTTCACATCCCTTGTTACTATATTATATAACTATTTCAAAAAGAAAAGAAAAAAAAACAAAGAATCAACAAGAATCACAGATGATAGAAAGAAAAATCACAGCCAAACAATTTTTTTTGATGGGCCGTTAAATGAAAAGATCTTCAGAATTTCATGCATCTAGCCGGCAAACCTGTTTGATGATCGACGGCGACAATCTCACTGACATTGTTGCAACGAAGAACATCTTGACCAAGCTTAGCTCCTGCAGCTTTAAGACCTTTAAGAGAAACCGGAATGTTGAAGAGATTAAGTGATGGAAGCTTAGAAAGCGGAGGAAGTTTCTGGTTCGGCAAGAAGTTTCTGAAGTCATCCATAAGCAAAGGAACTTCGAAATCGGTTTTGTTGTGTTTCACCACATTGTCTTTAGCTGCAATGTGAGCTCCTGGTTCCATGTGGTTGGTTGAGAAGCTTGCTTGGTTAGGGAAGTTTGGGTAGAGACTAACGTATCCTCTAAGATACATCATATCGATTAAGAATTTCTTCCACGAAGCTTGCCAACCGTTGGTTCTTGATTTCGGAATCTGAACAGGATTAGCTTTCGCATTCTCGGTGAATCTCATGTTCATGTAGACGTAGAACTCTCTCCATTGCTTTGGGAAGAAAACAGCTCCCCAACTGCAAGGTAACTGATGAAGGTAAGGTGTGTGAGGATGGATTTGTTTGAAGAAATCTGTTGGGTTCCATTTAGGTCTTTCTTTAACGACTTCAACGATTTTGGGTGTGTAAAGAGAGATGGAGGAGAGTTCAGGGAAAGAGACTTGAGGATCGTAGTGGTAAGCGAGTAGAGCGTATTTGATCCAGAGGTAGTAATAAGGAGAGACTTCAATGTCGTCTTCAAGTAAGAGACCAAAGTCATCATCAGAAGCTGGATACCAACTCTCACTCACAGCTCGGATTAAGCCTCCCTGGATGATTCTTCTTCTTAGTGTTTTTGTTCCATGAGGCCAATCAAATGTGGTTACTACTTTGATCGTTTCTTCATCCACTTTGCTATCCATGTTGAAACTGATGGAGATTTCGTCGCCAAGGTAGTATGCATTGCTCAAAGACCTAAGCAATCTTAATAAAGATTGAGCTCTGTTTTGAGTAATGATGTTCACTGAGACTCTCATCTTATTCCAATCTGCAATCAAAACAAGTTTAGTCAATTCGAGTAAGCGAAATCGCAAAAGCCAAAACAAAGAAAATAAAGTAATGTTTCTTACTTGGCAAAGCTGTTGATCTTAGATCAGCCATCCATAGAACCTTGGAGATAGAAGCTCTCGGGAGAAGAACCAGCGTGGTACTATTAGGATTTGTTTCGGTAGCCATTTTCAAAGCTTTCTTAACATTAGGATCAGCATCAGCTACCGTAATCACCACGCTAGGGTTATGAATCTTAATAAGCCCTTTCATACTCGAATACACAGTTTGAAATACAGGCACCTCTGAGTTTGACACACCTAATATAGCTCCAACTTCCAAATCAAAAATCTTGAATCTCCTCTCCTTACAAACCACCTTAGGCCAATTCAAAGCCGAAGCCGCATCTTCACAAGGACAGAATTTCCCACCCGATAGCGCGATATAAGCCTTTTTACCAACAGTAGTTCTGAACTTTTCAAGCAAAGGAGCAAGTGCTATGACTTCATCGATTGAATGCGCGTAAAACAAAGCATCGATCTTTTGAGGATACATTGCAGCCCATTGAGTAATGTAACCTGTTGAAAGAGCTTTCCACCATTGGTTGTCTCTAACTTCAACAATGTTTTTGAAAATCACTGTGGTCTCAGATACATAAGCTAGCCTATGTTCACTATCTCCCCATGTCTCCTTGTCATCTGGATCCACTGGAAGAACAAAAGAACCTGCGTTTCTGTATTTCTGAAGCTGATAGCTACAAGCACACAAAAAAAACATGAAACCTCAATTATTACTTCATAACAAACTTTCATCATATAATTTATATTTAAATCATGAAAGAAAACAATGCTTGAACACGTGATTCAATTACTCTCACGAAGATTATCATCTACGAGACGTTACTGCAATGATTTACAATATTATAATAATATAAATTCAGTTGAACACGATTTTTAGATACTATAAGTTTGTATTTTCTATGATTAAGCAACTTATTCAATTCAGTTTACGTGTAACTCAAGCAATTCAAACACTGCCTTATTGTACACTAAAAAAAATTCAAGAAACGAGGAAACGAAACTAACCTGAGGTGAAGATCTTCGCCAGTGGAGAATGTGAATGGTTTCTCGATGAATAAAGCTTTCACGAGCTCTGCTGATAAGAACCATGAGCTTGATAAGAAATCAACCTGAAGGATTCGATCTAAGGTTATGTCATAAGCCGGATCAGGTAAATAAAGACCAGCTTCTTTGGATCTAAACTTCCTATAGCTCGGAAAAGTGAAATCCTTTTGCCGGAAAGGCAAAATCCTTCCGATACTTCCCAAAACAGAGTTCTCGTACTTCTCTGTTCCGGCGACGTGAGCGAGCATCTGAAGCATTTTCTTCCCAGGAATCATATCATCGTCAAGAATGTAAACCAGATCCGCTTCCGTTTGAAGCGCGATTTGGAATCTTCCATAGTATTTGAAGTCGTAGTTTGAGCTGGTGAAGGTGATCCGAGAATCGTTGTAGCTTCCGGCGATTCGCCGGAGAGATGGTTCGTTAGGACTTCCGAAGGCCAAAACCCAGACATGATGAAACGGCAACGTTTGGTGGAGAAGCGAATCTAGCTGAGCACAAAGCGTTTTCCTCTTGAAATGGTTTAGAATTACTGTTATTTTGGGTTTGTTAGGCCCATTTAAAGCCCATTTAGATTTCATCTTCATCAGCTCCTCTAAACTCTCAGACCCAAGATTCTTACTCTGGAACGTCAAAACGTCGTCGTATAACTCCCTCTTCATCTTGATCATTTGCTGATCGTTGGATTTTTTTTGAGAGAAATCTATTTTCTCGTACTCGCAAACCTCCGTCGGAGAAACCATCGCCGGAAAATTCTCCTCCGACTTGAGAAAAGAGGCAGAGTCTTGGTAATGGCTGACGACGTGAGGGGTAACAATGTAACTACGCATATTATGGGCCCATTTAGTGGCCCAAGTGAAGTCTGGTTTGGCTCGCAAGTCAATGGCAGGACTCATGTAGTAGAGAAGTCCGGTGGCGTAGACCGCAAATGCGAATTGAAGACACGTCAGCGCCGTCACAAACTTGGCCGAGTTGAGTTTCCGGCTAGGTTTTGGTTTCCCAGCAGAATATTCTCCGAAGATACTCTCTATATAATCGCCGCTTCTCACCGCCGGTGGCCGTATAAAACCCATTCTCTGATCAGAATCCAAAATGTTATTATGATAAGTATATAGGAGAAGAAAGAAAGAAAGAAAAAGAGAAAAATAAGAATGTAGAATTTGGTGGTTTATTTCGCTCTCTAAATTGTTAAGAGCAATGTATGTATATATATATATATAGATGAAGAAGAGATAAAGATATATATATATATATATATGTATATAAAGTGAGATTTGTGGGTGAAGAAGCATTACATAAGGAGGCTGTCACATGGGGTAAGCGTTCATTATGAATAAAGTAAAGAGTTAATAAAAAAAAAACAAGATTTTTAATTTTATTGGTTGATTATAGAAAAAAGTTTACGCGATACCGTTATATTTTATAACTTATTCTATGGTTTTTATTATCCAAGAAAATATGATTATATAAAAAGAGGGATAACTAGGACAACACTCAACGAGAAAAAGCCGGGTTCATTGGCGTATATAAGGGATTCTCTTGCATTTAACACTTCCATATGCTATGTTTTCTTTCGCAAATACAATTTATGTGTGCATACAATATTTCAATACTTAAATTCATTTGAATGATTGATTAATGAATTTTCATTTATATTATTATGTGAGAAATTTAAGAATTTGCAGCCTAATCGAGAAGGAGTTACATATAGTATATTACCTTTGTGTACATGATCGTATTGTGAGGATCAAGTCTTTTCTTCTTCAAAAATCAATCTAGAAGATATGATATATTATAGTACAGATTCTTCTTGAATAATGAGAAATTAGAGTAAAAAGAGTCAGAATCCAAAGAAAGAAAGATTTGAGTCGAGAATGAGTTATCGAAAGTTTGGAGTGTTAAAAACATTTTATAACAAATGTTTCGGACAAGCTACGGTTTGACTTTGCAATTTGCACGTTGATACGTAGTTGAACTTTGCAGCAATTTGCCACCTTTTTCTTATATTATAGTTTCTTTGTTGTCTTAGTATTCTACTTTCTGATGGAGTTTAGCCGAATATTTTACCAGAAATTTTTCATTTTTGACCCATATATGTGAAAGAAACAATAACAAGAAAAAGAAATGTAGAAAAAGGTAGGTAAAAATTTTCTATAAAGCCGTGGAGCTTTAAGTTCATGTCCGTATAATTTGGCTTGAGATCCTAGTTATTTTATAATTAACTTAATCTTTTATTTTTCTTTCATGTGCAATCGAATTTAGATCTGGTAAAACCGAAATAGTTCTCCTATATATTGTTTGTTGAATTACTAACTGTACTTAAAAAAATGTAGTCTTAATTTATAGCTTTGCAGTCTCACTCAATTCTCTAAACCAACTAAAACAATAATAAAATAAAATAATCGAATTTTGTTTTCTTTTTGATAAATCTCATCTAGATATTTAACCACTTATATAGTTATATATATATGAATATATATATATATATATAATGAGTTTTCTGACACACATTTTATTTTCGTGTTGGTGCCTCTGACCCATTACCATCAATTGATCGCTCAGTTTTCTTTGATCCTACATTTCTCATGAGTGGTGCATGGTTTCACTTAAGATTATTGGTTTGTAGCGCAAGAAGATCAAATTTTGAAAATAACATAACATATGATATATATTAATCAACCAAAACTTCACAACAAATTTTGAATTTTGGCTTTGATTATATTTAGAGTAATCTTGAGTATATCATATCCCGTTTTCGATATCATATTTATAAAAGGCATTCGAACCATGTTTATGTAAAGTGATTATGTTTTCTTTGGATTGCATAAAACTTTTAGTATCTGTTTTCTTCAACCTGGGCAAATTAACAAATCCTAGTCTCTCTAATCTTTGACTATTATTTTTGTAACTACTATTAATAGCAATAGTTATTTGTTACTTAAATTACGAATTCTGAGGTCGGTCACGCATGTGTGATATTAATTAAGAATATATAAGTATCCTTAATCATCCAATAGGAACACGGCGAACATGATTGCTTCTTTTGACTCATTTAAGTTACATATCAATATACGTATATACGATAGTACGAGTCTACATACGTATATACGGTACCTGTAGTGTTTGTGTATAACTTAAGTACATATTTTTTTGTATAAAGGTGTCTAATGTTCCTCATTTTTTTATTTTATTGTGTGGAAGGGATAATTTTAGGTAACTGGTAAATGAGTTTGGAGACTAGCTAGAAATAAAAATGAACTCTCAACGAAAATTGATATATATATATGATGACCGATCTCACCAAAAATAGAAAATGTTGTAAATATATATATATATATATACATATATATTTCCCAACAAGGAGTTGTAATTTGACTTCTTAAAACTAACCCTTTATAACACGACCAAGCAGCTTCGTTGTTTCATTGTGCCTAATATATGTGGACCAAAACAGAGTTAGGAACCCGAATGTAAAGTGCTGTAATATTACTTGTTAGAACTTCACCAAACTCAGCGTTTAGTATAGGTCAACTTCTTATAAAGAAGAGTATTAACTTGTCAACTTCATAGTGTCAAATACACCACTTTATAATATATATACACACGCTTATATACATATATATATATATATATATATGTCTGATTCAAAGTTGATGTACAAGTGGTGTGATCAAATGCGCGTTTATTAAATTATATTTTTTCGTTTGCTGAGAGTTTTGATTCATTTCACGTTCTTTGATTTATTTTAGCTTGTGGTTTCCACGTGTAATGTCAAGTTGTCAACTTGCATTCCGATCATATTTCTCAATCGAACCGATTCTTTACCCAGTGTGTAACTTCTCTCGAGACCTTAAACCTCCTCTCGAATCCAATTCATATTTCTTGAACCAAATCAAGGCTCGCAAATTATCTAAGTGTGTAACAGATCGCCTCCACCGTAGCCTTCTCTTATATTTCCAGTATTACCGACTCTTTAACTAGTTACGTGATCCCTTATTTGATTGAGCGTCTAAAATTTTTTGAGAAGACCAAAAGAGGAAGTCAAGTAGCTGAATTATATTCTCTTTTGATTCATCAAGATCTAGCAATTTCCGACGATTTTCGACAACACCGACCATCATGATTCAAATGTATAACCTATCCCCAAAAATTCATTCCGAATGATTGCATACGTCATTACAAATATTTAATTAAATGTTGTACAATAAATAGCCAAAAATATCTTCTTTAAAAAAATAAATGTATAGGACGTCTGAGAAGGGAAAAAAAAAGAAAAGATTCCATATTAAAAGGTTTAATATGGAGAAAGAAAACCGCGCCAATAAGTTGATACTTTTATTATTTTTTTCCTCCAAGAAGTTGAACTAATTAACTCATACCTAAACCTTCCAAAATTTAAGAAAATAGGAAAAAAAAGAAGCAAATTATATACATCACACAGCTACAATAATTGTACAATAGAACGGTTTTCATCAATCTAATTTAAGTTTGGTTTTGGTACAATTTGTTTTTGTGCAAAGATTTTATTTTTTTGGTCTCTGTTTGTATGACTTCGTTTCATGTGTTTGAAATTGTAACTACTTGAAAAAATTTCTATCAAACAAAGAAAAATCAAAATCCGGTAAGTCACATGCACGTTCACATTGGCGGCTTATGAGCTCAGCAACGAGCAAGAATTCCCTGTTATCAAGTCTGAGTTTAAGAAGAAAAAAAACACAAGCTAAACACGATCCATACAAGATATTAGAATATACTACAAATTAAAGAAGTGATATAGATCAGTTTACATACTTTTGGCGTTGCGACGTATTATATATATTTAGAAGATAAGTACAAGAGACGATAAACGCAGACATAAAATGTAAATTTGATATCTTGTGTCCTACTTAGTATGTCTCCATCTAATCTAAAGACTCGATATCCGATTGGTCCAAAGTATGACTATTAGTATCAACCTCACGTGATTAATGATCATACCAAACACTGTTTGTTGAATTCATTGCTATATATTGACTTATTTGTCTATAGTTTTCTATGTAAAGATTCCATCAAATTAGGCTAGTTTCAATATAGTCGTTGATCTTTCTTTTTTTTAGCCTAATATGTTTTTGCTTGGTCATATTATGGTCTTTCAATGAACACTAACTTACCATCTCGACCAACAACCTTATTAACAAAAAACGGATTGATAAACTAAACTCGAATAAAATTTTAATAATATATATAGCAAGCAAAGAATTGGTTATTCCTAGGTGACCATTCACTAATCGAGCGGGATTTAGTGGAGAAAAATATAGTTTTAAAATTCGACTGACATATGATTATTTTCTATTCATGACATAAAATTCTTTAATTGATTTTTGTTATCAAATTCTAATAAATAACTATTTGACTTTTACAAATAAACACAAACACTTTGACTTTATTAAGAGAATTTGGAGGTAGATCTTGAGATCCAAGAACACAGGCTTCAGCACGTGAGCAAGTCGCATATCGATCTCTAGTCTTCAGTTTTTTTTTCTCTAGTCTTCAGTTTTTAAATACCAAACAAAATTTGTAATACGCACTGAAATAAATAGATATAATAGTTTCTTATACAGTTGTTTTGTGGGAATACAAGAAAGTAATTTAGGACGTTTCTGGAAGTCAACAAAAAAAATTTTAGGACGAAGTTTGGGATCTTTTGTTAAGTCTTGTTTCTTTCCTCATGGCCGATTGATGATAGATGAGTTGCTTTTTATATAATTTTTAATTGAACTAATGATTATAATTTTGGTCATTAATACACGATGAACAAATGAAAGTTGTGTTTTTTTTCTTGGCTTACAAACTTTTGTTGTGTTTACTTGATTTTAAAATATGAAAAAAAAAAAAAAACTGTTTCGTTGTCTCAAAATCATGTTTTCTGATTTGACTAACCGTTGGGTTGGAGTGTTAATATCTCTTGGATTTTACCATTAAATCTCAACTCCTCTCGGAAAATTGGGCCGTATACATTAAATAAATACATACATCCACCGATACTATACAAAGCGATATATGTGAGTGTCCAAAATTCCAAATCAAACTACAACAAATATATATATCACGAATTAATTCATAGTTGGGCCATCAGTGAGTTCATATTATCAACAAAGCTGAAATTTGGAATTGGATGTTTTAAGTAAAATAAATCGATCTCCTCGGGCTTGGATTTACATGCCCACTAGTGTAGCTGCGTTTCGGAGATTTTTTTTACGGTGTTTAACATTTTTCTTATAAAAACGCCATTTCGACCATTTTGCATATAACATGCCAAATAATTGTTGGATGTTTCATCTAAATAGTTCACTTTTTCCGCAAGATAGAATGAGCAAAATTAGGAATTTTAAAGTATCACAAAGACACAACTTATATAAAATTAAAATATTTATGGAAGAACATTTTCTCCACAATCACAACTCACACGCGATACGCGTATGTATACCCACCACACATTTAGAGAAACAAAATATAACAAAAGTAGTTAACGAACAAAAAGAACCGAAGCCAGTCTTGTTACTAAAAATGCCAATATATATACCTATATAAAGCACCATTTCCACATTTGTCCCTTTTCTTCTTTTCTTTTCTTTTCTTTTCCAACCCCCACCAAAAGCTTCTATTACTACTTATACCCCCAAAATTGAGAAATTACGCATAAAACTACCCTCCCAATTCAAAAAACAAATCGTTCTAAGAAAAAACACCAAATAAATTTTGAAAAATCCATAGTTAAAAATCCCCATTTTGATTCTGCCACCAATCACCTAGGCCTTGGCCTCGCCGGAAAACTCAGAGCTTGCCGGAGTTTCCTCTGCGTCGACGGATTCG
The DNA here is from genome assembly GCA_028015245.1 of Cardamine occulta. Lineage (NCBI taxonomy): Eukaryota > Viridiplantae > Streptophyta > Magnoliopsida > Brassicales > Brassicaceae > Cardamine > Cardamine occulta. Next base: position 4,118,932 of record CM051391.1, on the reverse strand, counting down.
AATTAGAACTAGCGATCGGGTTTCCGAAATTCATGGTCTGAGAAAGATTCACCATATCCACCATTGATTGCGTCTGGTAAGAAGTAGTGGTCATGTCGCCTCTTGCCGTCGCTCGCTGCCACGAGTGCGAGCTTAGACCGGCGAGAACGTAAGCTCTCCCAGAAGCTTCGTATACTTGACGGCTAGCCATTCTTTCTTGCGTCTCCTCCAGCTCTGCACACAATGTGACACACAGTGGATCTCCGGCTCGACCTGAGACAGTCTCCGTCAGTACCCCGCGGCAAGTCTCGAGAACCGAAACAGCTTGGGTTAAATCACCGCGTTCGGCTAAAACCCTAGCTTCAGAGATTGCTTCAGCTGCACGTAATCTGATTCTCTGTCTGTCAACTTCAACTGACACCACAGGTCTTCGTTCTGCCATCACTATTGGTCTGAGAATCTTTACTTCGTCGGAATTATTCAAATTAACGGTCTCTTTCGTCACCGGGTCTTTGTAAACACATCGAACTTTGAGTAACAACATCGGATCTGAAACTCCATCAACAATGGGGATATCAAGATTCACCAAGAAGTTCCTCTCTTCCTCTGCGTAGAGATCACCGACTCCAATAGATCCAGTTCTTGAATCTGGACTGCTATCGAACCGGTAGCTTCCAGCTTTAACCGATCCAATCCGTAACACCGGATGAACACACTCGATCTTAACGCATAACTCTTGAACCACAACGCTAAGAAGACCACCAATGCACTGTGCGAATGCATCTTGTATAACCGTTTCAGACTCTATGAAAGAAAATGTACCGCCCGAGTTTTCTGCAATGGAATGCATCAAGGAAGCGTCGTGGTCAGCACCAAACCCAAACGCGTGAACCGGGATCCGGTTTCCATTGATCTCTTTAGGAAGAAGGGCTTTGTAATCCGTTCCTCTGGAACACCCACTGGTGGGACTAGTCATGGTGTATGTATCTTGACCATCAGATAAGAGCACTATGCTCGATACCGGGTTCTTGAATCTACGGTCGATCAAAACTCTTGCACCTTTCTTCAATCCCTCTGCAATGTTAGTCCCTCCATTTGAGACCAATGAATTAACTGCCTGCAATGCCTCTTGTTTACCGGTCTCAGTCATGAGACGAAGAGGGAAGTTACGACGCGCTGTGGAGGAGAAGGATATAACTGAGAGACGGTCAAACGGGCCAAGATTCTGAATCACAAAACCCATTGCTCGTTTAAGCAACGCCAGTTTTGTTCCCGCCATGCTTCCACTAACATCAAGAACAGTGACTAGATCAACAGGAGCCCTGGAAGAAGAGGACTTTGAAGCAGCAGGAGCTTTTAGATTGATCAGTACAGCAAAGTTCTTAAATGAAACCGATCTCACAACTTCCGAAATCTCTTGATATGTTTTAACTTCCAATTTCCCACTAACACGAGGTTTGAATTTCTCCAAAGACGATTCAGCAGGACGGTCTTGATGTTCCAGAGCCTCATCATCATTGAAAACCGCTGGCTCAGTGTTAAAGATCGAGGAGACAGGCCTTAGAGCATCAGGTCGTGAAGAAGTTTGAATTGGGGACGACCTACGTGGTGGTATTGACATCCAGGCATTGTCCCTTGGCCGACCTATTGGTTTGACACCAGATTTAGACTTATCATTAGGGCTCTGAAGAGGAATCTCGTTCCATTTCGCGCGACAAACAGGACAAATCTGGTTCCCGTGTTTAACATTCGTAGTGATGCAATGGAAATGAAACGAATGAGAGCATTCCGCTGTGAAGATGGCGTGTCCCTGCCCAGCTTTCATCGCCGTCAAACATATCGCACAAGTTTTCTGCAAATTTCAGAAAGCAGAATACAACAATGAGGTTTCAGATTCTGGATAAAGATTCTTAAAAATTGAAAACTTTAGAAGAAGAAGATGGTGCTTTCTAACGTAATACTACAGAGTGACATAGGTCATTTTCGTAATAACAAGAATCCAAAAAAACCTGACATAAGTGAGTTAGTGTCATAGTCTCTGACACATTTGTTTCTGTTACTATGAGCCTCTATTATTGAATGATGGCATAAAAAGAAGTGCAAACAGTAAAAAAGATGGAATCTCTTTCCATTTCCATAACCTGGAAACAATAAAAAAGTAAAAGTCTCAGAGACTGAGTTAAAGTTTTAACCATTGGGTTTAGTAGTTTGATCATTCAGTAATCTTGGACAAAAGAAAAAGATAATTTCTTTGTTAGTAGAATATATGGATCTTTGAATCTTGATCAAAGTATTTTTGGAATCTATGAAGTCAAACAATTAAAAGAACAATATACAAAAGAGAAGGAAAGACAAAGGATACAGCTTTATAAAAAGTTAAAGGACAGATTTAACCAGATAAGTAATTAAAAGCTGTTTTAGACAAATTCAACGCCAGCAAAAAATCAAAGTTGAGAAATAATAACAATGCAAAAGCAAAGTTAAAGAAGAGTTAAATTTTAAAGAATCAAACAAAATTTTATGGGTCATTTTTTCACAAACCAAATGCTTATGTATATAGTAAAATAATTTCATAGTTAAAAAACTAACAACTATCTTGGTCAGATTTAAAAAACTGCAATTTTAGCTAAAGTAGATGTATACAAATATTAGTAAAATGTATACCAATAACAGAGAAGATAACTAGATTAAGGAGAATAATTAACAGTAGATTTAGAACACTAAGAAGGGTATCTTTCAACAATAATTGAAAAGTTGAATGCAAAAAAAGCAAAAAAGAAAAAAAGATTGGTCCTTGAAGTGCACTTGACTATTGTCAAAAAACTTTATCCCCACAGTGGCTCCATTTGGGAGAGTTGATAATTACATCACAACCAAATTGTTCATTTCTTCAACAATACCAAGAAAAAAATTACACTCAAAAACAAAAGGAAAAAAAGTAAGAGAGAAAGAAACAAAAGGCACTATAAACCAGGGATAGAGACAGAACATATAGAACACAAGCCAATCTTATAAGCCAGCTATAATGTCAAAAATCTTGATGAAGATACAATGATTCCCATTATAAGATAAAGTTGGTTTTGGAGGAGAAACGTACTAATCACACTAATCATCCCCATTAGTTCTCAAGACATTATTACTTAACCATAAGAAACAAAGTTTTTTTCTTTTCTTTAATCACCCATAGTTTTCAAAAAGGTCAATACTTTCAAAGCTTGTAAATCACTAAAACAACAAAATTATTGAATGATTCTAAGTTTATAGACACAACACAAACATATGAGGGTCATAGTAGTTGAAAATACACAGCTAATTAAACATATAGTATATTAAAAAAAAACAAATAAACAACTACTAAGATCATTTGATGTGCGTGAATATCCAAACACTTTAATTAGTTGAAGATTAAACAAATAGTAATAAAGTAACAACTAGTAATAAAAAGTAAATTAAATTAATTTTTAGAGTTCCAAGAAAGATTAGCCCTTGGATTTGCTGCTAAACCAAATCACAAAATTAAACCAAACAAAGATCCGGCGATCCAACGGTGACCCAGAATCGAAAATAAAATTAAAAATCACAACTTTACCTTTTTTTTTTTTTTTTTTGGGTAAAAACACAAATTTGGTAAATATCAAACAATGATAGAAACAAAATTCAACCCTAGAGATGAAGAAATCTAATGGAGAAGATTCAGACACACAGATAATAACAAACAATAAATAAAAACCTAAACTTTTTGTCAAAATTCGATAATTGTAATAAACACAAAAGAAAAAAGAAAAAAGAAGAAGCAAACCTTAGATGAAGATTTGCTAATGGAGCGAGGCAATCGGAGACCAGAGGAGGAAGGAGTCGGCGTAGTGGGCCTTTGAACCAATACAGGAGAAAGTGAAACGGCGTCGTCAGATCTTCTTGAAGGAGAAGAAGAATCTTCAAGCGTTTTAGGAACATAAAGACATAAATTGAGACCTAAAGCCAACTTTGCTTTTCGCCATTTGCTTCCCATTTTCTTTTTTTTAGCTCAAATCAAAATCAATACAAAAATTGGAGGGCTTGTTTTGTGAATCTGTGGAGAAAATCTTTATCTTCTTCTTCTTTTGTGTAGAAACGTAAATAGCAAAGAAGATGGGTTAATGAATGAATGAGATGAGAGTATTTTGCAAATTGCTGCAGCAGAAAGAGAGGGGAGAGAGAGAGACGGTGTGGAAGTTTTTGACCTTTTTAATTTTAGGATGTTTTTGAGATGAGTGAAGGGTAATATGGTCAATTTTTCATTATCAATGCTTGGGATTATACCAAAGTTAAATTTGACCTTTGATTTTTTCGATTTTGAGTTTCCTTTTTTTTAGGTTTCTTTTATTGGTCAGATACGACTTTTTTTACTTTGTCCATTCTTTTTATTTCCTAGATTAAAAACATGTTACCAATTTGGTTTTGATTTGATTACGCCGCTTACTTTGCCGTAAATATTTTAGATTCAAAAATATACGACACTTGTTTTGGTAAGTAATAAATTAAATGATTTTGTTGATATGATATCATATTTTGACAATTTATAACAGTATTTTTTGTTTCTAAGTTTGACAACATACTATAATAGAAATATGATGATATCGAATTTCGGCGTTCTTAGAATATGTATGACTCGCTAAAAAACATTTTTTCTAAAACAACAAGGCTAAGGTATGAATTTTCGGTTATACCATTTTTTGTTTTTCAATACATTTTCCTTTCCAGTTGTTTCCTTCTACGAAAAAAGAATTCCAATACAATCTCATTCAATGAATGCATTTTTTTCATTAGAAAGTGACCTTATATTAGTAAATTGTTAGCGATGATTATTTCTTTTATACCCAAAAAAAAAAAAGATTTAAGCCATGGGCGTTGAAGTAGTTGGAAATTAATCAATGCATGTCTTGTGCATACATCCCACTAAGTTAATGAAGTTGTTGACTTTACAAAAATTAGCTAGCTTGCCTTATTTACTTTTTTTTTTGTGTGTGTCAAGTAATTTGAGCAATTGAAATTTATGTATTAAATATGATTAGTACTTTGCATTGTACATACATATGACCTTCACTTGCAAAACTTTTCCAAATTAGTTTAAGCTGTTATGGCAAATTAGTTAATGGTCAGGATCATAACATCAACATGAATGAAAATAGATAATTTTTATGATTAAAAATACATATCGGTTAGTATTCTCTTTGTCCCACAAGCAAGAACTCTTCCAATGGAATTTAATAAATAGAGTCATAGATTGATGGTTCACCAACTTTTACCTAAAAAGTATGGTCACAGCTCTAGAGATAACAAAATTACATACATGTATATAAAACAAAGATCCAAATCTTTAGTTATTGTAGACCTGGATAAATTATCCAAACAAAATTTGGAAGTTATAGTAGATTCTAAGCATAGCTTTTTTCTCTGTTATTTAAGTTTTTAAAAAAAGTCTTTCTGCCAATGCACCCAGATATATTTGAGAACATATATGAAGGCTGCTTCTCTATACTCCACTGACATTAGTTTGGTATTCAATGAAAGTTAACAAATATTTTACTAAGTTATAATTACATCCATAAAAGTCATTGTTTTAAAGTACTGTTAAACTATTTAAACGATGTGCGGTTGATAAATTATTTAAACGATGTGCGGTTGATAAATTATTTAAACGATGTGCGGTTGATAAACTATTTAAACGATGTGCGTGTGTATGTGTGAAGGTATGGGTATAAATTTATGAAACTGTAGTAACTCTTTATACAATAGAGGAAATTGATAAGGAAATGCATTAAGTTTGGTTGAAAAAGAGAAGAAAAAGCGAAGAGAAATTGAGTTGAGGATAGGAAAAAAAAGGAGGGGACAAAGATAAAGCAAAAACCTTCATAGCCATTAATTAGAGCCCATTCATTAGGTGGAGAATATTGAGATTTGTAGTCTATTACAGGGTGTCAACCATCATAGAAAGAAAAAAAAACAATACATAGAGAAAACAAAAAGCTCAAGGAGAAAATTTAAACCTTATCCAATAAAACAAAATATCTAATATTCATATATTTTGATAATGATAAGTTGCTTAATGAGTAGAGAAACAAAAAAAAAAAGAAAAATCTAACTTAATTTATAATACCTTTCAAGTATGAAGTACCGTAGAATATTATTACATACTTCACTACAAAAAATGTTTCTATCAAACACATGCATTTCTCCTATGAAAAATGCGGAATTTTGTTTGAAAATATTATTCAAATTTTATATTTTTTATTTGCAAAGACATAGATTAAAAATGTACATAAGTTGGTTCATTTATCATTTGTGTTTTATAAATAATGTGGATTTATAACTATAGCAGATCACAAAGTAGGTCAGTTGATTCTGCATATCCAAATATTATCACTTACATTTAGAGACCGTCCATGAACTGTCTATATCCAATACATTATGAGCAGTACATGGACAAATCTATTTATGAAACGGATTAAAATTATGTACCTCTAGCTTTGTCCACGAACAAAATGGACTACATTTGTCGATTGGACTAGCTTATCGACAAATAACCTCAAACTAAATGGGGATACAAATAGTTATTTACAGAATTCATATTCATTAACTCTTTTAATTATTTCTATCTTTTTCGAAGCTGATATGAGTTAGTTGGGGTTGATTTGATCCGCCTTGGCATGTACAGATGTACTGAGGATATCTAATCACTCACAGATGAGTGTTTTTGGTACCAAGTAACGTGGCTAAGCGTTCGAGGATTCCAAGCTGAAAATGGTCTTGTCTATATCAAGTTGTTAGACTTTTGTGGGATCGAGTTTAACCACACTATTCGTCTAAACTACGATACACATGATTAAATAATCTGTCTAACTTCATTTTAACGTGGGATTAAGTAATTCCCATAAGCTTAGATGATAACCTTAGTATAAGCATATATTATATGATATATTAATCTTAAAATCAAACTTCTTTCATAATGAATGGATGCAGCGGACGTAAACAGCAAAAATTATCTGTGGATTAGACTATTATTTTTTACCGTTCACAAGTTATAATCCGCAATAGTGCAAACAAAAAAAACCAAAGAAAACCGTTATGGACCAACTGCGGTTCAAAAATAAACTAAAATCGCAGCATATTATGTACTGCTCCAGAAAAGAGATGGTTTACTCCACTGATAGTTTTGACCACTAAGTCTGTAGTCACTTTTCGAAGCCAAAATGTAAATTAGATCAAAAGATAATTTTTAAAACGAGAGACCATATAGCTAAATATACAATATGTCAATTTGACATTTATAAATGGCATGTTATATTGTTTGGATTCTTTTAGTGCAACTGGTGTTGTCACAACCACCTTCTTGCAAATTTTTGAATACGGGAGTTCGACTTCATTTTCCTACAAATATTTGAAAAAAAAAGTCTAATGAACTTCGTTGACAGAAAGTTGACAAGTTATATTAAAAACCAAAGTATATACTAAACATTTTTTTAAATTAATAACTTATAAAGTCGAACTAGGATAGCATTATTAAGTGATGTTATATAAAGGGTGCCCTTATATAAACCATTATACAAATCCGATAACGAAAATGGTAATGTATGTTGATTACCTATCATATTGTGTACTAATTCGTCTATATGGAGTTTGGATGAATATGAAATTAGATATCAGATACGATGCTTTGTCTCGTAACGAAAACACATGATGCTTTGCTGTATACAACCAAACCAAGATTGGAAAATGTAAAAAAAAAAAAAAAAAAAAAAAAAAAAAAAAAAAAAAAAAACACAAACACAAACACAAACATACAAACTTGCGCCTACCAAAGTCACAATCAAAGCTCTCCGCCCCCCTAAACTTGCTGGTGGCCTGAAGGGCTCATTTATTTGCATCCACGGAATCTTGTGACCCTTCTCATGTTATTAACCTATATATATGCCCTTGCATAATAATAATAATAATATATCAGAAATATATACTTGTGAGTTTATGTAAGAATAAGACATTAAGTAAAAAAAGAAAGAAAAACGACGTACATTAGAAACGCTGAGACGGACTAATTAGAATTACTTAAGGTCATATATAATTAAGAAGATTGGTCGGGGTTTGATTCAGAATTGAACAAGTTTACACGATTTTAGTAATATTTTCGAAAATTTATTCTTCATCTCACAAATGTTCGTACTATTTGCTTTACCAAAAAGATGTAAGCACGAGTATTTGCCTTTCGTTTGTAAGTATATTGGTGTCCGAATAATAACATATTTCTTTCTCATATCTTAAGAGATGCGGTGTTTATTACTCCTTCCGTTCTTTATTGATTTTATTTTTAGTAAAAATAATAATTATATTTTTATGTTTTCTATCCATGTTTAATTAGTTACTGAAATTGTAAATTTTATGAAAAATAATTGAATATTATTGGTTTAGAATTATTTGAAGTTGTTAATTACAAAAAAAGAATACATTTATAATTAATTTTTATTGTGTTTTCTTAGTATGTGTGAAAATCCTAAAAATAGAATCAAGAGGGAGTATATTTGATATTAAAAAAAAATAGAAAAACAGTTTTTATTGGCTTTTAGTAGACGCAAAACAATGAGAGTTGTTCAATTCATGTAAATATTGTATATTTAATACTTGAATAATAGATATACTATTGATTTTGAGATTAAAGAGACAGCGATGGAGAAAGTGAAATGTCAAATAAAAAAATATTACTTTTTAAATGAAGATTTGGATAACATGTCAAAGCTGAAATTTTCTCATTGGTTTGCGCTGAATATTTCCATTGAGTTCTCTGACTTGAATCGTCGCCGTGTTGTTTGAACTTATAAACTCTTTTCGCTTCCTAACACGATTCTTGACCAACAGAAGATGCGTGTTGCCCATTAGTTACTATTTGTTCGATAGTTAAAATTGTTTTACTGATTGTAATTTTGCAGTGTTTTTTGTTTTTCTCTGTAACATTGTCTATAAAAAACAAAATTGATGGAGATCGATGTTAAGAAAAAGTACAGCAGAAACGATGGTCTAGTAATGGTGTTCTAGTGGTGAATTCCAAAGTATGGATTTTTTTTTTGGGTTTAAAACTATATATAAATGTTATTCAAAATATCTTTATCATATGATTTTTTATTCAGATGATGACCTTATTGATATATACAGTTTGAAGTCAAAGATAAACCATTTGGTCAACAAAGCAACCTAATCTACTTTATTTTGGATAACAAAACATGAAACCCGTTGTCAAGGTGTTTATCTTTTAAATCTACGAAAGCGAAAATATTATCAAAACATTATATCTTCTTCTTGTCAACATCGAAATGTTTTTAAACTACTATAAAATATTCCATTACGTAAAAAACATTATTTCGATGAAACTATAGCTTTTGTGACGATACACAAATAACACAACTCAAGATTCACGTTAGTGAAAAATATAGAGTACACAAGTATTGCCTATTTTCATAGAAACCCCTTTTTTGGGTAAAATAACCCCATTTTCATCTGTTACGAATTTTCGTTAGGGTCCATACATTTTCATGGTTCGATTAATATGAATAATATATCACTACTCGGGATTATTATTAGCTCATTAGCTGTAAGATCATCATGATCAAACCACAACATGTCAGTATGACAAACATTTATAACAAAAAGAAGACAAACTTTGATATTTTTTTATTTGAGAAATGAGAACACATCAAGGATATAAATTTAGTACCCTAAATGGCTAAAAGATACTGAAACTCGAAGTCATAAAGGATCTTCTCAACAACCAGAGATGAAGAAGAAGCTTTGGTATTTTGATTCTTAAAACAATCCACCATTGATTTTCTCAATGATCCAGAGGTTGGTAGTTGGTTGCAAACCCATTTCACCAGAGATCCCAACTGTCCTGTCTCTCCGGTACTTCCGCCGCCGTCATCCGCAGTCTTCACCACAAAATCTGCGGCGTGTTTCACGAGAAGCTCTGGCAAGCTTATCCGTTTAGCCGCTGTAACCACCACCGATGCTTGCAGATACTCCAGCTTCGACTTCTCTAGCTCCGTTGTCACTCCTTCTCCAGTGTATATTCTCACCTTCAATTGTTTTTAACTTTAATCATTAGTATACATAAAGTCCTATTTTATACTTAGCCATATAATATTTAGACAAATCATCTACAAAAATTGATAAACTGTATATAAATTCACATCTTATATTAAAAAAAAAGGATACTAAGAATGCTAATAAACCAAGAGTGTAATAGATTAATTAAAAGTGAACTAATATTGAAACTCACCGCAGGAGATGATCGAGTTCCGCAAGAGAGAGCAAATGTGATGTTAGGATCCGTTGCTTCTAAGCCATATAGTTTACGAATAATCATTTCTTCATGTCGATCCTACGTACGGTTATATTTGCATATACTTAGGCTTAGCGAGATTTTAGGATTAATCAGATCAATATGAAGAGGATTAGTGAAATAGTTTATAGATATACCTGAGTAATGGTAGACGTTGCAGGCTTCCTTAGAATACAATGCTCTATGGTATAAGCACTTATGTTTTTGCCTCCAACATTCATTGTAGCCTATCATTTATCATTTCAAATTTAATGACATTTGAATGTAGAGTTTATTTTTATTTTTATTTTTATTTTTTTGGGTCAAAGTAGAGTTTAATGTCGCTTTTAGAAGGATTATCGAAAAAAAGAAAAACTTACCTTGTTGTAAACAAGTGATTGCAATTTCTCAGCTGTTTTTGGAACTCCATATTGTAGATATCCCTGGTTATACACAAATCAGTGATGAATACACGTTGAGTATACAAAAATTTGATAGTAAGTTTATAACTAATTAAAGAAAAGGAAAATCTCAAAATTGTTTGTAAATCAAATGAGAATATTGAAGAGGAAGAGTATATATACATGCATAACACAAGCATTGAACATGTTGATCCAAAACGCTAGCTTTTGTTGATTGCTCAACACTCTTAGATCCACTGTCTCAAGATTGTTCATCAAAACCCTGCATTTTGTTCATAACCATATATTTAGCTGAATTATGGATGTAAATAACATTTTCTCAAATTTTATCTCAATGTACCTTAGTTTCTGGATTAAAGAAATCGAGCTAGAGCTTGAAATGCACTTGGAATCCATAGAGCTTGAAGTGAAGATGACAAGATTCTTGTAAGGACCAATGTCTCTAGCTAATGATGCTTCTACATCAAATATTCCATAAGGATCTTGTTGTCTATCCTTATAAGACACAAGATTCATGGATTTAGACAAGCTTGAGGTTGCGTTGTCCACCCTAAACCTTCTTGAGCTCAAAGAGAAATTAGTGGATCTCGAGATTGGTCCCGGTTTCTCAAGCTCCATGACTCTTGTGGTTCTAAGAAGGCGAACGTAGATGAAATTGAGACACTTCATGATGTTCTCGGCGAGCTTGTTTGGGTGCCACTTCTGTATGTTTTGTCCGTCTTCCATCAAGATTGTGTTTGATAGTGATTTTGGTGGAAGGTCTAGTGACGTATCAAGTGGTACACGATCCTTATTAGGCTGCAACAAATCATGAGTATAAACTAAGATTAAAATATTGAACGAAACAAACAAATGTTTGATAAAACTAATACAAAAAATCAGACCTTATTAGGAGAGGCATATCTAGGTTCACGTAGAGGAGAAGGCGATTTCATCGTCCTAACCTTCTTCATATTCATATTATCTTGCAACTTATTTTCATGTTGGACGGACCGATGATTTTCCTTCTCAACAGTTCTAACTTTCTCATTAGACTTGTGGAAGCTTTCGATCGAGTAATCACCTTTTATAGCTTTGTTGATGAAATGTAATGTCTTTGTACCAAATGTTGTATTATCTTGATGATGGCTAGTAGTAGATTTGGTATTGTTGTTTATGACTTTGTTCACCATAGGGCTTGGAGGTGGAAGCTTATGGTATTTTGGTAATATTGGAGGTTGATAAGAGGTTATGTTGTCATCATTGTAACTCTCACTCGTTTGCCATGCTCGTCTTGATGAACTTGTTGTTGCATGTCTCAAAGTTTCGTCTTGTTCTTGCTTAAGATTTATATGAAGATGGCTTATTTGAATTTCTAGTCTTGAGATTTCTCCTTCCACTACCGATAATTCCGTTATTAGCTCCTTCATCTGATTTAAAAAAATAGTGTAAGGTATTCTAACAATTTTGTCTGATTTAGAAAACTATTACCATAATGTTATAAATTTGATTTTTTTTAAAAATAAATTTGGTTGACCTGAGACTTGGTTTAAAAGCAACGTTACAAGAGATGTGTATGATGATATTATCATCACATATTTATAGTTTTTGCTGCTTTTTTACTCTACTCAAACTTGGAAACTTAACTTGCTCCATGACACGTGTGTAAATAAGTATATTAATGGGAAAATATCATAAAAAACTTTTAACTTTGAACATTTTTCCAATTTAAACATGCAACTTTTTGTGTTTCCACTTAAAACTTCCAACTAAATTGTTTTTCCAAAACAAACTTTCAAATAATCTAAAATGTGCATAAGGTTGGGTGGACTAACAGTCAACATCTAACATCGTTAACAAAAATCAATTAATTTTGTTAAACAATTATTATTTTTCAATGTAATTATAAAAAACTAAAAAATCATAACAAAAAAATAAAAACTAAGCAAAAATAAAATAAAAAATAATATTATTATAGAAATAATATTTTTTAAAAGTGTTAACATAATAAAAATAATATTTTTTATTATTAACAATAAAAATTATCTTCTTTAAATAAAAAAATATTAAAAAATTGAATATTTCTTTAATTAAATGTTATATTTACAATAATAAAATATTTTTTTTTTACCAACCAAACATTAATATTAGAAACTCACTCCATAATTGATAGTCCAAACTGGAGGAAAAATATTTACAAACATAGTTTCAGAAAATAATAACACTCTTATATTAATATATATATATATATATATATATTTAGAAAATAGTTTTTATTTAGATAAAATAAGTTTTCTTGTTATAATATTTTTTATTTTCATAATTTTAGATAAAATATAGAATTTTATTTATATTATTAACAAAAATTAAAACAATGAGAACATAATAAAACAAAATTATTAAAACTATTGTTATGTTAAAAATGTTAACATAAATTAATTTATTATAATATTAAAATTTTATATTATAATAAATTAATTTTTCTTTTTTTTTCTTATTGTTAGCATTTTTAATGGTAAATAATATTACAATATTAATTTAATCAATATTTATAATGTTGAATTTTAATTAATCTTTACTGTTAATATTATAATCAATTAATATATTTTTTCTGGAAATTATATATTTTTATTTATTTAATTAAAAAGCTAAATAAAAAGAAAAAATAAAGTTTTGCTAGAAAAAATAATTGAAGATAATTATAATTTTATTTATTTAATAAAATAAAATAATTTTTATTTAGAAGCCATAATTTTTTATTGTTTTATTTAGTTTTTCTAATTATATTTTTAACCTTTTCTATTTAAATAAAAAAGTAATACTTTTTGACACAAAATTATTGTTGTTAACGGTGTTAGATGGAAATAACACTAACCATTAGTCAACTTAATCTCATGCACATTTTAAATTATTTTAAGGTTTCTTTTTGGAAAAATATTTTAGTTGGAGGTTTTATGTGGAAACACAAAAAAATTGAATGTTTTAGTTGGAAAAATATATTAAATTGGAGTTTTTTTTATGGTATTTTTCCTATATTAATTCAGTAAATAGGTACCTTGGGAGGGAGAGAAGCAGGAAGAGTAATGGAAGAGGAAGAAGAAGGAAGTTGATGTTTTTGGACTTGCTCTAATATCTCACGTGTCTTTTCTTCTTGATCCAGCATCTCTCGTAACATACACACCTAACAATCATTAATCAAATACATTATCTTTACCGTAGTATTAACCTCAATTGAATTGGGAAAAAAACTATATAGGTAATGATAATACCATAATATGTCATTTTGTCAGCTTGATAATGACAATACCAAGCATGGGAGCTAATTGATCTAATGTAGTTATAAAACGAACAATAATTCCAAAGATCAAACTCAACCGAAAAATTTGATTGAACACCTATGTAAATTAATAACAACATCCCTTAGTGTTTGCCTAGACGTAAACATATATAGGTAAGCTAAATTTGAATGGATTCCCATACCTCTTTCTCCATTTCTTCCTTTCTCTGCTGCCCATTTGGCTTTTTTGTCCTCTACACACAACACAAGATTTCCAACAAAACAAAAATCAATAAGCAAAAACATAGATTCTTCATTTAGAAATGAGAAGGAAAAAAGGTTCAAAACATAGATAATTCATACAACAAGCGAGCTATGCAGAAGCAACTTATCAGATTAATGAATGCATGCTACGATCAAATTCATTTTCATATATAAGACAAACACATGTGCAAGTTTTATACTGGCTAAATCAAGGTATATATTACCCAAATTATAACACGATATCTTTAACTTTAAGCCAAACACTAGATTTAAGATTCATAAAATTCAGGTAAAATGCAAAGTGCAAACATATACATATGAATGAACCGAACGATGAAAAGAAAGTCAAAAATACTCACAACACTATGAGGGACATTGAAGGGAGAGATAGAGCCAGCTGGGAGAGTTGTGTTGGGCATGGCTAAGATATTGGAGCTGTACTCGTCAGGACTGGACCAGCGGGAAGAAGATTGAGCAGTGAAACAGAAGCGAAGGGAGTGGTTGAAATCATGAGGAAGGTAATGGTAATGAAGGAGGTTAAAAGAAGAAGAAGACGAAGAATGAGACATTGAGAGAGATATTTGGCTTAGGCTTCAAGATGAAGAAGAGAGCGATGGTGAGGGGTTTGGTAAAGGAAGACGAGAAGCTGTTTTCAAAGCTGATGCTCTTAACCGTCATTGAGAAAGAGTGGTGGGTAATGGACCTTTTCTTTTTTTTTTTTTTTTTTTTTTTTTTTTTTAATATAAAACAATTCTCATTTTTTACAACAATCTTTTTAATAATATTCATTCACTATGATTTTGTGTGTTTGGTTATCTTTGTTGGAACGTAAAGATTAGGTTTTTGGTGGTGGATTATGGTTTTAAAAGTACAAATTGGTTTATGATTTTAGCTCACTAATCATTGGGCCTTCTAATAATTTTGCTAGTAACAACTAACTTAACCCATTATATCATTTATTATTTTTGTCATTTAACAATGTTAAGTTTACCGATTTTGTACCCCCAAAAAAGTGATTTACTAAAACCCTCGCAAACCCCTCTTCCGTCGCCGGCTCCGAGAAACAGTGTGATTTTGTAGCTGCTTCCATTCTCCGGCTAAATTTCTTCCCTTTTTTTCTCTTCTGAATTCTTCAATGGCGGCTTCGCTTATTCTCAATCGTGTTTCGCGAATCACTAGCTCAATCTCTCTCCTTCGGGTCACAGGAATTCTGGGTTTCAATTCCTTAAATGCTCAAATTCACGGTGAAAGAATCTCCGGAACATTCTTTCGAGGTAGCGCTTTTGATCTTTTTCCTCTCTCGAAAAAAAAAATTCCAACTTTGTGACATTTTTCATGACCGTCTCTTCCCGTTTGTTTAAGCAAAATTTTCGGCCTTGAGTTGATTGCAATAACTATCGTTTCAGATCTGATTTGGATTAAAGTTTCAGAATTACTGTTTCTTCTTAGCTCTTAGACTTGTTGTTGTTAGAAGCAAGAGTATTCTTGTTGGTAGAAGCAAGAGTGATGACATGACTTGCTCTGCAGCCTGCTGAGCTGCGGTTTTATCTATTGAAGCAATGGATTATGTTAAAATTGTATCTAGAAAGTTTTTTCATTTGAAATTTGGTTTCTTGCTTGTTTGTTGTGTTGTAGAGAGATCGTTAGCTACTCTCGCTGAAGGAGCTTCTCGTTTTGATGAGATGGTATCTGTGAATCAGCGAAAGTTTTACCTTCTGGGTGGTAAAGGAGGTGTTGGGAAAACGAGCTGTGCTGCTTCTCTTGCGGTTAAGTTTGCTAGTCATGGTCATCCAACCATTGTGGTTTCAACTGATCCTGCTCACTCCTTGAGTGATTCTTTTTCCCAGGTAATCAGTTTCTGATTTGGCTCTTAATGTTTACGCTTGGAAAGTGTGTTTTCAGGCATCAGCTAATCTCTTGTTTTTGGCATCCAGGACTTGTCCGGAGGAGTTCTAAAGCCGGTTCAAGGTGTTGATTCTCCACTTCTTGCTCTTGAGGTGATTAAGAAACTACACATCTCTGCACACACCTGGATACTTAGCGTTGCTGAATTTTGTTCTCATGTTGAAACAGATAACACCCGAGAGAATGAAGGAAGAGATTAAAAGCCAGACGGGCGATAAAAGCATTAAAAAGATGATGGATAGCATGGGGCTTGGAATGTTTGCTGGCGAGGTTCATTTTCCTTTTCTCGCACGTTGATGTTCTAAGCCTCCATTATGATTGGAAAACTTCATTAATGTCTCAGATATGTTGTTCAATTTTGGTAGTTAGGGGACTTAAATCTTGAAGATATGCTCAATGCTGCCTCGCCTGGTATAGACGAAATAGCAGCTATTTCCAAGGCATGTATGTTCCCGCCTAGAATTCCCTTGAAAAGAGAAACTTTTTAATGTTAAATACTGATGTTGAGATCTCATTTCAGGTTCTTCAATTTATGGAGTCACCAGAATACAGTAGGTTCACTCGTATAGTTTTTGACACTGCTCCTACGGTTAGTAATTATGTTTTTCTAATTTTGTACTGCTCATAGAGGGTGCATTTGTTAACTCTGATTGGTTCCAAATAATTTCTTGCAGGGACATACTCTGCGGCTTCTTTCCCTCCCAGACTTCTATGATTCATCCATTGGCAAAATAACAAAGGTTTGAGGATGAAATCTAGCCTGGTTGTGGTTTGCTTACACAATTGATATGTTTAGTGTCCTTGTATCTAAATGGATTATTTGACTATTTAGCTCAAGAAGAAGATCACTGAAGCAGCTTCAGCCTTTAAGTCGGTCTTTGGCAAAAAAAAAGAGATACAACAACAAGAAGCTGTAAGTATAGGTTTTTTCACTTGAACCGTTACTTCCCCTTCACCTTCTCTCAAATTCTGAACACTCATTTTTTTTAACAGCCTAACGAGTTAGACCAACTGAAAGAAAGAATGGAGAAGGTTCGAAATGTTTTCCGCGATGTGAACACAACCGAGTTTGTCATTGTAACCATCCCAACGGTAACACCATTCTTTTACTTGTTCATAAATATCGTTAGTTCGTATTAAGAAGAACACTTAGCTTGTAAATGGTCTTCTTCATTTTATTCTCTCAACAGCCTTAAGAAATTTTTTTCATGGAAGTCGAGTCTCCTTCTCGAGATTTTGTGTTTTTCTCGTTACATATTCACTGGGTTATTATCTTTCCCTTTAGGTTATGGCAATAAATGAGTCTTCGAGGTTACATGCATCTTTAAGAAAAGAAAATGTGCCAGTCCACAGGCTAATCGTTAATCAGCTTCTACCTCAATCTGAATCCGATTGCAAATTTTGCTCGATGAGACGAAAGGTAACTCTAGTTAACTCTGTGCAAGCAAAAGTTACTGAAACTTTTAATTTGCATTTAGTATCATTTTAGTAATTCTGATGGGCGTAGCCATTGCTTGTACCTTCAATGTGATATCGTTGTTGATATTTCAGGAACAAACGCGTGTGCTCGGACTTATTCAGAACGATACAGAACTTTCCGGGTTAAAATTAATCCAATCCCCATTGCTAGACGCAGAAATAAGAGGGGTTCCAGCACTTAAGTTCATGGGTGATCGCATTTGGAGATAAGAAAAATAATTTTACCTTTCATTTCCAGTGCATAACAATAAGTCAAATTCTTTTGTTGTCCTAATATATGAAAATCTAGCTGATGAGATGAAAACAAATTACAATGTTATAAATTTAAGCCAAGAAAGTTATGGAAGTTCTTGAAGGTTTTCTCATTGCTTCTTCTATATACTTCTACATTGTTACTTGGTGTATAAAACAGAATCGATAGGAAGCAGGTGATGATCTATGTTTTATCTAAAGCAAAAGAAAGATGTACAACATGAAGAATTACAGGTAGGAATATCTTTAAATCTGATGATGGAACTACCTATGAACAGTGTACTGGACTATGATCTGCAAATGGCGTGTTCTTTCTTGTAAAACCTATGTGATTGCTCTGTCCTCTACTGATTTTCTTCGAGCATAGTTGACGCGTATAGGGAAGAAATTGTTATTTTGTAGTTTTCCCGAGATTTGCAGGTATAGAAGGAGGAGGTTATACGAAGTTAAAGCTACTTCTTTTGGAAAGTTACCATACAAAAGAACGCTGCACAGCGGCTCAAGATACCAGTTAATGTCAAGAAGATGAGGCAACGAGGGAAGTGCTTGATGTTGTATCCGTTCTCCATCAATGATCCACAGCGAGTGATAAGCCAGACTCCTTTATATCTGAAATATTATACGGAAGAGTAAACAAGATGGTCTAGAGACAGCAGAGATGTGCCTTTGCAATGAAGTTTTATAACAGTGAGAAATCAAGTTTGCAACCTTTGAGCGTTTGATACCACAAATGCTTCTAGTGCCCATCTCGTGTAGCACAATTCTGAGATTGAATCTACGACTTTGTTGTCGTTTGTACTAGTGGCAATTAGAGTCAGAACTACTGGAAGCAACACTGACCACTGCACAAAGACGGAGAGGAAGATGTGAAACAAAGCTTTCTAGTATGATTGTTTGGTTCTATCATGAGTATTGGTTCAACAATCAATTGGACGCTTACCAGTTGAGCTGGACCAGGTTCAAAAAGTATGGCCAGGGCATAAGCTATGCCAGTCACACAGTAGACGAGACAGATTAGGACTATATAATTGTCTGCAACGGTTGATCTCGGATTGTTGAAGAAGTAGAACATGGAGAGATAAACGAGCGGCTTGACAATGGTATTGAAGTGATCAACAGTGTCTTTTGCTAGGAAGTAAGCTAGGCTGCTCATTCCAGCTCGGCTTTCTCTCCAGTAGTGTAGTTTATCCAGAGAGAAAGATCTCAATGCAGTAATCTTACACAAGAGAGCTGAAGAACCAGAAAATTGGTAAAAGGGTTTTAGAAGAAAGAAGCAAATTTGTTGTCTGAAAAGCTTGAAAAGTTTCCACTTACAAACAGCAATGACTGTATATGTATATCCCATGGCACCAAACGTTTCATCGCTCACTTTAGCAAGCGTTCCTAAGCAGACACCAGCAAGTAAAAGTATTAGGTAATCTACAGCTAGTGTCCTTGCTTCTCGTAGTCTTTGTTTACCTAACCTGCAAAGCAAACACATTTCCTTAAAGAAATGACTCTCTGTGAATTGATTGACTTGGCAAGTACTTGAGGGGATCTACCTTCCTAAGAAGTATCTGTATTGCTGATACACACCAGGCACTTCTCTTTCGGACAAGTCACCTGAACTACTGAAGTTACTTTGCAAGTTATCTTTCTTGATTTCAACATTTGCCTTGACATCTTGCCAGAACTCTCCAGCGAAAGATGTTCCGTCTTCTCCTACAACGCTCCCGTGAGCGCTTCCTCCGTGAGCAGAGTTCTCAGCAGAAGCAGAAGAAGCCATCCCTTCAATGCTTTTAAGCATGTCCATAGGAACTTGATACCCATTATGAAGCATCCATCTAACTGGAAGCTGTTTATAGGTAACCCCTGAGCTTGTGCTTGGCTTTAATATGCCTTCCAATATATCAATATAGTAATCAGGAGGATTCACACGCTCAGGGACAACAATCCCGAGGCTCGAGAAGTATTCTTCAACTTTTTTTACTGATCCTTGGTAACATATCAGTCCACCTTTTGCCAGAAGTATTAGATCATCAAACATCCGAAACAGTGTGTAGCTGCAGAGAGAAAAAAGATGAATGAGAATAAGAAAATCTAATCATCTGTTTAGTATTAGACAATGGGAGAGTATATAGGTTGAACCTGGGTTGGTGGACAACCATACAGATGTTTACTCCCTCAAGAGCTTCCCGGCGTAAAGCTCTGAGAAGTAACTGAGAAGATGAACTATCAAGGCCTGAAGTTGGTTCATCTAATATCAGAAGTGATGGTTCCATCACCATTTCAAGACCCACATTGACTCTTTTCCTCTGACCTCCAGAGATTCCTCTCTTTTCCACAGTCCCAACAAAAGAGTCTCGAACGTGTTGCAGACCAAGTGACTCAATGACTCTTTCTACAACTAAAACCTTTTCCGGCTTTGGGAGATCTGCTGGCAGCCTGCATGTAGTGACCAATGGATTATGCATACAGTTGAATAAGAAATTGAAAACTTGAGTTTCATTAAGAAAAATGTGTCTTACCTGCATCTTGCGCTGAACCAGAGATTCTCCTCCACTGTCAAGTTTCCATGGACTATGTCATCTTGAGGCACAAAACCTATGATTCTCTTGTAGGATTGAATTGATTCAACCTTTCCGTTTACGAGAATCATTCCAGTCATGGTGCAACCTGGTGCTTTGCCTGTCAAAGCTGTTAGGAAAGTGGTTTTCCCGGCTCCAGAAGGACCCATCACAGCAGAAACACGACCAGGTGATAGTTTTCCAGTCATACATCTCATTAGATGTTTGTTTTTTCCTTTCAAAGTAATCGAAAGATCTTTAAAAGCAACTTCAATCATAGGTCTCTTTCTTATATCAATATCGTTAGCCATGGAGATAACTCCAGAGAAAGTCAAGTTCTTGTTCTGCTCCTGCATAGCTTTTTCCTTTTCGATCTGTCCATAAGCGTACCTGAACATCTGGCTCTGAGTATGCAAGGCCTTTCCTTTTGGAGCATGTTTCTTAATGTTTTTATCACCAATCTCAAGATTAAACCCTTCAGTATCTCCAGGGTTTTGTTCAATGTCATGTAACATCTCTGTTAGTTTGTTCTTTTCCTTTTTCTTTCCCTTTTTAGTATCTGAGCTGCCTCCTGCCATTGGTGGTAAAGCAGCATCTGATCCAGGTTTTGCCTGGCTTAAACCTCTCATCAAATCAGGCTGTTTCATAGATTTCCTCCTAGAAAATGTTCGGGAAAATGATTGTTGCAGGTCGGTTGCGTGCTTCTTTGCAATATCTTTGGCAGATTTCCATTTCTCTCTCGATTGCGTTTCACGAACACTCTGCACTGCTTTTTCCCTGGACTTTGCCTGCCTTCTTTCTCTAGTCGCAAGCACTTGATCAGAGCAGTTATATAAGATTATGAGCAAGAAACCTAACCCAGCCTACATAGTACAAAACCAAGGCTCAAATGATTTGAAATAACCAACAGATATATGAATCAAAGGAGAGATCAATTATGACTCACAAAAAGCATGATTCCATATGCTGTAATATTCTGATTTGTTGATCTTGGATTGCACGTTGCCAGCTTAAAACAATCTGAAAATTCATCAGAGAAAGAGATCATAATTATCTGTTCGTAGTAATAAGTAATGTTGTTTGGACAAAAGAGATCACTCACTTATTTCTTCAGTAGAACCTGTCCTGCAGTAATGTCTGGAGCAAACAAAAGATTAGTCTAAGCGGATTAAAGAAAATTACTAAAATCAGTCTTAGTAAAGTTACCCTTTACTACAAGGAAGCTTGTCGATAGTGGAAGGACAAAAAGATCCAGCTGAACAGAAAACTTCACTGCTACTACCAATATCAGCCCAAATATCAGCTCCACCACAAGTATGATTTGGTTGTCCAGAAGGAAGCTGGTAATGATATCTGCAAAAAAAACAATCCTGCAGCTAATCTTACCTTATGTTCAAGACAAACTTAGAAAAAATGACCAAAAAAAAAACAAGACTTACGGGTCGCATAATCCTGTTGTTCTGTTCAGCTTAGCTTCTGGACAATAAGCTCCCAAAGGACAAGCTTCATATTCATTTTGAGGAAAAAAGATTAGAGAAATGGATCAAAACAGATTACAGATTTGAATTGTTTGTAACTTACGGATCATGCAAGTGATGCCACGAGGGCAGAAGAAACCTGCGCAGCAAGGTGCGCATTGCTGAGTTCTTACAGGAACATTCTTGTCGTCTTTAAGGTCAACTTTAACTTCTTTAGCAGTACGACAAGCCCATCCAGGTTCACATCCAGACATCCATGAAGATAGATTACAGTTCTTGTTCGGTTTCAAGTAATTGGTAGCTCTCTTTGCACCTCCTAATAATCCATTGAAGTATATCTTCACTTCTGCTGCCGTACATATCCTCTGCATCATGTCACCTATTCTCAAACCATCAACAACAACAAATATATGTATAAGCTTAATCTGATTTCTTCGATGAAACAGAGGATGTATATATAAATTACCTTTTGTGGTTTTACCACATGCGTTTAAGAATTCTGGTTTTGTTGAGAAATTAAACGCTTCGTTATAATCTTCTTTTCTGTAACAGAGACAAATAAACATTTTCATGCTATTTATGAAAAGTTAATTAATACCATTTGAAGAAATAAGAATACTAACACATTGGTAATGCAGAAACCAAGTTCTCGTTTAATGTCATCCTCAAAAACTTCGGTGAGATTCGATATTTTGTCGAAGATGAATTGGTTATAGAGACGATTAGCCGCAGGATTATTAAAGCTTTTATCTTCTTGACAGATAACTATTTCTTGCTGAAAAATCAACGCTGTGAAAAGGTAAAATAACGGAACACATTTCCCTGGAAAAGATGAATTTCTCCTTCCCATCCCTGAAATTTTTCGACAAAACTGGAAATAAAAACCAAATAATTTTCTTGAGATTAGGATGGATTAAGGAGACATTGGAACAATTGATTATTTTGATTGGAGATAGAAAGAGAGAATCAGGGTTTTTTTTTCTTTTTTCTTTTTGGGAGAGAGATTGTGGTGTTTCTTGGGAGTCAAGAAATAGAGGAGAGGTAAGACATGGCGGTATATGAGGAGGAGAGAGGCACAGAATTTGATTTGACCATTGGACTTTGTTTACAATGCTAAATTCGTGCCGTGGTAATAGACATTAATTTCAGCAACAAAGATGATAAACAAAAGATATCAATGAATAATGTACAAAATACAAAATTTATGTTTGTAAATCTCTTCATCAGATTCTTGTGATAGTTAGTTCAATATAATGGAGACTGGTTTCTCAGATAACCAAAATTCTTCTTCATTATCTTTAATTTCCTTTATGTTGTCTTCAGATAACTCTATGCAGTTTTCATTGCGTAGATATTTACTCATTCGTTTTTTTTTTATAAGTACCGTTTTATTCCTTAACTTTTTCCACTCTTTTCAACACAACTTGGATTTAAAAGTGCAAATATCAAATGAGTAAATATTTTAAAACCAAGTTATTAAAGCTGATGATAAAAACCCGTGAACCAGATAATAATCACAATTTTTTTTTTCATTATAATAATCACAATTTTTTTTTCATTATAATAATCACAACATAACAATATTTAAACATTAATCAATCTTATAAAATATTGACAAGTAAAGCTTCAATGAATGATGCAAAGGATTCAGCCAGGTGCAAAGCCTTGTTCACTTGAGAAACATTCATCCCAATAAAACCAAAACATGTTGAAGAGAGTGTCAATGTTTTATCCTTAAATTTGAGATCAAATCGAATGAGATTTTTAGCTCCAATTGGAAGTTAATAGAAAGGACATGATCATCATACATTACCTAACCTGATGCAAGACCAAGAAAATTGCGTCTCGTATAAACAAAATTCATTATAAATGATAAACTCATCAATTTCGGTTTAAGCATCGGTTATTGTTTGGTGGTTTGGTTTAGAAGGATTGGTTAATTATTTCATCTCGCACCTTTTTTTGTTTTGTTGAAAATTCAGCAAGCTCTCTCTCTCTCTATTTGGTGAAGAAACCAAAATCGATATCGTCTTCTCTGCTCACGAAACCCCCAAATCCCAACTTTTTCAGATTATTAGGGTTTCCGATTTCTCTGATGCAAGTCTCTGCCAACAAGAATCTCTCAATTCGCATTTTCAAGTAGATTTAAGCTGAAATCTGAGTTTTAATTGGAACTCAGATTCCCCCATGTTGACCTCTCCTTGTTCTTCTTCGTCTCTCCTCTGCCATCGCCCTGCGCTCTCCATTTCTCGTTCCAAGTTTAGGGTTCCTTGTCGAACTTTCTTTTCTCCTGCTCTCACCCATATCTCCCCTTTAACTGCTTCACCTTCTAAGTCCGCTAAGCACGTACGGCTTCTTTCTCTCTCTCTCTCTCTCTGTTTATCCAAGTTCTAAACTCTGAATTGGGATGAGATTTTGATTAGAAAAGAAAGCATTGTGTTTGAATTGTGGAATCTTGGAATATAGCTCTGTGTCAATTCAGTCTTCTTGTTTTTAAGGTTTTCTTGGATTACGAATCATTTTAGAAATTTTCTTGTTTAAGATTCGATATTTTTTGTTGTCTCCAATGTATTAAACTGTGATGCTATTTTCTGCAGAAATGGAAGATTTTGTGTTTTAGAAATGAGGATTCTGCTCCAGAGAATCCAGATCAATTCGTACCTGAGGAAATAGTTAAGCCAGATCAAGATTATCAATGTACAGATAAAAAAGATTGGAAGACAACTCTTCAAAAGGTTAGGATCCTTTGACGTTACTGGATACTTGTACACTTGAAGAAGAATTAGTTTTTGTCTCTGTTTTAGTCTGACAAACCAATTTGGATAGTAGGATCTAGACTCTAGAAGTTAGTTAGGACTATAGCAGAATATCTCATCTTTGGCAGTAGACTCTTATGTATATTATATCCACGATCCACTGTTTTGGTTCTTATCAAAAGAATTTGAGGTTTCTTTTGATCTGGAAATGTGCCATACAAATTTATGCTATTCTTAAGCCCTCATTTTACTGAATGTGATGGGCAAAATGCAGATAAGGCAGCTGTGAAAAAGCTTAATGATCTTGTGTTCCAAGCATTATATTGGGTTCAAAAAGCACTTTGTTTTGTTGGGTTTCAGGCTTCAGATGCAGTTTTGAAGGCCATTGGGACTCGTTGGAAGGTACCATGGACTGCTGAAACCATCGTGCAGGTACCTATATTTTAATGTTACTCGGCCGCTTTTGTATTTGCCATATCGAATTCAGACTTTTAGATAAGCATGTTGATGAAATCCATCTAGAAATTTTACTGAATGATTTGACAAGTGTAACGATGTAACTTTTGAGCTAATAGTACTATAGATGCCTTGGTTCATGAAAAAGATGCAAAACAAATGGTCATTAGAAATGAGTTATATACCAAAGCTTTCAGTTACACCTAGATTATTTCCTTGGTTAATCTTGCGATTATCTGATGTGCCCCTAACAAAACCTTTTTCAGGTAATGCTTTTATGGGTAGCCGCCTTCTGGTTCATTGGATCATGGATGATCCCATTCATGGCTCATATATCAGGTTTCCACAAAGACTCCCTCACATTTAGAGGCCAAGCTTTGTTCAGTCTGATAACTGATGTGACAGAAGGCCTAGCCGGGATTGCTATCCTCCACCGTTGCCTCGCCATGTTCCGTCCACTAGCAAGCGATTGGTTCCGCTTTACCCTCAAAGGAAACTGGCAACTAGATGTTATCATAGGCTGTTTCATGTTCCCTTTCGTTAACCGTCTCTCCCAATTAAATCTAAGCCTCTTGCCACTCCCACCAACCTCAAGTCCAGTCTCACTCTCAAGTGTTGAGCAGTCGATAATGGCCAGAGATCCTGTGGCAATGGCGCTGTATGCGGTTGTGGTATCGATTTGTGCACCGGTTTGGGAAGAGATAGTGTTCAGAGGGTTTTTGTTACCGTCTCTGACTAGGTACATGCCCGTTTGGTGTGCGATTCTTTTGAGTTCCGTTGCGTTTGCTCTGGCGCATTTCAATGTGCAGAGGATGTTGCCATTGGTGTTCCTTGGAGTGGTTTTGGGTTTGATATTCGCAAGGTCAAGAAACTTGTTACCTTCGATGCTGTTGCATAGCTTGTGGAATGGCTTTGTATTCTTGGAGTTGATGCGATGATGATGATTGAAGACGATGATGACTATCTTTTGTAGGTGTATTGTTTCTTATTCTTGTTGTAATTGATTCAAGTTGTGATTTTTAGTTTCTTAAAAGAAATATTAAATGGACAGTTCAATTGTATAAAGATTAAAAAAAAAATTCAAAAAGGAAAATGAAGTGAGCAGATTTGTGATATATGGCAGCTAACTTCAGTTTTGGCCTTTTGGGAGAATTTGTTGGCTAAACTTTTCTCTATGAATTATTTATAGAGAAAAAAAAAAATTCTTAAATTAGAAAACTCAGAAGATGCAATAAAGAAGAAATAAAATAATCTGATATTTTGTCATTAACAGTACTATTATTTTTATTTTTAAGGGAGATTTAAGAATTTTGAAAATAATTTAACAAAATCCAAAAAAAGTATACCTTACTAATTTATACTTTATCAAGTTAAATGATTTGTTCAAAGTAATACTTTGATTTCGTCTTTTAGCTTTTCCGATCAATTGGACTAAGCTTTCATCTTGATGGATATGGAGCAAATGATACGAAAACGACATTCACAGACACATTCTATATATATTAAGTGATAACAAACAAAACAAGAAGAGCATGTCTTTAAAGTCTTATCACTTTCAAGTTTCAATTAAGGTGGTGATATAAATTATCCGGCCCTTGAGCTCAATTAAGGCCAACTAATCCTTCTTCGACCTCTAAATCCGTTGCTAATATTAACAAGCAAAAATCCAACACTACAGTATTAGCTTTTTACTATTATAAAAAATATTTTTCCCACTTATCGTTAAAGGTTGAGATATTTAAATCACTTTGCCAAATTTTCTTCCTCTTTTCTATATACCACAGAAGATATAGTTTATACAAATATCAGGCTTGCAAATGTTCAGAACCTTTTAATCCCTTTGTATAAAA
Organism: Cardamine occulta; assembly: GCA_028015245.1. Lineage (NCBI taxonomy): Eukaryota > Viridiplantae > Streptophyta > Magnoliopsida > Brassicales > Brassicaceae > Cardamine > Cardamine occulta. The sequence continues at coordinate 4,091,947 of CM051391.1, read as the reverse complement.
ACTTTTTGTTTCGTAATGGAAGATTAAAATAATTTGGTCTTCCCTGTTGTCTTGAGTCTATAACAATTAAGTCTGGTTAATATATACGGCACTTTAAGCATTACTATAGAAATTACTTTTGGCTGCCTATACATTTTATTTATTTGCATATATCCTATATCCAAGAAGTGAATTCTATCCAATTCTATGACTAACTTTTTTAGAGGGAGGACTCAAGGTTAACATTGGGTCAAACCCATTATTGATAAGGAGTAACAAAATAAACTCACTATAATAGAGTAAATTGTTCTATCAATTTTATATAGCAATTATTTCTATGCTAAAAAAACATAATATATGATAACAAAAAAAGTTTTATTTTAAATATAGTGGTCAGAGTAATCCAACTAAAAACTTGTTCCACCATTTCCCATTCAATTACTTAGTAATCCGACCCATCGATTTCCTCAGGATCATTCATTGGGAATATATCTACTTCTGTCAGCCGAAGCCATCGCCGTCAAAGCAGATACATTTGGTCAACATATATTTCGGGGTCAAGGCCTCTGATACATGTGTAAGATATGGTTATATATGTTGATTGGTTAGCTAGATAAAATGCTCACTAACATATAAATATTACAAGTCGAATAAAAAATCTATCAAGATTATGGTACTTTCTTTCTCCAATCTCATAAAGTTGCCCTAGATCGATATTTCTAGATAGTGACAACAAAATATAAAAATAAGTTAACTGATTGTATTCCCATTTGGCTGCTTATGAATGTAAATCACACCTAAATATTTTCTCAAATATATCGAACCGGTTAAATCACTTTAAGCGAATAATATCAAAAGTATAATGGACTGGTAGTTAGGGAAAATATGAAGAGAAATCCAATGCTCAGTCTCATTCTTTTCCTTTTTCGTTGATCACCATTCAAAACCTAGATTATAAACTTATACATCTCATAGTTTACTAGATAGTTTTAACATATAATAATTAAAAAATAGACAAAACTTCTAACTATACTGAAGAAATACGATCAACTATACAGAAATTGGATGGTAATGCTTTGCTTTTCGAAAGATGTGATAACCCCTCTTTGGCACCAGGCTGTTGAAACATTTAAAAATACAACTGTTTTGAAGGAGGAAAGATTCAACAGAGAGAAAGAAAATGAAAACGATGAAGATCAAGTCAAAATGTAAATGAAATAAAGTGGGCGAAGTTGTCTTTGTGATTTAATTAATATCTAATAACTCTTATTTGTATGAGTACGTATCTATATAATATGTACTGATGGCTTAATTAATAATATTTTACCTAATAACTCTTATTCAGTTATTTGTATGTGTATATCTAAAAATTTGACTAGACTTGCTTATGAATGGCCAATTTTAAGAATCTAGTCGGCCATTTGCAACCAAACAAGGAAAAATAGAAATGAATTTCAGGTCGTGGTATAATATGAACTGGTTAAATGCATTGCTAACAAAAAAATTGACATGTTGTATGTATTCAAAGTAATTGGAACAACCTAACGCTTTCAAAAGTCTTTACCAAACAAAAATGTAACATTCTTTTTTTTTTTTTTGCTGAGAAGGTAAATATCATATAAATGGAAAGTTAAGGTGTTACAAATAGAGGAAGACCTTATGGAACGTTCTTTGCCAAAAAATATAAGAAAAAAAACAAAGAACATGATAAGTATGCATTCTGAGATAAACGGGAAGCAGATCCTTTAGTGAAGCCACAAAGCCATGAGGTTTTGGAACTGCTTCTTTTTCCTCCTAACTGTGATAGAGTTGATAATCTGACGGTCAATAACTTTAAAGATGTTGAGCGGCAGAATGACAACTTGGTTGTGGATGAGATTGTTTCTTTGTCTCCAGACATTGTAGACTACTGAATCAGTAATGAGCACTCTTAAGTGTTAATGGGAAAGAGTGGGTGCTAACCTTTGCCCAGCGAAGCAAGGAGGACCAGTTAGAGAAAGTTGTAGTAGCCAAACCGAGTCTGTGCAAACAGCAACCCAAATAGCTTGCGAGTAAGCGCAGTGGAGAAACAGATGGTCACGGATCTCTGGTGCATTAGAACAACGGAAGCAGATAGGGGAGACTTGCATTCCCCAAGAGGCCAGTCTAGCCATAGTAGGTAACCTGTCGAGGTTGGCAATCTACATGTTGAAAGCGTGCTTGGGTGTTGATCCTTTGAACCAGATTAGGCTTGCCCAATCTTTTTTCAACTCCCTTGGCCTTAATACCTCCCAAGTTTTGCATGAGGAGTAAGACGCCCCCTGCTGACCTTCAATATACCATTCAAAGAGGACGGACTCCGAAGACGAGCTGGGGAGGTCAATAGATGAGAGGTAGACTGGAGGGTCAAAGCTTGATCTGACCGGGGTGCAGCAAGCTTCCAGCCCAAAGAACTACAAGCGTCAGAAACTCTTGCATTCAGCGGAATCCTTAGATTTCTAGGGCCAGTTTCTCCAATAATATTTATAAGAGGTCCGAAGGGGGTTCAAGAGTCATGCCAGAACCAAGCCTTAGTGCCATTACCAATGTTGCATCGAATGAAACTTTGAGCCAGACCTCTGAGCTTAAGCAAACTTTTCCAGAACCAAGAGTCGCAGTTTCGATGTTGAGTTTTTCAGAAGTTGCAGGAGTCGAACCTGTAGTGGTGAGAGTGCCACGCGACCCAAAATGATCCACTGTTGGAGAATAACAGCCAGATAAGTCTGAGACAAAGGGTGGTATTCCAAATAGAGAATCTTCTTAAACCCAATCCACCTTCGCATTTTGGTAAGCAGACTGTAGACCAAGCTACCTTAGCTTTGTTAGGATTTTCAATGCCTCCAGACCAGAGGAATCTTGAACAGAGGGACTCAATTTTCTTTATACAGCCTTTAGGGAGCATAAATGTCGAGATCCAGAAGTTAAAAGTCCCATAAATCACCGAGAAAATCAACTGAGTTCTTCCTGCAAAAGAGAGTGACTTGATTGCCCAACCCTTAAATTTGCTCGCGATCTTGTCCAGTAGTGGAAAGTATTCGTTTATCTTGAGCTTCCTAGACATTAATGGGAGACCCAGATATCTCACTGGAAGGGCTCCAGGTTGAAAACCATAGGCTGAGATTTCAACAGTTTGTCTAGGAGATAGTCTTATCCATGTTCATGTTAAGACCTGACCAGCCCGCAAAGTCTTCGAGCGTTTCATTGATGCCATGAAGACCATCGGCAAACATGAGGTGAGATATCTCTAGGTCTGATGTTCTAGGATGGTATGAAATGTAACCCGAGGCAAACCTTGATGATAACATTCCAGAAAAAAACTTCCATTGCAAGTACGAACTGGTAGGGAGATAGTGAATCCCCCTGCCTTAGGCCTCTTGAGCTTTTGAAGAAACCTGTTGTCATCCCATTTATAGAGATAGAGAATGATGGTGCACACATGCAATCCTTTACCCAGGCAATGAATATCTCTGGGATGCCTAGAACTTTCAGCGTAGCCAAGATAAAATCCCATCTGATAGAATCAAAATTTTTCCTTAGATCCACCTTAAGCATGGTCCTAGGTTTAAAGTTTTTTCTGTTATACCCTTGGACTATCTCAGACGCTAGCAAGACATTTCAAACAATAAACGACCAGGCATGAACACAGACTAAGAATGCGAGATCACATATGGCAAGATAGACTTCAGCCTGCCAGCTAAAAGTTTAGAAATTACCTTGTACATGGTGTTTAAGCAGGATATTGGTCTGAAATCCGAGACTTTGTTTGCATTCTGGACCTTTGGAATTAATACCAGGTTAGTGGCGTTCACTGCTTGAGAAGGGTGCTTGAGTAGAAGAATTCTTCCATTTCAGCCGAGACCTCAGCACCAACCACATTCCAGCAGCTTGTAAAGAACTCAGCTGAATACCCATCTGGCCCACTAGCTTTGTTTCTAGGGAGAGAAAAGAAAGCCGACTTAATCTCCTCCTTTGAGAACTTAGCAATTAAAGATTCCCTCTGATCTGGTGAACAATCAAAGTCAAGGATTCCTGAGATGTCGCCTTGAGTGAAAAGAGGTTGTGATTCTTCGTTTCCAAGAAGGTCCTTGAAAAAACTCACACAATGTTTCTGAATTCCAGTCTGGGAGTCAATACCATTTCCTTCCCCATCAACCAAATAGTGTATATGATTTATTGCTTGCCTGGATGAGGCCATTCTGTGGAAGAAAGCCGAGTTCTTATCTCCCTCTCCCAGCCAAGTGATCCTTGATTGTTGATAGAAGAAACTTTCCTCTGCTTGAGATAAAGTCTCCCACTTCTGAGTGGCTGTCAGTTCACGTTCTGCATTTGCCTATGTAGGATTAGAAAGCATAATGGTCTGCAGTTCAGCCATTTCACTCAATGCTCTCTTCCCTCTTTTTTCCAGGTCTGAGTAGTTGTCCTTCCCAAATTTTCTTATTGCCTTCTTTAGTTTATTGAGCTTAGAAGAGACCCTGAACATATTTGAGCCTACCACGTTCTGAGAAAACCAACTGTTGCATACCAGAGGAAGAAACTCTTGGTTCTTGAGCAGGTAATTAAAGAACTTAAATGGTTTCTTTTTGCGTGGCTGGGAAGAATCCAAAGTAATGGCACATGGAGAGTGATCTGAGAACTCAGGTGCACCAAAGAAGCGTATGGATAGAGGAAAAAATTGGTTCCACTCATCATTAACTAAGATTCTGTCAATCTTTTTTGCTACACGACTAACCTTCCTTTTGTTCCACCATGTAAAAGAACAGCCCCTGTAGTTCAAATGTAGGAGAGAAGCATCCAAAAGAGAATCATTGAAATCTCTCATTGCCCTGTCCATGTTCTGGTTTGATCTGGTGGAGTTATCTGAACCCCTAAGGATCTGATTGAAATCACCCATCACTGCCCACGGCTTGCCAGCCAATCTAGGATCTGTGGCCAAATACACAATCTCACCCCACAAATTTCTTCTTACCGCTTCATCATTCGTTGCGTAAACAAAAGAAGTAATGAAACTAATGTTGTTAGCAGAAAAAATCACCTCACAAGTGACGATTTGCAGCGACTTGAGAAGAATTGTGACCTTCACACTGGGTGCCATAAAATGCATATCTTTCCTAACTTAGAGAATGCATAATTATCATCAAAAGATCAACCAGGAAGAAGCGCATTTACAAATTTCATCTTCGGCTGCTTGACGTGCGTCTCTAAGAGACTACCGAAAATGGGCTTGTTACTATAACACCACTTTTTAAATCCGCTTCTATGGGATTTCTTATTAAATCCGCGGACATTCCAACAAAAAATGTCTCTATACATAAAAACTAATGGAGTTTGGGGCTAATGCCCCTGGAGTTTCGCCGATCTCTCTTTGAAACAACTTTCCTATACTCGAGATCTTCTTCAGATTCATATTCTTCTTCAAAAAATTCCTCCTCCTCAGAAGACTCTGTGTCAGATGAGTCAGGCTCAGCCTCAGAGACAACTCCCTTCTTCTTGGCTGAGTCTCTGGATGGTGTTTCCTTATCCCCTCCCTTACTGTTCAGGTGGTACAACCGTTAGTCTTCTTTGTGGCTAGCTGATTACTCTTGACATTAGTCTGAGTTATAGCAGGCTCCCCAGCTTTTTTCTATTTTGTTTTCCTTTGACTTTTGTAGGCTTCCTAACCTCATTCCCCTTTATCCTTGGGCAGGTGTCAGCAGAGTGGACAGCTGATTTACAATTGATGCAAGTCACCGGCGTAGTCCTGCATCGCTTCACACTATGACCAACTTCCTTACAGTGTGAACATATAGGCGGCATCCATGGGCTCGAAACCCTGATCCTCGTTATGTCACCTGATTCAAACTGAACATTAACCGCCTTAGGAAATGGTTTCATAGGATCAATGATGGTGAAAACCTTGGCCACCTCTAGATTTGATTTGTTCTTTGTATTCGGGTGCAAAAATTTTTGGGTCTCCCACCAATCCTGCAATTTGTTCTAGCCCGTCTTTATTGAAAAATTGCAGAAGAACATCTCTTAACTCCAGGCAAATTGGGGCGGAAAACAACTCTGGTTTAGTCGGGACCAAGCCAGGCTCCCAATTTGCTACAAACATTGTCTGACCCTCCACTTGCCACAATCTTTGATTCAACACTCTCCGGCGAATCTGGGCGTTGGGAATTTTAAAAAGAAAAGCATTCCCCTCTAGTTTTGAGATTGAGATATCTTTGAACTGACGACTCCAGATACCGTTGACGATGGTGTGTATAAGCTTTTGCAGAGGTGGGTCGGCATAGAACTGACCAATGTAACATTCTTTTCATTTTAATGTTCCAACGTGGGGAAAACACAGTCTCTCTTTTAATTTGTGCATGTATTTGAACTTCTAATTTAGTGGTGGGGTCTCCATAAGCATAACCAATTCATATCATTTTAATGTTATGAACAAACGTAGAAGTTCTTTCCCTACATAAACTGGACTCAATAAAATTTGAAAAAAAATTTGGTCTGGATTTGTTTCTGAAACAGATTTTGATTGATGATTTTTAGAGAATAACACGTTAGAAGAATAAAAAAAAATCTACGAAGCTCTGTTACAAAAGAAAAGAATTACAAATAATTGACGGGGTCCACTGATGGGTTAGCAACTTTCATAGATGTTAACGTTTGTCCTCTGACCCAAGATGGGCCACTTCCTTGTCCTTTTCGGTCTTTTTCTTTCCTTTTTGCTCAGTCATCTTTGCCCTTGCTCTAACATGATAATAACAATTTTACCCCGTCCATTCTCAGTTATGGGCCCACAGGATGGCTTCTTAATGCGATCAAGAAGGCCCATCAAACCTTTTTTATTTGGTTTCCCTAAAACACCCTTTGATCTAGGACCTGATCAACGTTGAAGACGTAATCTACGGTGGAGATAAGGGATAATCTCGTCGCTTAAGTAAAGAAGAAATTATTGTCCCAGGAAGACTTAAAAGTCGAGACAGTTAAGTTTTGATTATAGATGAATCATGCGACTGATATTCAGTTAAGTTAGTTAATGATAAAAACATGATAATTAGGCAATGATAAAGTAAACAAAATAATTTAACATTACCAACTCAACGATTCAGTTATTAACATATTTTTATATTGAAAAGCAAAGTGTATTTGAAATTCAAAATATTACCAATTTGTGTATTTAATTACATATATTGTGGGTCATCTGATTGTCAATGTATATTTCATATTTTTGCGGAAGGAAAAACATCTTACGAAACCTACCATTTCAATCATGCATTAAATGTTTAGGCATGTACATGATCCGTTCATTTCGAACAAAATTTATCAAAGAGGCTAGTCTTTTCTGTGAGCTGAGAACACAGATTTTAAAATCAATAGTAACAACTAGTATATTAAAAAAAAAAAAAAAAAACAGACTTTTCATCCTAAAAATTAGATCCTAATTAATTGTAGACAAAGACCGGATCAAATGGGGTCGGCCCAAAAACTTGGTTATAGTTTAAACAAAAGAAGTTGGTTATAAAAAGTTTTAAAGAAATCTTAACGATACAAACCGAAGCAAGCAAACAAACAACTTATCTTTATCATAAACAAACCATTAAAATTGGAAATTCTAGGATCTTACCCCATACATATTGATAAATTGTATTTTCTTTTTTCATACACAATTATCAAATAGTAATTTTCTATATAAACCAGATTTAATCGAATGAAATAAATCGAATATGAGTTGATTCGGGTGGGGACCTCAAAGGGAGCAATTTGATTGAAAACAAAGTTTAGCTAAAAATATTTGAAGTAAAAAGAAAAATACATGAATAAACGTTTTTTAATTGCCTCTGTAATGGAAACGAGAGAGAGAGAGAGAAAAAAAAATGGCTTTAAAGAGAGACTCGTGGAGGCTCTACTGAAGCGATGCGTGGAACAAAGCTGACACAAAATGGCCACAACAACTTCTTCTTCATATTCTTCTTCTTCTTCTTATAACAGATACAACATTCTCAATCACCGATTCTAAACCCTAATTTTGAACACGCTTCTTTAATTTACAGGTACACACGCTTTCTTTTTTTCTGCATTCCGTAATTCTCTCGGCCTGCATGTTACCGGTTTAATACTAATTTTGTTAATAGAGATTCCGGTTTAGTTTAAGAGATATGGCGGAGGGTACGACGAAAGTGATGTACATAGTGGTGGTGGATGAAGCGGTTCCCGTGGAAGAAGAGAGAACCGGGAATTGGAAAGATTCGTTTCGGTATACGCGTCCGGTTTTGCAGAGTACTCTTCAGCTTATGGGTTGCAAAGCGCGTCACGCCTTCAAGGTGATCCATCGTCTGTTTTATGATTTTTTTTTTTTTTAATTTGGTGTTGAATTTGTTTCCACATCGTTTTCGTGGAATCACGATTCAGAAGTTTTGTCGTTTAATGGTTTTTGCGAATTATTTTCATTTAATTTGTACTCCAGACTTTTATGGAATCTGGAACAGTGATGTGTCTGAAATTGAACAGGATTTGGAAAAGTACTTTCGTCTAACTTTCAGTAATTTTTTGGCATTACTGTGTCGACTGACCGACATGGTCTTTTTCATGTTTTGTTTTTTAATCTTCATTTTAAATGAAGTATTGTGTGGATATTGGTGAACAAAGTTTAAAGCTTTATGGTGATTCTGATACTTGACACTTTTTTGTATGCCTTGTTGATTTTTTTTGGTAGATTCTAAAGTTCTTTCTTTTTTCTCCTTTTTTTGGTGGTTGTTTGCAGATAAGCCGTAGGGTTTTTGAGTTAATAAGAAGTGAGGGATCACTAATCGTTTCGCCCTCACATGGGAAAGAATCTGAATTTGAGAATACAAGTGATGTTTCAGCTTGTTCTGGTTTAGAAAATGTTCATGATGATGATGTTGATAAGAGTAAAAGTAAGCCGTTTGAGATGTATAAAAGACGCACAACTGTTGTTTCGCGAGAGATATTCGTAAACGTTGTCTGTGATGCTTTGGCTGAATATAAATATGTTGGTCATGACCAAAGGGCAGACTTGATTCTGGCTTGCAGGTAAAATTTCTTATTCTTCGATTAGGAAAATATATATGAAACTCACACTTAGAGCTTTGTTATTGTTATGTTCTACAGAATACGAGAACGGAAAGAATCTGTGACTGTTCTGTTGTGTGGCACCAGTGGCTGTGGCAAATCAACACTCTCTGCACTTTTGGTATTTTTTCATGAAATCTTTAGTTTTAGATAGAAATAAGAAGCTTTTATCTTTTGGTTTTGGGCTTACAGTTTGTGTTACAGGGAAGTAGACTGGGGATTACAACGGTTGTCTCAACCGATTCAATCCGTCACATGATGAGGAGTTTCGTTGATGAAAAGCAGAATCCTTTACTGTGGGCTTCAACGTACCATGCTGGTGAGTATCTTGACCCTGTGGCTGTTGCTGAGTCAAAAGCCAAAAGAAGAAGAGCCAAAAAGTTGGATGGTTATGCAAAATCAATACTTGAGGATGAAAATACTCAACAGACTGATGTTGGATCAAAATCGACTTCTCCTGTGTTGTTAAGTCCTAAGCAAATGGCTGTAGAAGGATTTAAGGCTCAAAGTGAAATGGTTATTGATAATCTCGATAGGCTCATTACCGCTTGGGAAGAGCGGAAAGAGTCTGTTGTTGTTGAAGGTGTTCATCTAAGCCTTAACTTTGTGGTAAGCCCTCTCTTTTGACATATTTAGTTTTGTTAAGTAGCAAGATTGTAATTCTAACATCTTCTTGTTTGCAGATGGGACTGATGAAAAAGCATCCTTCGATAGTTCCTTTCATGGTATACATCTCAAACGAGGAGAAACACTTGGAAAGATTTGCAGTTAGAGCAAAGTACATGACTCTAGACCCGGAAAAAAACAAGTATGTAAAATATATACGTAACATCAGAACAATACAAGATTACCTCTGTAAACGAGCTGACAAGCATCTCGTTCCTAAGATAAACAACACCAATGTCGATAAGAGTGTTGCTGCGATCCACGCGACAGTCTTCAGTTGTCTGCGTAGGCGAGAAGCAGGAGAACAGCTCTATGATGCTACCACGAATACTGTCTCTGTGATTGATGAGGAGTACAGGAACCAGTGTACAGCTAATTCATTGACTTCCAAAGGAATGTTTCAGCTAATACAAAGAAAAGGTTCTTCTAGGCATCTAATGGCTCTTTTGAATACTGATGGCACTTTCGCAAGAACTTGGCCTTTTAGTGGTAAGGTTGATGAGAGTGGGAATCCGATCTTTTGTAATGAGATAATGGGAGAAAATGGAATGGAGCATCCGGTTTATGGATACCTACAGAAAGCTGAACCGGTGAATCTTCAGTTTGGTTTATTTGGGATCAGTGCCTGGCCTAGTGATGGAGCAACGAGCCGTGCTGGTAGTGTAGATGACTCTAGAGCTGATATGGCTGAAACTAGCAGTAGGTATTACTCTTCTTGCTGCAGCTCGCCTAGGTTGTCTGAAGGAAACTCGAAAGAGGTACTCTAAAACTATTTTTCTCTCATGTGATTTGTTTGTGGAAGTGGAAGGTTGTTTGATGATTTCTTTATCTTCTCTGTTCAGCTTAAGGAGGATCAGTCGGTGAATGGGAGTGATGAAGAAGTCGAGGATGATCCTCCCGAGCAAGATACAGATTTTAGCGATGACGATAACAAGCGAGACCATGAAGATGTATAGTGATCTTCTCGCTCATTTATGTTTTCATCATGTTATGAAGTTGTAGGCCTTGTGATTGATTTAATAAGAGTGTTGTGGTAATCTTTGCAGGTGGGATCGGTAGATGAGCAATCGACAAAGTCAGATGAGGAGTACGATGATCTTGCAATGGAAGACAAAAGCTACTGGACAGATGAAGAGAAAGAGTCACGAGATACGGTTGCAACAAAAGAAGATAAGTACATACAAAATTTAGATCTTTTTCTGCGGACTGCAAACCAGCAGTTGGTCGAGCCGCTTCAGCTATGCGCATCGTTGCTCACGTGCGAGGATGGGTACACGAGACTCTGGTCCGGTAAAGAAAAGATGAGGAAACGTTCACTAAGCATCTCATCCCTTGGAAAACATGGGTCGAGTTTTGGTGATCCGATTCTATTGGGTGCCCCATGATCCTTTTACTCTATTACTACTAGTAAATTCCTTTTGAGTCTGTTATTTCTGGTTTATTAGCCTTTTTAGTTAAGTTTTAAGTCTTGTGTGTGTGCGCGTGTGTGTGTGTGACTGTGACTGTGTTGGTATAGTCTTTAACTTCTCATAAACTTGGGGTTTCTAAGAGCAATAAACTAAGAGTGAGCATGTGTCAAAATGGATGAGGTCAAAGAATGTAGAGCAATGGCCACAATATTTGTATGATAAATCATGTGGGGAATTCCATTTCACAAACTTATTTAGTTCTTTTTTTTTTTTTGAAATTTAACTTATTTAGTTACAGTCCTTTGGATATATTTGTTCATGTAAGTTATCCAATCGGAATTGTGATGGAAAAGGACAAAAGAAAATCATATGGGGATGGAATTGTTTCAAATGCTTTGTCAACAGTTAATTCCGTGAATGGTGTATAATATATGATAGTTTATACTTAAGATGAATGAACCGATAATAGTACTATCAAAAAAAAAAAGAAAAAAAGATGAATCATCAAATTTATTACTATAATCTAATATGGAATCCACAGAATCGGGCTTACAATCGTTGGACCACTTTAGTCTTAGAGACACGTATAATTCACATTATGGCATTTAAAATCATATAAAATCATATAATTATTTGTGTGCGTCTGTAAATCTGCTGGCATTGTAACTAGCATGTTGCTACATGCGTTGACATTATAAAAAAAAAAAAAAATTATGTTTCGCTTCTTCATTTTTTCTTCAGAAATTACTTTTCTAATTCAATTATATGTTTGTTCTTTTGATAAATGATCTTTATTTTCAAAATCCATCATACTATAATGTGTATACACTACAAAAAAAACAGCGTAGAACAGACAGAAATTTCCATCAGAAATCAATCAAAAACAGTAGTTTCCGATGGATTTTTGACAAAAATGTTTATCTGATCTAAAGCGTCGGAAATTTTTATTTTGTCGAAAATCTATTGGAAATTCCGACGGATTTGTGACGGAGCATTTTTCCAATGGATTTTTGACAGATTATTTTTCGAATGATCATTTTCTGACGGATTTCCGATGGATTTGTGACAGGTTTTCCGACGGATCACAAAAAAATATTATTAAAAAAACTCTAAATAAAATTCTAAATATAAAAAATGCATACAATAATTAAAAAAAACTCATTCTTAAATATTCAAAAACTCTAAATTCACAAATATTCAAAAAATCATACAATATACAAACAAAACTCTAAATATCCAAAAAACTCTAAAATAATTAATAATTTCAAAAAACTCTAAATTATCCCAAAAAAATTTGAAACCTTCAAAAAATCCAAAAATCAAAATTTTCATAAACACATACAATTCTGAAAATCAAACATTACAAATCCTAAATCTAAAATATCAAATCCTAAATCTAACATTCCAAAACCTAAATCTAACATTCCAAACCCTAAATCTAACATTCCAAATCTATGAATATATTTCTAAATTTTTAGAAACTTACAAATTGTAGTTGTTGTTAGGCATAGATGATGTTGTTGATGTTGGTTGTAAGGACGAGTAGAAACAATAAGCTTTTGACGAAATTTAGAAAATTTGAAGTTTTTCTCTCAAATGGCGAATGAACTCGTAAAGAAGATGAAGTGATATATAAAAACGGATTTTCGACGGATATATCCATTGGAAATCCGTCAGAATAGGCGAAATAATTAATACATCGCGCCTTTTTTGAAAATATTGGGAACATTCGCGCTTAATTTTTTGTGATATGTCGGATTCCGACGGACCGCGAAATAATTAAAACAAATTTGACTAACGGAGGATTGAAAACAATTGAAAAAGTTAAAATTTTCAAAATCCGTCAGAAATCCGTCGAAAATTTCTGACGGATTTCTCATGGACAAATTTTTTTTTTTTTTAATGAAAAATATTGTCCGTCAGAAACATTTGGTCATATTTTCTTTTTTAAAACAAAAGAAACCAAAACACACGAAATTTGCTAACTTGAAACAAGTTTTGGGTCACAAAACATGAAATTTATTATCTCAATATGACCAAATGTTATCGAAGAATTTTTTTTTTCTTTTTTGTTAAAGTTATAGAAGGATTTATATAAAAATTTCTTTTGGCATGTAGCTTTTTATTTTGTTCTAAATTAAAAGATCAATGTATAGCACTGTTGCACGTTTCCTCTGAAGTTTCCTATATATATGTATTCTTATTCGTGAAGGACTTTCTTTTAGGAATAAAAATACAACTGTTATTCTGCTGTTACAATCTTTCTAAGCATAGTTGGGACTTAGGAATTTGATTACATCCTCACAACTTAATTTTAATAACCGAGAATGTAGATATTTTGTTTCTTCTATAACTATAGTATATTCACAGTTTTAAGTTTTGACCCCCACAATAATATATACTATCAAATAGAACCTTTGAATTCATGCAGAGACATAGTGTACATAGAGAGGAAGGACCCCACCGGACTCGTTCCCATGTATGAATATGATGTAAATATATCACACCCTGACTTTCTTGGCTTGATTATGCATCTCATCATGTGGGAAAAAAGCTCATTACATTTTAGTTTATAACCAGGGTAGATCAGTGATCATCAATCGAAGTCGTTACTAAGCTTTGAAATCTGCAAAAAGTATTGGTATTTTGACCATTTAAAACCAACAGTGGAAATCCGTAAATGGTGGATTTTGAACTCTGACCAAAAATGTAATGTTTTTAACAAATAGAAATGAATTAGTATTATGCAAGTATATATTGTTTATGTTTGTTTTTCTAGTGAAAACCCTTAGAAAGAAAAGAAATCCTATACAAAATAAAAACTATGTTATACATATACAGTTTCAAATATATATACCTCTCATCTTAATTGTACTTACAGTAATCTCTGTAGGGAGGATTTATTGTATACAGGAAAATAAATCGTTATAATTTCTTTCCGAACTCATATTTCTAGTATACTAGATTAAGACCTGTCCGATGGGCGGATTTCTTAATTTTAAAATAATTTAAATTCAAGAATTTATTAAATTAAATATTTGTTGTTAAAGATATATCTTAAATTATTTTATGGGAAAAGTAAAAAAATGTTTAGTTAGAGAAAATAGTTATTTTACAAAAAAAAAAATTTACAGAAATAAATTAATTTAACTTTTTATATTAAAAATCTATATCATGTCTAGTAACTTTTGGTTCTATTTTATTGTTTATTTTTCCAATTACCTTGTAAGATAAGTTTGAACAAAATATCTAAAACTCGAATAACCAAACTGAATCCAACATAAAAAAGGGTACCAATCCGACAAAAATTCGAATGGATCCTAGACTCATATATCCGAAGGACCAAACCAAAAACGAAATGAGTATCCAAAAATTTTGAAATATAATTATATATCCAAAAATATTAATTAAATTTAAAATTTATTTAACCTAATTATCCTACAATTATAAACCCAAAAATATCAATTATTTTTATATTTAAATAACTAAAATATCCAAAATTAACAACAATATATGAAATATCATAGTTATCTTTGTGAAAATTTCACCAATTTTTTTATTTGTTTTTCTAATATTTTTTGTACTAGAACCTTACTCAAAGTTGGAACAACATAACCAAACAAAAAATTATAAATATCCGAATGGGTCATAAGCCTCTAAACCCAAAAACTCCAAAAAGCTGAACAAAACTAAATGCGCATGCCTACTACGAGATATGAAAAAACGAATCCGGTAACCGGCGGTTATGTTCTCGCTCATATCTAAGCGAGAAATTCTTCTGGTATGATCTTCGGTTTTTCTCTGAAATCTTCTGGTTTAAATCTTCAATTGGTTCCAAACCGAATATCTTTTTTTTGCACGTTCACTCGCCAAAATCATTCACAATTCCTTAAAATTTTCTAAATTTATTGGAACTTAAATAGTATAATAATATAAAAATCTAAATTCAGAAAATTTTTAAAATTTTATTGAAATAAATAGATTTAACATATATTAGAAAAATAAAAACTAAAAATTATCCACTTTATTATTTAAATTTTTTCATTCATTTTTTATTAAGAAAAACAAAATTAACATAATTTTTATGACAAATGTCATAATCTTATCGATCAACCGACACGTGTCATGATCTTATGAATTATAATTTTGACACGTGTTGATCTCTCGTGAGTGCAATCCAACTTTATATAATAAAATATTTTAATGAAACATTTTGCTAATAAAAATAGAAAACTTTATATAATATCATCGTCATTTAATAAATTTACAAAACTAGAGAGCTAAATTATAAAATAATAGCTTCTTCGTTTTTCATCAATAGCTTCTTTTCTTTTTAATAGAGATATATTTTTATTAAATCAAAGAGAGAAAATAAACAGTAACGAAACTCGAAAATAGTTTCTCTTTCAAACTTTTGTTGTTCCTAAAAGTATGGACAGTTTAGTGATATCATATTGATAAATAAATGGTAAATTGGAATCTAAGTGAACCTTTGGGACGTATGACAGGGCTTAATTCTCATTTATGCATGCTCGCGGCGAAAGTGAATATTCCATACGATTAATATAAAAACACAACTTGTATAATTGTAATCAATCTCACATAAACAACTTTGAATCATTAATTATCGTTAAAAACTATACTATTATAGTATAATATACGTAAAACGAATCCCACTTAGGGCCTTTTCGAATCACCATCGGCTCTTACGAAGTCAACTTTTTATCTCTATATAAACCCATTCCTCCTTGTTCCCTAAACACAAGACCACAAGCAAAAAATCAAATACAAAATGGCCGATGGTTTCGGTGAACCGGGAACCTCAATGCACGGAGTCACCGGTCGAGAACAAAGCTATGCATTCTCCGTCGAATCTCCGGCTGTTCCTTCTGACACGTCAGCAAAATTCTCTCTCCCCGTGGACACCGAACACAAAGCCAAAGTCTTCAAACTCTTCTCCTTCGAAGCTCCACACATGAGAACTTTCCATCTTGCTTGGATCTCATTCTTCACTTGCTTCATTTCCACTTTCGCTGCTGCTCCTCTTGTCCCCATCATTAGAGATAACCTTAATCTCACGAGACAAGATGTAGGAAATGCCGGTGTTGCTTCTGTCTCCGGAAGTATCTTCTCTAGGCTTGTTATGGGAGCTGTTTGTGATCTTCTTGGGCCACGTTATGGCTGCGCATTCCTCGTCATGCTTTCTGCTCCGACCGTCTTCTCTATGTCTTTCGTTGGTGATGCCGGAGGGTACGTAACCATACTTGTAAATTATAAAACTGCGAACTTAAATTCAAATAGTTTAAGACGATATTATACATATCAGTTAGTAGACCGGTTCGAATAACATTTTCGTTGAAAGTCATTAGTCTTTATCTCAAAGTAAAATTATATATTGAATATTGAATTAAACACTTAGATTGAGAAATTGTTTGTATAAAAGACTCTCTTTTATTGATTTAGAAAACTAACTCAAAAACTAAAACTATCACAATCTCTCAAAACTCTTATGATTGATGATATCAAAGTCACTACTCAACTTTGATATTTATATGGATTTTAACATTTTTTTTGCTAATCATATTCATATTGCTAATAGAAAACTTCTTTTTCCTATTCTTAATACAAATAGATAAATTTTTTTTAAACCTATCTTATCCTTAACCGACTTGTTAGGGATGTCTTGGGTTTTAAACTATTGAAACTTATCCAACATTGGTAAACTTTTAGATGTGGAATTTCTAACAATATTTTGGCCATATAGGTACATAACGGTGAGGTTTATGATCGGGTTTTGCCTCGCGACATTTGTGTCATGTCAGTACTGGATGAGCACAATGTTCAACGGCCAGATCATAGGTTTGGTGAACGGGACAGCAGCCGGATGGGGGAACATGGGCGGTGGAGTCACGCAACTGCTCATGCCAGTGGTCTATGAGATCATACGGCGCATGGGGTCCACGTCTTTCACCGCGTGGAGGCTGGCTTTCTTCGTCCCTGGGTCGATGCACATCATCATGGGGATCTTGGTTCTGACTTTAGGACAAGATCTCCCAGATGGTAATAGAAGCACACTCGAGAAGAAAGGTGTTGTTACAAAAGACAAGTTCTCAAAGGTACTTAATATATTAAACAAATATTAACTTCTTTCTTGGATCCTTTGATTCTTAATCTTATACTACTCGATATATTAAGGTCTACTGATCGTTGTCTAAATTCTGTAGTTTTCATGCATGGTATATTTAATAATTGTTCTGATCATAGATCTTAGATTAACATTCAAATAGATGCTATTAAATTAATTAATACGAAATTACTTCCATTCGTTCTCATTAAAAAAGAAAATTATAAAAAAAAGGGGAAAATATCTAAAATACGTTTTCATATAGAAAAAGCGAAACCCTCATTGATGATACCTAATTAAGTGATGTGTATTATACATAAATTTTATCATCTTTTTCTCCCTGTTTTTGATTAAGACTCACAATTATATATACCGTGGACAACTTTACCAGGTTTTATGGTACGCGATCACAAACTATAGGACATGGGTTTTCGTGCTACTATATGGATACTCCATGGGAGTAGAGCTCACCACCGATAACGTCATTGCTGAGTACTTTTTCGACAGGTAAAATTGTTATAACTCGTATTTATTGAATCGTTAGTCTATAAGACTATAACTAATACTTAACTATAAATTTATAAGGGTTTGATTGCTATTGCATGCTCAAATGGGTCGGGAAGCTACTACCACAAAACAAATTTAACCAAAACATAAATTTTAAAAACTTTATTCTACTAAAATACTTCCTCTGTAAATATTTTCTTTACATTACAAATCCACTAGTTTTATCTTTTTATTAGTAACAAATTTGACCATAATTAAGAATATAAACAACTTCTATGGATAAAAATGGCTCAATACATGGTGTGACCATTTTTGCAGGTTCCATCTTAAGCTTCACACGGCCGGTATAATCGCGGCAAGCTTTGGTATGGCAAACTTCTTTGCACGTCCTATTGGTGGCTGGGCCTCAGACATTGCAGCTAGATACTTCGGCATGAGAGGCCGTCTTTGGACCCTTTGGATCATCCAAACCTTAGGTGGTTGCTTTTGTGTATGGCTAGGCCGAGCCACAACGCTCCCAACCGCGATTTTCTCCATGATCCTCTTTTCTCTAGGGGCTCAAGCCGCTTGTGGAGCCACCTTCGCCATCATACCTTTCATCTCACGCCGCTCCTTAGGCATCATCTCTGGTCTTATTGGAGCCGGAGGAAACTTTGGCTCTGGTTTGACCCAGCTTGTGTTCTTCTCGACCTCAACGTTCACTACGGAACAAGGTTTGACGTGGATGGGAGTGATGATTATGGCGTGTACATTACCCGTCACTTTAGTGCATTTCCCGCAATGGGGAAGCATGTTTTTGGCTTCCACGGACGATGAAGTAAAATCTACGGAAGAGCATTATTATATGAAAGAGTGGACGGAGGTGGAGAAGCAAAAGGGGATGCATGAAGGGAGTTTAAAGTTCGCCGCCAATAGTAGGTCGGAGCGTGGACGGCGCGTGGCTTCTGCGCCGTCTCCTTCTTATTGTGATACGCCGGAACACGTTTGAGAGTTATTTGTGTGTTTAAAATGTGTTATATCAATTGCTCTAGATGTGTAAGTAGTTGATCGAAAAGAATGTTTAGTTCTCATAAGAGGTATACTACTCTCTATGTAATTTCGTAACAACTATATTGTTTTTAATTTTAATTTTATTTTTTGTTTTCAGTATCTTGTCGATTTATTTGTTTGAACTACTAACATTTTATTTCATTCTTTGTTTATCATCCCAGTTTTTTTCTGTACCAGAATTGATTCGATGGAAATGCATAAATATGACATTTTACCTAGCTTTATATATATACCTAGTTATTTGAATAATTGGTAGCAACTAGCTCATGTTTTTTTTTTTTTTGGGGGGCCTCATAATTCAAGAAATTAGTTGACAAAAACAAAAGTTGCCTAAAAATATCAAACTTTGTTACGGCTCGTATTCTTTAATATGAATAACAAAAGAACGGGCCTTCCTCCAAAATAGTCATTGAGCCCAATTTTCCCAATTTGATGATTCTCTAGCTCATGCGGAATTTTGTGCTTAAAAAAGCCTAATACAATAGTATGTTAGAGTCTTATTAAACGATATGGACTTTTCAGGAAGCTCAATAGTTCATCAAGCCAATTCAATTATAGTTTCTTTCTCAAAATTTGGATTATCATTTTTACATGACATATTTTTGCTTCTCTCATATGATATGTAGTCTATACTCTCTGTCTCTGATATACTTTAAAATTATCTCATAATCTTATTTATATCAATGGAGATTATTGGTCGAGTACCCAAAAGTTAAACTAAGCAATTGAACTTTAGTTTTTGCTTTTGTTTTTGTTATAAATCGATATTTTGATTTTTATTGTCGGCATAGTTATCGTATGTTTTTAGCTATTTTTTACTTTAAAACATAAAATATTATTTGAATATTATGCCGTTTCGTTAGTTTTTTTAATATAATGGGTGATTTTGTCAGAACTACGGGAGTAGTTCCGTTTTACCCAAAACTTTCCGATTACTAAACAAACTTTTTTTTTACGACCACATACGATAACAAGATATGTAGATGACGTGTATTAAATTAATGGTTTGAACTTTGAATGATGAAGATTAAAGTCAGAGAGGATGCCGTACATCTTCCGCATCGTAAGGACAGAACTAAATGCTGTGATCTGTACGGTTTTAAAATAGTAACTTAACAGATAAGTCAATAAAGTTATCATTAATGTATTTAAGTAAGTCAATAATTAGCACCTATCAGAAATTTTATATGAGCACGATAGGCATCAATCACTTTTTTGGTGAATAAGCCCCACGTTCTTTGTTACATGAAAAACGACTATTTATAGTAACTTAAAAGTTAAAACTTTCTGAAAATTTTACAAAAAGGAGCCCAATTTATCACGCTGAATAAAAAGTAAATATCTTTTTAACCCACAACTTTTGACTCTACTCTATTCACACCGTTTACTTTTGAATTGAGCCACTTGAAAGTCTACACTAGTGATGATGTTAACTCCAACAGCTCGTATCTATGCAAATCCAAAACAATTGAAAATCCAATCTAAAAGCTTATCTGAATTTTCAATTTGTCTTATTTGTTTTACTGTTTCCATATCCAACAAATTATAAACCTCAACTGCACAGAACAAAAGTGAACTGAAACCAATCTTTACTAGTTTTGATTTCAACTCACTTTGTATATGTGTCTAACCGAAACAGTTAAAGTTTAATAAACAAAAAAAAATGGATTTAACATTTTAGATTAAACTGGATTCATCTAAATTTTGTACTTCGACCTGGCTAAGTCGTGGGAATGAGTACAAGTGTATAACCTTACCTAACATTTCCTTAAGGCAAATTTGTAGTGTTAAGTTGAGAAATTCTTCAAAGATTTTTTTTGCAAATAATGTTTTACACAACGGAATTCCAAAAAGAAAAATTATGAATAATAGTATAGGTACTTTGGTAAAAATTTAATGTTGGATTATTTACAATGAAATTAATCATCTAACTTGATGAAGAAATTTACCCTATTTTCATCACTGTTTTTTTTTTCTTTTCTCAACTTTTTCTTTTACATATACATGAAACATAAAAGTCTACCAAGTTGAGGCATAACCATTAAATAAAACATACGAAATCAATGAGCCAGAGCCATTATTCGTGTTATGAAATATTGTTTGCGCCAATTTTTTTTTGTTTGACCATCCCACAAGATTTGAATTGATGTACCTATAAACATTGGACTTTTATATATAGTTGCCTTACCTACATGTGAGCAAAACATATAGAACTAAAACCATTAAAAATAATTTGATATAAATTTTTAATGATGGTCGAATCTAAAACCATTTAGAATAGAACCACTATTTAAAATCTTTAGTTACCAAAATAAAATGTGACAAATATATATAGTGATTTTTGTACAAGCGGGCCAAATCAGAGTAAATATTTTTTTGGGGGTCAATTTTTATCAAAAACTGTCGTTAGCATCATTGGAAACTGTGTTTTTTGGTGCGTTAAAGACAAGCTCTAGCTATAAAAAAAACATTAAAGAGGAAACAAAAACATAAAAAATTAATATGTTATTTTAGGGTAATATTAATAATTAGTTGTTGTTGTTTTGAAAAGTAAATCAATATATATGTTATATTTTTCATACGTAAGTATACTTATTAAGTATTACGTTTAACCCATTATTTTATAATAGCATAAATATACATATATATATATATATATATTAAATTATTTTATAAATCAAATCCTTGGGAAAAAACATTTTTCCAAAATCTATTAAAAAAAAACTAAAAACATCATACCACATATTTTGAAAATGTTTTTTGTTAGATAATTATCTTTTAGTACTAATTATTTACTTTTACATTTATGATCGCAGAAACACAGAACATCTCTAGTTTACAAATATATTATAAACAAATACTTAGAAATCATATTTTCAGATAACTATGTTTAGAATTTAGAGCATCATTAATGGTATAATTTCTCATGGGTTCTTACCAATATTTTAATTCTAAATTTTAAGAACTTCATGCTAAGAATCTCTAAAATGGTTTTTAAATAAAAAATTTTAGATCTTTTCTATTTTTTATGTTAATAACTTCTCTAATATTTATTATTATTTGTCATTATAAAATTTTAAAAATCTCTCCTCTAAGAATCTCCACTAATGATGTTATTATATATAGAGAATCTGAGATGATACAAGATTTAAGAAAGTCAACTTTATCATTTCGTTTCATATATATGCGATTATAATAATAAGTTGATAACCTATAAACTTCAGAAGCGTTAGAGCATTTTTTTGGTGGGAACTTATTTTAAATATAATAATTTCATTTGGTGATTCGACCACATGAAATGCTCAAGAGACAAATTGAAAAATACTCCTTAAATACACTTTTGACTCTCTTTGCCATAACTGGGAAAAGAATAATCCTAGATCCGTACAAATTGAAAATTGAAAATGCTCTTAGGCTGCTCTTAGCCTCTTAGGCTTTTTAGCTATTGCCGATGCCAACTGTGAACGACTGTTTTTAGCCACACAACATTTTGACGCTTTCAGCCACTCAACGTTCGTATCTCTATCGCCATTTTAAAGAAATTCCACACTACAAAATTTTTTAATTTTTTTGTTATACAACCTGCCAAGATCCCAAATAGATTTACACGTATTTTTGTAGATTTCTTTTCCAGACTTTTAAGTTATCTATCGAAATCTTCATGCAGATTGAAACGTTTTCTTGCGTTTTACTTAAATCATAATATATATATATATGCCAGCCACTTAAATATATTATAAATAATAATAAAATTCTGGACGGGTAAACCAACCACATAATTAAAATTATGTTTAAAATTTTTTAAACTAATTAAATATATATGATTAAAAAATTGATACGGTATAGAAAAATTATGTTTTTTTTTTTTGATAAATTGTAAAAGTTTTGAACATTTAGTACATTATCTCCATCGATGACCGGAGGTGGAATTTAGTTGATTCCTATTTAAAGAATGTATTTACGTATCAATAGGGATTTGAAAAAAAAATATAGTTTACTCAAGGTTGCTTGAGCTTAATTTTAAACAAATAGAATTATCTTTCTCGGTCGTCTTTACTAAAATTATGGTTGGATTTGCTTAATTAAGCACATATCAGCTCCGTTATGCAAGAAGAATATGTTTAGTTCTAAAAATATGAAAATAATTTCCAGCCATTACTAATCAAAAATATAAGTCATTTAAATACCCATTGCTCTTATCATAGTAAACAATAATAAAATTTTCAAAATTTGGTAAACTCCTTATTAACTGTTTATTCTAATATTCAAACATCATTATTGAACCAACCTAACCCTAGCCACCATATCATATATCCCCCTGACTCCACTATTTATACTTTGCATTTCTCAAATCTCCAACTCACACCAAAACACAAAGAGCACTAAACCTTCTCCTCCACTCAGAGTCTTTCATCTCACTCTCACCTTAAAATGGCTAATGAAGAAGGCTCAATTGGAACGTCCTTGCATGGAGTTACAGCAAGAGAACAAGTCTTCTCTTTCTCTGTTGATGCCTCCTCATCTCAACCCGTCCAATCCGACTATCCAACGGCTAAATTCGCCCTTCCGGTTGATTCGGAACATCGAGCCAAAGTGTTCAACCCACTCTCATTTGCTAAACCTCACATGAGAGCCTTTCACTTAGGATGGATCTCATTCTTCACTTGCTTCATCTCAACCTTCGCAGCTGCGCCACTAGTCCCCGTCATCCGTGACAACCTCAACCTCACCAAAACCGATATCGGAAACGCTGGAGTCGCCTCCGTCTCCGGCGCCATTTTCTCAAGATTAGCAATGGGAGCGGTTTGCGATCTCCTTGGTGCACGGTACGGGACCGCCTTCTCCCTCATGCTAACTGCTCCAACCGTCTTTTCAATGTCGCTCGTGGGTGACGCCGGCGGCTACTTAGGCGTCCGGTTCATGATCGGATTCTGCTTGGCCACGTTCGTGTCTTGCCAGTATTGGACCAGCGTCATGTTCAACGGAAAAATCATAGGACTAGTGAACGGCTGTGCTGGCGGGTGGGGTGATATGGGCGGTGGAGTGACTCAGCTCCTCATGCCGATGGTCTTCCACGTCATCAAACTCTCCGGAGCCACTCCGTTCATGGCGTGGCGCATAGCTTTCTTCGTTCCCGGATTACTTCAAGTTGTTATGGGCATTCTCGTCCTCACTCTCGGCCAAGATCTTCCTGACGGTAACCTAAGTACCCTTCAGAAGAGCGGTCAAGTTTCTAAAGACAAATTCTCTAAGGTACTTTTCTATATAAATTTTTTTTTTATATAAAAAACTTTTCTATATAAATTTAGTCTCATCATTAATTGTATAATCAACCTAGATAAAGAATAAAATGTCTCTCATTAAACTTAGTCATGAAATCTTACGATATATTTTTACTGTAGCAAAATTTGCGATAGTTTATCAATAAGATATCTTTTGATGTAACTAGTCACAAAATTATCGAAATTTGCGATTAACTTACCTAAAAGAACACACACACACCAAATAACAATAGCCAATTAGTAACAAATTTTATATGAACCATTTTATTTCGTTAATTTATTATGTTAATTAATAAGTTTATAGTGTGTCTAACGGTTTTTCTTGTTAATCTTGTATTAGGTCTTCTGGTTCGCTGTGAAGAACTACAGAACATGGATTTTATTCCTTCTTTATGGATCTTCCATGGGAATTGAACTAACTATCAACAACGTTATCTCCGGATATTTCTACGACAGGTTTGATTTCTTAACTCGTTAAACCTAAATGATTATATATCTTACTTATCTTTAGTACAAGTAATAACAACTTTCTTTTCTTGTTCTCTACGTATCAGGTTTAACCTTAAGCTTCAAACAGCCGGTATTGTAGCAGCCAGCTTCGGAATGGCTAACTTCTTCGCCCGTCCCTTCGGTGGCTACGCTTCTGATGTAGCAGCTCGGATTTTTGGCATGAGAGGCCGGTTATGGACCTTATGGATATTTCAAACCGTAGGAGCTCTCTTCTGTATCTGGCTAGGTCGTGCTAGTTCACTTCCCATAGCAATCTTAGCTATGATGCTTTTCTCAATCGGTACACAAGCCGCTTGTGGAGCCCTCTTTGGAATTGCACCTTTCGTCTCACGCCGCTCTCTAGGACTCATATCGGGACTAACCGGTGCAGGAGGAAACTTCGGGTCCGGTTTGACTCAACTGCTTTTTTTCTCAACTTCGAGGTTTAGTACAGCGGAAGGACTCTCGTTGATGGGTGTTATGGCGGTTTTGTGCACGCTTCCGGTTGCGTTTATACATTTTCCGCAGTGGGGAAGTATGTTTTTGAGACCGTCGAGCAATGAAGAAAGATCCAAGGAGGAATATTATTACGGTTCTGAGTGGACAGAGGAAGAGAAGCGACAAGGATTGCATGAAGGAAGCATCAAGTTTGCTGAGAATAGTCGATCAGAGAGAAGCCGGAAAGTAGCTTTGGCTGACATTCCATCGCCGGAGACGGGAACTCCGAGTCGTGTTTGAAGACAACAAAGTTACAAGAGATTTTACTTTTATAATAAATCCCTTTTATAGATTCATATAGTATATAAGATATGTACTGAGTAAGATCTTGCTTTGATAGGTAAGGTACGATGCGCTTGGCACTTATTATTAAATTATTGTAATGCCAGCAAAATGTTCAACAACTCTATTTTCTGCATCTATAAGATTTTCCTTATATGTCAAGCGGAAAGAAATAAAACAGAGGATTTCTGTTAAAGATGCTTGAAATCCCAAGAAGAGGCCACGTGAAGAAAACTAATAGAATCTAAACCTTGTTGATTTATTCGAAGCCCTTTTCTTACTTCAGAACTAACAGAATTAACCATTTTTCCCTATAACTGATCCGAAGTTTAGCTCATTGGGTCTACATTATTTCTCTAATGAAGAAAATGTTTTGACTCGTATCATTTTTATTTCAGTATAGTGTAATTATGAATTCTTGTAATTGCTAAGGACTGAGAAAGAAACAAAACGTTTATAATGCTTAACTCCCAATTAGATCGAACCAAACAGAGTACTGTTTCTATTTTTCCTGAAATGAACAATTCAAACTAATCTTGATTATAATGTATAACTCCCAATTTTATAGAGAGCTTGACATTAAAAACATATGACATACTCAGAAATTCTCTCTACACATCTGTAGTTGATTTAAGATTCCCTCATTTGATTCAACATAAAGATAGAATATTCGGATACTTCGACGAATATTCGAATATAAATTTACGAAAAGATTCCCACTTTAATATTAAATATAAAATAATACCATAATCGTCAACATCTGGGTCTTTCAAAATATAAAAATCCTACAATTCCAACAAAAATATTACTTTTCTCTCTCTGTTTCGCCTTCAAAAAAACGATCAACAACAAATAACAAAAAAAAAAGTGCAGATTGATAGTGATGATACTAATATAGAAAAGAATCTCTGACCTCTTGAATGCGTAAGAAATGCAGAGATTACGAGTATGGTTTCACTATCTCAAGTGTGGCTTCAGAACTCGTTAATAACCATTCCCAAAACCATCAAACCAAAATCATTCACCTCTCTCTTGGCACGATGACCCAATCGAGTCTTTCAAGAGGAGACGACTTGACTTAACTTTAATCTTCAATCTTCAATCTTCAAGTCCAGCTTTAGCCTTAAGGTGCCTCTTGAAGTCCATAATGTCACCGTTCCATTTAGTGATACATTGTTTCTCACAAACCCATATCTCATGCGCCACTTGGTTGATCAGCCTGAAGTCGTGACTCACCAAAACCAAACCACCATCCCATTCGTTCAATGCCTCAGCTAGCGAGTCGATTGTCTCGATATCCAGATGGTTAGTCGGCTCGTCCAATAGAAGCATGTTAGGCTGCTTATAAGCCAACCACGCAAATATCACTCTGCTCCTTTGTCCATCAGATAGATTCTTCATCGGCATTACTTGGGCCTTACCAGTTAGACCAAATCTTCCAATAGCAGCTCTCATTTTCTCCTCTTCGTTACCCGGGAACTCCCTCATCATGTAGAGAAGTGCAGGCAATTCCAGGTCTAGCTTCTCAGCCAGATGCTGATGGTACTGAGCAATCTTCAAGTGGTTGTGACGACGCACCATTCCTTCAGTTGGGTGCAGTTCACCAGTCATAAGCTTCAAAAGAGTACTCTTTCCAGCTCCATTAGGTCCCACAAGGGCGACCCTAGAGTCCAAGTCGACACCAAAGTCAAGGTTTTTGTATATGAGATAGTCCGGTGTGTATCCAAAAGAGACTTCCACAAACTGAAGCACAGGAGGTGGGAGCTTCCCAACATCAGCAAAACGGAAAACGAGAACGCTATCTCTGGCAACCTTTTCTGTGAGCCCACCTCTCTCCATCTTTGCCAATGTTTTCTCCTTACTCTGTGCTTGGCGAGCAAGTTTGGCTGAACCGTGACCAAAACGAGCAATGTACTCCTTCATGTGAGAAATCTGCTCCTGCTCCCATCTGTATTGTTTCATCTGGTTCTCTTCCAGTTCAGAGCGAGTCTGGCAATACTGATCAAAGTTACCAGTGTAGTACTTCAGCTGCTTGCTTTGCATGTGAATGATGTTTGTACAGACTCCATTCAAGAAATCCTGCGAGTGAGAAACCACAACAAGGATGCGGTCAAAATTCTTCAGGCTCTCCTCTAACCACACACAAGCTTCCAAATCTGTAACAGGAGAAAACATTCAAGTCAGCATAAGAAAACACAATCCTAAAGAACACACAACAGAAAACTATCCGAAGCAAATACAAAAGAAAGAAAGATCACCAACCTAAATGATTTGTCGGCTCATCAAGCAAGAGGATTGTTGGCATAATGAAGAGAGCTCTTGCTAACGCAATTCTCATCCTCCAGCCACCAGAGAAATCCTTCGTTTTCTTAGCCTGCATTTCCTTATCGAAACCAAGACCAAACAGAATTTCAGCAGCACGTTTCTCTGCAGTTGCAGCATCCAAAGCTTCCAACCGCTCATAGATAGAATCAAGACGCTCTCCGCCTCCATCATCCTGAAATAATGCAAATAATAAACAACACTTAATCACCATTCAACACGAGAAATAAAGCTCAATTTAGACAATCTAGTCTATTGTTGTTTGTACAAACCTGCTCAGCAAGAGCTTCAACTTCCTTCTCCAACCTCAACCTTTCCTCATCACAGCTAACAACAGCCTCAAGGGAAGACATGTCAGTAGCTTCAATCTCATGAGAAAGATGATAGATATCCATGTGATCCGGAATTGGAATCTCTCTGCGTCCAATTGAAGTTAAAAGAGTGGACTTTCCACAACCATTCAACCCAAGCAGACCATAACGTCGTCCATAGTTAAGCTCCAACATTGAATCAACAATGAGATCATGACCATGAAACGTAACAGACAGAGATTCTATCTGCAAACATATTTTCAAAAGTAGATATAACCAATCCAAATTCGAATTATCTGTATATAGTAAAACACAATATAAATGCTTAATCATGAAATCAATAACAAAACAGAAATATTCACAAATCGAATAAAACAAACCATTAAATCATCAACAGTTACAAATCCTGAATATTATTAAAAATGAATATCTAATATAATTCATTAAAGGTATCGATAATGAAATCATAGACTTACTCGAATATCTCTAGATTGAGGATGAGAACACAAAACTCCGGTACAAGTCCGATCAGAAATCTGGAGAGCATCGACTCCGCTAGACAAGTTATCAACTCCATTTGAAGAAGTAGCGGCCGATTTAGATACGGCTGCAGCTTTACCACCTCTTTTAGCGGCGGCAGCAGCTTTCTTCTGAGCTGCCTTCTTCTTGCTAGCGTCAGAAACCATCTTTATAATCTCCCTGAAAAGAAAAAAAAATCAAATCCGCCGTAAGAAGAGATACAAAATCAAATCCGTCGAGAATACAATACAGATCGTAGAAGATGAATGATAAAAATTTTACCTGGGAAATTGGGGAGATCTGTAGATCTAGGGTTTTCTCGAGTCTGCACAATACCTGTTCGGCCAAAAATTAGGGTTAGAGATGGTTTCTGTTGACGCGAGGCGGAAGAATAGGTATTTATAGAAGATGTTACTTGTGAGTGTGCCACGTGTACGGCGAGTCTAAGTTTGCTTTAAGAGATTCTAGTTACGTATCAGAATACAACACTGACTTCATCTGGTCGGTCCCGAATTAGGTGCTCTTTTATATGGGCTTGATTCATTTAAGGCCTATATTAGTTGATAAAAGATCCATAAGTAAAACATTTAGGCCCAATCATTTTTCTTAGGTCGTATTATTATTCTTCCAATGCTTCGGACTTGCAACAATAGGCCTGTTTTATCAGCAAGGGAATTTTCTTTTGACACAAATCGATAAGATTTTTGCAAGTACAAGATAGGATACCTCAATTTTGGTAAGTTGAGATGTGATTATGTGAATAAGAGATTAACAGTTGAAAATGATCATGATGATGAAAATGAAGTTGAGTTGAAAATGATCATGATGATGATATATGAACATTATAAGTCATATCCAATTATATCAGCTTTTGTGTTCTATTTCATCTTATAGAAAGACTGTAGAATGTAGGCATTCACGAGTCTTCGAGTGAGAATAGTTATCCTTGTAAGCAGATGAAAGCTGATTCTACTTGGAAATTGAAGACGTCCTAGTAGATGGAGTTGTTCATTCGATGAGATGTATCAGAAGATCTTCATCATTTCTTTAACTTTGTAAATTTTTATTATTATATATATGTACGTATATATGTATATATTGGAACTCCAAACGTCTATGCAAGTTTTAAGTTAGATATGTGTAATTTAAATTTGTTTTGTTGTGTGATTTCACAAAAGGCTTTTTAAGTATTTTTCATAGGGAAAAAAAGAGTTCCCTATTTATAAGCAAAAAAAAAGTTATCTGCATGTCCATGTACCTAATTCCGTGTCAAAGTTGAATTAGTTTAGCTAATTTTCTCTAAGATAAGCCAAAGTGTAGAACACAAACTAAAACTCAAATCAGAAACTGAGTGATTGACTTATACTTGTCAAGTCAACGAGATCGTCTTGTCTAGGAGGAAGATTCAACGAAACCGTCATTTCATTGGGTTATGTCTCCCCCCTAAGAAAATTAATGTTTTCATATTGGATTTGAAATTTGTTTTCCAATTAAGAAGAAAGTTCTTCGTCCTTATCATCAATCACTCATTGCAAAAGAAGTTTGGAAATTAGTGTATAGAAAGGAATCAAATCAAATAGAAATTTCACAAAGTACCAAAGTAGATGAAAAATGTGAAAGATGAAGAAAGAAAAAAGGGCAAAGCATTGACTCCGTAGAAAGGCTACAAGTCTTTCTCTTTTCCTTCTTTAATTTGGTTTTATGATTATTATTCTCATTGTTGTGGACCTCATTATTACGCTCCTTGTGCAAGAAGGTGTTGTTGTGAATAGAGCCTACGTTTTGTATAATCATATCCTATGTTCATCGGTCAAATTTTTAAGAAATGATAATAGTTCATCCGATAATTTGAATTAATCAGATCAACTGAAATTTATTTCTTTATTGCTCACTGCATAGACATGGTTAGAGATGTTAAAAAGAATGAAAGTTTATGTAGATTCTTATCCCTTACTTTCTATTGTTATATTTTACGACTCATTTAGGACTGGATGTAAAAGAACTAGAGTTTAATAGGATTGGTCCTGAATTTTTTTTATTTTTTTTTCATAAAATTTAGAAATTACGTTTTCCCGCCAAAACCGCAAAAATCTCAGAATTACGGTTTTTCTGTCAAAACTACAAAATCTCATAATTACGTTTTCCTGCCAAAACTGCAAAATCTTGTAATTACGTTTTTCCACAAAAAACGCAAAATCTCATAATTATGTTTTTCCGCCAAAACCGCAAAATCTCGGAAATACATTTTTTCGCCAAAACCGCAAAATTTTGAAATTACGGTTTTTTGCCAAAACTACAATTTACATTTTTCTGTCAAAACCGCAAAATCTTAGAATTACAGTTTTTCTGCCAAAACCGTGAAATCTCAGAATTACGTTTTTTCGCCAAACCATAAAATCTAAGAATCCCGTTTTCCCGCTAAAACCATAAAATTTAGAAATTACAGTTTTTTCGCCATAACCGCAAAATTTTGGAATTACGTTTTTTTCGCCAAAACCACAAAATTTTATAATTATGTTTTCCCGCCAAAATCGTAAATCACGCTTTTAGTTCCGAAAAATATGACTTTCAACCAAAACCATAAATCACCCTTTTAATGGAAAAATCATGAAATTATATTTTTCTGTAAAAATCACAAAATCATCGAAATACAATTTTACTTTGAAAATCCTTAATATACATGTTTTAATTAATAAACAAGAAAAAATGAATTTGTTTGGTTTGAACAGGGCTTTTTATATGGTTTAGAGATTTATATATTATATATAGGATTCATAGAGGGTTAGAAGTTAAAAAGTGTCGGATTTCAAAAAGTTTAAGGTTTAAAATCCCATTTTAACATCCGTAGACTTGGCCGATGATATAAACCCTAAAATAGTAAAATTCACTGGGTTTGTCTCCTCGTGACAAAAAAAAAGTATTGTCTTTTTTTCTTTCTTAAAATCAATTTCAAGAATTAACTGAAAAAATCTGTTTTGTTGCTCGTACATTTTGATATTTAAATATATTTTTGATACGATGGACTTGGTCATCATCTTCCTTAAAATGCATGAGATTTAATCAAAACATAGAGTATTAATGTATCATAAGTTATTTTCCTTTAATTCTTGTTAGTTGTTTATAAGGTGATAATCTTGAAATATGTAGCTTGATATAGATATACCTTAAGCAATTTTAACTCATGTGCCTTAGTGCCTAAAACTTTTTGGTTCTTGAACAATCTAACTTGTTGGTACCTCTGACAAATTGAAAATCAAATTAAACGTGTACCTAAACGTTATATTGGTTTGGGTTTCAATTCTCTCATCCCAACAAAATTTTACCATTACCATGTAAATGTTTTATATGTTCTATATTGGATTAGCGATGTAAAAGTAATTAAATGTAGTAATTTAATATTTGCACAGTACTGCTGCATGTAATAATAATGTATATGAAGAAATTGCATCATGAAAACAACACATTATATATGCATGTAATAAAGAATCCTCGAATATTCTGTTTACAGCTTTGTTTTATTTTTGTTTTACACTCCAATGTGTGATTTATGATGTGCATTATAAATGTATAACATCTTCCAATGTGTTTTTTTTTTTGCTTTCTTTTTTAACCTTTTTCTTTATCTTTTTTTTTCTCCTTTTCTTTTTTTTCTTTTGTGGTCTTTTGGTCCACTTTTCTTGGCATTCCCTACTAAAAGCCCACGTGGTAAGAAGCAACGACAATCATCAAGCCTATGAAAATAAAAGAAAAACAAAGGGCATCATTTTGATCCCTTATTTGTTTTTAATATTTCCTTTACTAAACCATTTGAATTTCTTTAAAATATTTTAGTCATTTTCTTTTACCAAAATGTATGATGTATCTATCACGAACCCTCTTTAATTGTTGATAAAAATATGTAAATCAGGAAAATCATTTGTCTTCTTCCTAAAATATTCTCTCATCTTTCTCGACCAAACTCTTCTTATATCAACAGACAATAGTCTTCAAGATGTACCCTATTTAATATAGCATTTTCTTTTTAAGTTTATTAAAGGGAAATTTTTTTATCAAGGCTAATATAAAAATGAAGGTTAAAAAGTTGCATTCTTACTAAGACTAGTTATCGGAGTTTGAAAACACTTATTTTTCTTGACGAAAAAAAGACACTTAGTTTTATTTCTATTTAAAACATTTACATTGGCGAAATAAGAATTAGCAGTGAAATTTTGTAACTTGAGTGACCAGGTCTAGTTTATTTTTGTTAAATTTAAATTTTTAAAATTGCAAAGCATTTTTTTATTAAATGGAATACAAATCAAGCTTCTTAACAAGGTTTTTCTTTTCGACAACTATAGCTACATCAAGGTTTCTTAAAAAGGTTTTTATTTTTGTAAAGCGAAAAAGGTTTCTTAAAAAAATATTCCAGTTAATATTTTATGTATATAAGATAAAGGATAAAGAGTATGAAATTTATAAGCGTGTTGGAAGCTTTATTAGTTACTTTTATGTGATTTATTTTTAAATCCCTTAGTTTCCTCGAACTCGAATGTAACTTTCCTAGAAAAAAAGGTTGGAACCTTGAAACTTAACATGTATGAAGATGATCAGCACGAAGCATCATGATGATGCATGAAGCACCCCGCATGATGATCCCAAGTTTTCAACACATGTTCATGCATGTATGTTTTATTTAATTAATATAGAATGATATGTCGCATCAAACGCACATGCACAATAAAAACATGAATACGACGACTATTCTTGATGTTAATTTAAATGTCTTATTAATGACGTTTATTCTACAACAATTAATAAATAAATTCTGGCTTTACGTTACCATAAAAGAGTAAAAGGAAATAAATAGTAATGCGAGCATTGATGTCATGGGTTGGCATTCACTATATGTTGACTTACCTATCGAACTCGCTAACAAACTAAACTTAGTTTTTGACCAAAAGATACTAATTTATTTTTATTTTCACCTGTAATTAAACATTAGCTTTACAAATACCAAATATAAGTAAACAGTAGCTTTACATATATAGCAAAAATTTATACCAAATATGCTACCCCTGTTTTAATTCCAAACACATAAGTATATGTGTATGTCTTAGGCTCCTAGCTAAATCTGTAAATAAACTAATCGGCTTAATATAAGTTAACGAGAACTGAAAACAAATAAATTTGTCTCTTTTTCTTTTTGCAATAACACTCACTTAAAATAGTTTCATATCCATTATTAGTTAGTTGATTTTAAAAAAAAAATCGAATAGGCAATTTTCAACTCATGTGTCCTCCTCTCCCATTGATTACATATGTACTATTAAAATTAGTACTTTAAAAATATGTTGAAAATAATATAATAATGTAATAATATAATAATATACTAGTATACTATTACATGTTGTGCTAGTATAGATGGGACTCAAATGTGTCCAAAAAACTAAGGAATAATATATTTAAACAGTTACAACTTACAAGACGGGAGAGGCCATGAAGCAGAGGACCAGAGAGGACTCCCATCCAACTGGCTCAAAGTTTAATAGAGAGACACCTAATACGGACACTATTCCTTCAAACCATAATTTCACCACCAACCTTGAAAAAATTATGTATATTATACATGAATTTTGATTCGAGCTATAACATTATATGTAATAAGTAACAAAAAATAGAAAGGCACAAAGATTTTCTATGTAATATGTGGTAAAGTTTTAAAGACATAATTAAATGAGTTTGTTAAAAACCAAAAAAAAAAAAAGTGAGATAGAAACGACAGAGATTTCCAATCAAGTGAGTGGTGAGAAAGAAGAAACTACGTAAGCTAAATTTATTACAAGGAAATAAAAAAGAAGAAGAAGAGATTGGTAGTTACATAATTATGCATTTATTATGTACTTTTGACTAAGCATTTATGGATATTCACCACTGCGCTTTTAATTTTAGTAGTTATCAACTTCTCATCATTATTTTTCTTCTGGTGAATTTAAAACTCAGCAACTCTTATATAGGCCAAAATAACTCTGCACATTACCCACAATACACTACTCTTGTATGTTACTATGCAACGAAACAAAAGAAATAATTGGTGACTACAATTTGTGTTAAAATTTTTAAATAATCGTTTATATTATGTTGTAAAGTAGTAGTTAAATATACAAAGGTAATACAACCGTTGATAGCTTAGTTCGGTGAATTGAGCGAATTAGTTGAGATTTTATTCCCCAATTTAAACTTTCTCTTGGACTGGGACCGATGGTCCTAAATTTATAATATTACAAAAATATCCAAAAAAAATATTTTTAATTGAAATATATATTAAATTTCATTATAATTAATGTCAATATGTCACCATTTGAATTTAACCCGATTACTAAACCTTTATGGTTTAAATGCTTTAATGCCATGGAGTTGGTAGTGGTACATGTTGTATAGTAAAGGTCTAACAAATCATCGTTTCCGATTCCATAAAACTGACGATTTTTTTAATTATATATATTTGTCATTATTCATGTATATTTCCACCATCAAAGTGTCTGCGTTTCAGTAATTCAAACAATTAAATACATCCTTTTCCATTTTAGATTATTTGATTTAATGAATAAAAACAAGGACACTCAATTGAACTATAGTATAAAAATTATTAAAATCGCTTTGCAGGATATATTTGCATGTTTAACTTACGAATTAAAATGGCCACATTAAAAAAGAAAGAAAAAAAAAAAGAGAAATTCAAAATTAAAACTGTAGTAGAAATTTAAAAAAAAAACAGAAGAAAATAGTCACTAGTATTTCCCGACAATACCCCAAAAGATGAAAGCATATTTACATCTCTACCATTTCTCCAATATCACCGCCGCCACTTCACATAACAACGCAAGCATTAGGATTCTCATCGCTGAAAATCTGAGGCGCGTGGGCCTGAACCGGGTATCCATATGGCCCACCCGGATAATACCCATACCCGTAAGCTGGCTGAGCCGCCACGTACTCCATCATATTCACTCCTTCACCGCCTTTATTATCCGATTTCTCTTTTCCTCCTCCGCCGCCGCCGTCTCCTTTCTTCTTCTCACCAGATTCGTTACCATTCTCTTTCTCTTTCTTCGCCGGCGGAACAATCTCCACCTTACGTTTCAGCTTCTCCGACAAAACCTCGACGAGCTTTTTCACATCCATTGTTCCTTTAACCGTCACCAATTGCTTCTCTTTGTCCATTGTTATCCCATTCACACCTGCGATTTCACAACAAAACGCTGTCAGTAAGGACGCGTTTCAACAAAAACACCGTTTTGAAAACGCGTTTAACAAAAAAGCGTTAACGCGAATTTGTCTAACCTTTGTTTTTTGTGACAGTTTTTTGGATTTTCCCAATACAACCTTGACAATGGAAGTTCAGCTTTAATACCGCCGTTGTTACCGGAATCTGAAAAAATGATTACAAAAATGTTAAATTTTTTTATTATTAGACTGTAAACAGAATTTAAATGAACATCCTCACATTAGCAGAATCAGATTAAATAATTACCTCTTTGGGTTTTTTCTCGTTGTTGTCTGTCTTCTTCTTCTCTTCCTCAGGTTTTTTTTCTTTGTTTTTGTTTTCATCGCTTTTGTTTTTGTCTGTGTTGTCTTTGGTATTATTCTCTTTCTCCTTCTTAGGTTGAGGTGAAACCAAATCGACTTTTTTCTTCGTCTTCTCTTCAAGATTCTCTCTCAGTTTCGCCGGATCTAAAGCTCCGGTCACCGTAAGTTTCCCTGTAGCAGACTCCGATTTCACCGTCTCAACGCCTGAAAAAACCACATTTTTTTTAATTTGGTCAGTAAAATCAACGAATCAAAATAGTAATATTCGTAAAAAACCAGTACAGATTCCGAGTAAAAAGGATTAGTAACGTTCGATTTATAACTGAATCTAAAAAAGTTAGGATTTTTAAGTCACACACATAAACAGAAATCGAAATGCGATAAAAAAAAAAAAAATCAAACCTTGGAAAGAACGAACACATTTGACGAT
Organism: Cardamine occulta; assembly: GCA_028015245.1. Taxonomy (NCBI): domain Eukaryota; kingdom Viridiplantae; phylum Streptophyta; class Magnoliopsida; order Brassicales; family Brassicaceae; genus Cardamine; species Cardamine occulta. The sequence continues at coordinate 4,055,426 of CM051391.1, read as the reverse complement.
TCTGGAAGCACAACCTTCACAATGCATGTCAACCTTCAAAACGACAGTAACGGACGTTGTTTCGTTCTTCTTCTTATTATTGCCATCACCATCTCCTCCTTTCTTCTTTTTTTCTCCTTCGTTCTTCTTCTTCTGCTCAGAAACAAAACACAGAGAGAAAATCAAACCCATTAATATCGTTATTATTAGGGATATCCAAATTAATAGATAGAAGAGAAGAAGATTCGAGAATGTGTAGAGAGAACAGTTTTGACTCAGTACCTCGCCCATGGTGACTCGGTTAGTGAGAGAGAGTAGTGGGTCGTAATACGAAGTGGGTAGAGATAGAGTCGGAGGAGGAAAAAAGATGTAACCTTTCGTTTGTATTTATACTCACACCAAATTATTTTGGAGTCGGTTATGGGTTATATGATGATGGTCATTAATGACTCATTCATCATGTGTATGATGCTATGGTTTATTATGATGACTTTTCTATCACTATGCGACTCTCTACGTACGTTCGTTCTTTGATTTTTTGTTGGTAATTTCGGCGTGTATGCCACGGTCGACTATTATAAAAATTAAAACTTTCTTTGTTTGTTTTAAATATAAACGACAATCAATTTTTTTTTGTCTAACAAATGACAATAAAGTAAAATAAAAATTACTCGCTAATGATAATGAAGCTGAGAAAGTATTCAACTTTTTATCAAAATAATAAGAGACTAGTGTTCAACTCATATTTTTATGTCTTCATTATAACATTACAAAAAGTTTAAGATTTCTTTCTATTCTTGTATAAGTTGATTCTCAGTATCTCAATTTTTGGAAGAGGTAAGAAAACAATACAATCTTTTTTTTTTTCATAAGTTTTATCTCTCTCTACAATTTCTTACCTTTTGTAAATTTTCAAATTATGTTAACCCAAGCTAGTTTTTGGGTTTTCAGTATTTGAGACGAAACGGGTTCAACAAGTGGACATCATAAACTTTTACGAAACCAATATTATGGGCCTTATTGAGCCCAATTTTAGGTGCTTTTGGTTTCTTTTTATTGTCCTTCTATGTATCTTTCGGACGCTGGTATAATAAGCTTAGTTGTGAAGATGATCGTGCAATTATGATTTGAATAACTCTTGCTCTATACATTTTTAATGCATTTTCAAAAATTATGTAATAGTTCTTGTAATACTTTATAAGAATAAACTTTGGAAATTTATATTACGTAATTATACTATATAGTGTTAATGAAAGAATAATTATATTAATTACCTTGATATTCAATCTCTCTAATCACGCCCTTGATATAATCTTTGTAATTATATTTGTCATTGCTATTTCAATATTATGTAATTACTCTAGCGATTCTCTTTATCTTGTATATATGTGTCCTATGAACATTGAATAAAATATCAGAGCAGTACAATTCTTTCTATCATATCTCTCATCACATTTTATCACTAGAAACTTTGGAAAGTACAGTATCCGAAGCTCAAATGCTTACATATTTTCATATTAAAAGATTTCAATCAAAGTAACCAATTAGAACTTGGTTTTTGATCATTTCACAAAAGTGATACTACAGGCCATAACAAGCCCAAATTAGTAATTATTTAATGGGTCGTTATAAATTGTTTGAACAGAGAAATAACCCCATATTTATCGTGCGGGTGAATAAAAGTACATACAACAACAATATTGGGTAACGTTATTGCGATGAATCTAGTTTTCAATTTATGAAGTAACATATCATTAGTTCGAGTATATAAGCTAATGGTCGAGTGTGTTGTAAGCTTCGCATCACTTTTCTGAGATCTCTTTAATTTGTAGGATTTTGCATTTTTTGGATCAATGTTCTCGCGGATAATGGACATCACATAAATAAATATGTATAAAATAATTACCGTTCAGAGAATAATATTTGGATTAATGCATGTTTAGAGTAAAAAGAATTTAATTTGGTTTAAATTCTAGCTTAGATTAATACATATATGTATATATATATATTTTTTTTCTACTGGTTTTGATTGTGAAATTATTGAAACCAAATTATACCATATTTATATTTTGTTATAATATTTATGTTACAGAAAAGTTAATGCTCTTATTAACGTTTTTCTTATAAATGATAATCATTAACTGCACTGCTCTAGATGTACTGTTTCAGTTAAAAACTATTAATTAAATCATAGTTATTACAATTAGTTTAAGAAAATTTATATAACGCACATATTTAGTAATGGATTGGAATTCAAAATGAATGCTGGACTTTTCAATTCCATGTTCAGTTTTTGTTTCAGCCCAACAACTTTGGACGGATTTGTGTTGCTTCTCTACATGCCATATTTTTTCTATTTCAGTAAAGAGATTTTGATATGTACGTCTGGACAATTAGAATTAGACACCTAGCTAGAGTTGTGTACTAGGCTGCATTAGTCGAGAAACAATCTCTCTTGAATAAAGAAATTAACAGAATAACATTTTATAAAGTGACATTACTAACCAAAAACGTCTCTCTAGAATACACACAAAATATTACCTAAAAAACAGTGTTCTGCATACATGTAAAAATATGTGTTAAATATATTTTTATATCAAAATCTGAGTAGTGATGCACCAAAATTTAAGCCTCTCTGTTGTCTTTCATGTAACAAAAATATATATAGCTATTCCTTTTAATTATGCCTAGGAGAATGATGGCTAGGGTCGCTGTAATCGGCCGTTAAACTCGCCGTTTTGGTGGGTTTCTTCTTGTTTTTTCTTTTCTTCACCGTTTCTTTACTCTCTATGTCTAAGACATTCTTCTCATTTGCTTCCACGTTCACATTTACATGCTTCAACGTCTTTCGGTTTTCGATTACATATTCAGCATGCTAACAATAAATGAATCGAGTTAATATTAATTAATTGAAACTATAATATGTCTAATTTCTACTAATCTTCCTTAAATTAAAAAAAATATGGATCGAGAACTGAGTATTCTAGTACTTACCATGTTCTCAATTTGAGTACTAGTGCTTGCTCCACGAACTTCACTATTTTTCGTTTGTGGGGCTATAGAGAAATTTCGATAAGCATGTTTATAAAACTTATGTTTAAACACTAACGCCAAAGCATACATATTGAAATTAATTTATATACACGAATTTGTAGAAATATATACCTTGGCTATGAAAGTTTGCATTGGAGACTTTAGCATGTAGTTGCAAAACGAAAAATATTAGAAGATAGCGAAAAACCCTCATGGACACCATTTCGTCTTCCTTTTTTTCTATCCTTGGCTTGATGTATAAATGTGTGTGTATGAACAAGAAACAGAGTAGACTTGTGTTTATATGAGGGAGGGAAGAGAATGGGAGGTTTATGAAGAGCGACAAAAAGTCCAAGAAGAAGAAAAAGAGTTCCGAGGTCAAAGCTAGTATTCCAATAACTTTTACAATCTTTTTTTTTTTTTTTCATTTTAAAACTTACTTGATAGTTTTTTATGTATAAGAAATGAATCAAAATGGAAAATGCGTTTAACCGTTTTGATTCTTTTGAATGTTGATTGTGCGTGGGGATTGTCTACATAAGACAAAAATAACAGGTGCCAAGTCCAATGTTGTTCAAAGCTTTGGTTTTGGGAATTCTTCTTGTACATCATGAGTTTTGAATTACTAGTAGTATCATTAATTTTCCATGGGACAGTAATACTTACGACTTACTTCTTATTTTATTTTTTTTGGTAAATGGTGTCTTACTTTTATTTTACTAAATTCGGATTTATTTTATGATTAATGGTAAAATAATGATATATAAGTTATTTTATGAGTTTATAATATGTGCTTCAAAATGCTTCCTCCATTTTTTTATATATTAAATGCTTAAAGGGGCAAAAAAATCACGAGATTGTTATGCATTTCCTATGGAACATTGCACATATCATTTTAAATTAATTATTATTAGTTAAAAACATATAAATACACAACATTATGAGTGTGTATAAGATTAAGATATATTAGATGTTTCAAAACATATATTAATGTGCGTGAAAATACTAACATTTAGTTAAATGAGTAGAATTTTAGAATTCGCGAGTATAATTTCTTATACACACCCACAATTTTGTGTGTTTATTTTTTAGTTTGTGACCGAATATGTACATAAATATCAACTAACTAAATACATATGGTAACACACTGACCCACATATACGTACACAATCGTATTCAATTTATTTTCGTCAAGACTGTTACTAAACCCTAGAAAGTGGTGTTACAAGTTACAACGTGGTTAGTCAAAGTGTAGTCGATGTACGTAGTTTTCAACTTGCAAACCATCGGATTGGTTTAGACACTAGAGAGGTTTTGGTTTAGTTTGTTTAGAATATTAAATCCTACAAACCAAATGTGAAAAGAAGATTTTTACAAAGATTATTGACATACTCTTAGGCTGAGATAGATAGTGAAATAAATAATAGAACTGGAAATTACATAACTTTTTTTTGGATGCAATTGCAATATCTACAATTTTGGTATGAGTTGTACCGAAAAAGAAGATTAAACCAGCACCGGCCAACAAATGTAGAGGACCGACCAGAGGCTCTTGGTTTTTACACTGTCGTTTTGGGGATACTAAAACCTCATGTGGGTGTGAAGAATAAGATTTTAACTTATATAAAAAATATGTTAATTTCGAAATTGGGTTTACTTTTCAAGGACATCTTCACGTGATGCTTTTCTAACATGCTTAAAAGAATTCTCAAAAAAAAAAAAACAATACATTTTTATTAATTAGACCAAGTAAACTTTTTTTTTTTTAAATGATTGAAGATCGGAAAGTTGGCCGGATTTCTCTTTAAGGAGATTTCCGGTTAACTGAAATTTTTTATCCTTCCCTCTTCTCTCTTCTAGATCTTTCAGAGGGTTGAGAGTTTTTCTCCAGTTTTGATTTCGATCTAGTATCGGTTAAAAAAAGACCAAGTAATTTTTAACTTCTTTTTAGATAAATAACTTTATGATTGAGACCGTCAAGTTATAAAAAATATAACTTGAATACCCACACAAAAAATGTTTTGGTCAACCCGCACAAAAATAATACTTTCCCCATTATTTACAATTTTGCCACGGTACTTTACTTAATTTCACTGGTAGAAAATAACTCGAATCAGATCCACGAAGCCCATTTAAGTACGGCCCATAATAGAGTGGAAAAGTGGCATTTTTTAATTTTCGTTCATAAAATATGTTTTTTTTTATCATTTCGTAAAGTTTATAATTTTTGAGGTTAAAGTTTCATTCTCAAAAAGCGAGAGAGAGAAAGATTCAAGCCAGAAAAAATGGCGGAGATGTCTTGCCTTCAGATCCACGACGCAAACATTGCCGTTTTGAACCATTCCAACCGTAACCACCACCAACGCCGGCTACATGATCATCTGAGAGACCAATCGTCTTCCCAAATTCACAATTCCCTTCCTTACTGGGTCCAATCAGACGAAGTCGATCTATACGTCTCTGGATCCGATTTTCCTTCCGACGCTTGTTTCTCCGGCGACCTTTCGGTGTCCGATTTAGTATTCACGACTGCCGACAATCTTGATCTACTTGACAGGCGTAGATTTGTAATGGATCTGTTCCACCAGCGTGTTGAGCAATCTCAGGTAAGTCCGCTTGACGACCACGGAACCGATGATTTCGAAGGTTCCGGTGTGGTAGAGGAAATTTTCGAGATGCGTGGGGATAGTTTAGGACTTGATTTTGGATTGGAATTAGAATCTGGTAGTGATTTCATTGAGAATATGATAGGTGATAGTGATGATCTTGTTGTTAACCTTAATGAACACGATGATGAAGACTACTTCTTCGATGGTATGAGGTTATTAGGGCTAGAGTCACACGATGTGGAATCTGGTTTTGATTCTGATGAGGTAGAGAAGGAGGAGAGTGAGATTTGGGGAATAGATTTGAATGAAGAAGATATGTATGTGAATGATGATGTTGATGAAGAAGAAGATGCTAGTGTAACAATCCCTCTTTGTTGGGATTCACTTCAATTAGAAGATTTAGGAATACACAACGAGGAATTCGAGTGGGAAGAAGTTAGTGGTGATGATGATGAGAGGAATGTTTTAGCAGAAGCTGATGATAATAATTCGGTATCAGTCTCTGTCTCAGCCACAATCTCTTTGGAAGATTTAGCAATAGGTGAGAGAAGGGTAAGTAGTAGTTTAGGATGGGAAGTTTTATTGAGTTCTCGTAGTCTCGAGTGTAACCTAGATGGTGATGATGATGGAGAAAGCAATATAGAATTGTACATTGGTGATATTGATCAAGAAGAAGAAGATGATGAAGATTATCTTCATACAACAGATTATGAGATGTTGTTTGAAGCTGAGATATCATCTGGTATTGGTAAGCCTCCAGCATCCAAAGCATTCATAAAGAATCTAAAAATGTCTCTTTTGACTAAAGAAGATGTTATGGAGAACGATGAGGCAATGTGTTGTTGTGCGGTTTGTAAAGAAGAGGTGAATATAGGAAACGAGGTTGCAGAGTTGCCTTGTAGACATAAGTACCATAGTGAATGTATTGTTCCATGGCTTGGAATTAGGAACACTTGTCCTGTTTGTCGTTTTGAGTTGCCTTCAGAAGAAGTCTTAAAGCAGGACCTGTTTTGAAGACCTTGAAAATTAGGGTTTATAAGATGAAGAAGATAATGATTTCCTTGTGTAATTAATAGAGCATGTAGATAATATTTTACATTTCTTTTATGAACAAAATTAGGTAATCAATATTGTTTTTCCTAAGAAAAATGCTGCTAGAATTCTAAGTTGTAACCAACAAATCATATAACATTGACGACATTTACTGTACATCTTTGTGTTTAGTGTGGAAAAAAACTTTTTTTCCTCTTGCCATTGGAACTTTTACACATAAGAAATTAATCCTAATTTGTCAGTTAATCATAATCTTTCTTTTAGAATATTCTGTGCTATGTCATTTTTAATAATCTAGAGATTCTTTTGCTGTAAATCAGAAGTGTGGTATGAGTATTGAAAACATAAGGTGGATAGAGCCTGAATGGGTTCAGGTTTGTGTAGACAAAACTTGCAGAACAGAGAATAATTTTCAGTTTCTGGAAACAAGACATTGCCTCCCCGTAACGTTTAATCACATTTTCGTTTACACTTTCAAAGCTGTTAAGCATCATTATCTCTCTTTAACGTGCTTTAATTACCCTTAATATTCAAGTTTTTTCCTTAATCTCGGTCGTGAAACAATGCATTAATGTTTGTGACTTTATTGCAGTAGTTTGTTATTTATTATCGGTATTTTTTTCTTCTTATTAGATCCAATTGCAAAAAGAAGCAAAACTTTACAAAGTTAGCATTATCTTTGTACAAATTGGTAGACAATCTGATTAACTTACGGTAATGGTACATGAATTTAAATTGTTTTGCATTTTCTTCTTATATACTTTTAAAGAAATTATACTAATCCTAGGATTTTCTAAATTCACGAATAGACTTGGAACAGTAAAATTGTGAGTGTAAATAGCTAAAAACGTGCAAGTTAGCATCCACCGACCTTATTTCACTACAAAGTCCTGATAGTAAAATTCTTATGACACACAAACATTGTCTTACACACGAATCAGCATATTGTCGGATCCGCACATAATGAAAACTTATAAGAGTTTCTAAGATTTCAAGTATTATTTGTCGGAATCAATACAAATAAAATGATCTGACAATATATAAGAATAAACAAAACGAAGATTCGAAATATCATTTTAAGAATCATCTCTAACTAATATAATCTCATAGATTCATCTATTTTTTGTTTAAGCATTTCAAATGATCAAAACTTTTTTTTCTTAGATTCTTTTGATCGACCAAATTAACCTAATACAATATTTTTTTAAAATATGACAATCGCATGGGTGCTTAAACGACTCATTACATGTAAAATTTGTAGAGAAAAAAAAAGGGTGAACGCGTCATCTTTCAATAACTAAGCCTCTTTTTGGTAAACTCCATTGGGAAGAATAAAGATAAGAGGACATGGAAATCAAACCATCTTAAGAAACAATAACCCATAAAGAGATACTAACCTTGACAAAGATGTTTAAATTAGTGAGATTTTGTCAAAAAGTGTCACTAGTGAGTTTATTAGTGGGAAACTTTCAAATGCTAAGCAAATACATAAATAGTAATATAGTTGTCTTCAAGCGAGTAAATTTGTGTTTGTGTCATTAAATAGCATCCATTATCTTATGTTTTAGCCTACACAAAATCTCATCTCTCCTTTTCTCTCACTCTCTTCTGCATCACAGAGAATTCATTTTGATGATTAGACATCTAAAACCCTACATGGAGTCAAGTGTCCATCGTGCTCATTGTTTCGATATTCTTGAAGGAGTCCCACTACAAGACGATCATTTCAACTCAGCATTCTTACCACACACTGACTTCAATGTCCAATTGCATTCAAACATATTGACTCGCTCCAACAATCAATCTCACTTAAATCCAAATGGAGTAAACATTTTCCAAAACGAAGGTCTTGCTCCAGAAGAACGAAGAGCAAGAAGAATGATCTCTAACAGAGAATCAGCAAGAAGGTCACGTATGCGGAAGAAGAAGCAGATCGAAGAGCTTCAACAACAAGTTGAACAGCTAATGATGTTGAATCATCACTTGTCTGAAAAAGTCATCAACTTGTTGGAAAGCAACCACCAGATCTTGCAAGAGAACTCACAGCTTAAAGAGAAAGTCTCTTCCTTTCACTTGCTAATGGCAGATGTGTTATTACCCATGAGAAATGCAGAGACCAACAACATCAATGATCGTAATGTGAATCATCTAAGAGGAGAAACATCAAACCGTCCCTTTGGTAAGTAAAACAAAGTTTCATATTCCAGTCTTCTTCTAGTTCTTGGTGTGTTAAAACTTAAGCATGTAGTAGTTACTATGATCGATCCATATATGTGTGACTAGTAAACTTGCAATTACAAGCATTTGTATGTAGATAATAGATAACTACTGGTTTCACAATTACCTCAGATCGAAATTGTGTATTACATTACTGGTTAATGAAGCAAATCAACTGAAGCAAAACAGGTTCATTCAAAAAACATTACAAAGTTGGTTTCTTGTTGCTTACATCGAAGAACTGTCCTTATCTAAGACAGTGCCTCCATTGGAGATATCACCAGGGGTTATTTCTGCAGTAGCTGACTCTACACTCTCCTTGACTTCTTCAATTTTTTCTTCGTCTTCATCTTCTTCGACTTCTTGAACTTGTTCGTATTCTCCAGCAAGGTATTGGACCGGGTCTATGAATGAAACTTCCCGGTCTGCATACAAACGTGTACAAGGCCACCTGAAAGTTTTAAACCAAAACCAAAGATTAAAAAACAAAACTTTATATGAAAAATCTCTCCGTTTCAACAACAATTTGATGCTTACTTGCTTGTCATAACGACTTCATTTTCTACTTCTAGCATCTCCTCATATATATCCCCTTCAAAAAAAATCAAGAATCAATAAATCAAAATTTCAAGAAATGTCAATCCATGAACAAATTTGAGGAAATTGAAACTATACCTCCAGAGAAATACATGTCGACGAGGAACTTCCTAAAGTCAGATTCGTACCTTCGACATTTCTCAATATAAGCTTCACTATCGAGATATCTAAAAAATTAACGAAATCGACATTCGTCAATTTAGGTTTTTTTTTTTGCACCAAAGAACGAGAATTAAAAAAAAAAAAAAAAAAAAACAATGAAAGCATAAAAATTCACTTGAAATAAAATGGTTGTTCGGTTTCATCAATGATTGTATCAGATACTATTCCGTTTCTGTTCACAATCTCTTCCATCTGCAAATAAAAATACAAATGGAGTTTTACAGATCGTATAAATTACTCAGAGCGAGACAGAGAGAGAGAGAGAGAGAGCGGAGAGTACTGTGACTTGTGGCGGGGGAGAAGCTACGGCGGACACTGATTCCGAAGAGTTGACTGGATTTGGCGGCAGCAGCTGTTGCTCCTGCGGAGGCGGAATCGCCGGAGATGTCTCACTCTTCATTACGTTACAGGTTTTTGAAATTTTTGAAAAACTCAAATCTATCAACTACTATATGATTCTGTTTTTTTAAAGTAAATATGGGCCATTTGGGCCATTTGGGCCAGTGCACTTATGTCCACTTCACATGGGCCGAACCTAAAAAAAACATTAGAAAAGCTTATATCCCTTTGATTTTGGACAATGCCATGTAAGAATTATGAAGGAGCATTGAGATGATGACGCAATCGTCTTCCATACCCAATTGTTTAGATTTAGTAAAGATATTTCAATATAATATAATCACATTTTCTGTATTAACATTGACCTTTCATATTGAAAAACTATTCTAAATATTCATACAAAAAAAACTATTCTAAATATCTATCGAAATCAAACATATCACAATCTGTAATCCAGCCGTATGTGTGTGTATTTGTATGCATGCAAGTATGTGTTGTAATAAATGGAAGTATGATAGACAGAGAAGGAGAGAGAGAGATATGAGATGTCAGATGTTGATGGGAGATGGGCCTAGTGGGCCCAATGATCACGTGACAGATGTGATGATGCTATAACGAGCTGGGGCCATGGGCCTTTAGAAGACTTTGTTATCCACCCGACCACCGACGACTGGACCTTGAGAATTGATGGTGACCTTTCCACTCAACTCACTGACACGCCCCGTTGTTTTAGCAAACAGTCTCTCATATGTATCAGAAATATTTATCACTGCCCAAAAATAGTATATTATTCATCTTACCATTTTTATATATCCATTATTTCTTTTATTTAGCTCTCAGTAGTGAGTACTCAAGGATCACTCATAATTCAGGTTTATATCTATAGATGTGTATGTATAATGTATTTGTAGGTATTGGTGTGGATTGTGAAATTATGAGCTCGTCTTCAAGGACACCTGTGTTTACCTTATATGTTCCGGTGGGGTCAACTTATTTTTGTTCTTCATTTTCATTTACAATGATTATAGTATTTATTATCTTCATCTACTGAATTATACTGTTGAGCAACAGTACTAAATTAGATGGGTTTATTTATCGTATCTGTTTTTCAGATAACATAAAACTTAATCGTATTTCTAACAAATATAATATATTATTCTATTTGATAACATTAATTTATTCGCTGAAGTCACGCTAAAATCTTGGCCATCATGTTTTGTTTGCTAATTGTTGTTCCCAATTCCCATTAGCAGATAATATTATTTGCATGTGATTATTAAGTTAGCGCAGCCAAATCTGTCGAGTTAAGTTACGAAAATTGAAAATTGAAAATTGAAAATTGAAAATTGAAAATTGAAAATTGAAAATTGAAAATTGAAAATTGAAAATTGAGTGGACTAGTGAATGGTAGTAAAAATTCAGTTTCATTCGATTTTTCAACTATTTGACATTAGAAAATACTTATATGCGTGTGTACATGCATATTCAGGCATAGATGTGACGTATATATAGTATTCCCACGAAGGCACGAATAGAGATAGTAGAACATGGGACATTCGTGTGTGATATTCGTGTGAGTATTATTAATTCAATATAGTAATGTTTGTGATAATTATAGCCCCGTTGTATCAGAGAGCATGAGTGATGAACAAGGTTTTGAATGAACAGTACTATATAAGCAAATACTAGAAGTTTAATTATATATTATACGTCATTTAAGTCACTGAATTTCCAAAATAAAATCAGTGTGTTCAATCGCAGGTACTAGACGATGTTTAAATATTTCTACATCTACGATTAGCATTTTACTGTAATTTTTTTTTTACGGCTACTGTAATTAATTGTTCTGTTAGCTTTTTTTTTTGTCAACATTTTAAATATATTAATAAGTTTAACCATTGTGTTCAGTTGCCTAAACCAGAAACGAAGAATTTACATATCAAAATCACTAGAACAATTTTTCACCGTTCAAATAATTAAATAAAATCTATATATGCATATATATTATTAACTTGAGAATCATATATATATAAAAAAAAGAATTATCCATTAACTTGAGAATCATAAATATATAAATATTAAAATCAGTAAAATGTATTTAATTTTAAAACACAAACGATGTACACCATAAAATTTAAAAGAAGATTATGGTTAAGAAAATTTTCAACTAGTTTTATCAACATGATTTTGTGTTTATGTAATATATAATTAAGCTTTTTATTAAAAATTTGATAAAATAATATATATATATATATGAATATATATATATATGAATATATATATATATATATATATTCATGAATATATATATATATATTAGCAAATTATAACTAAAATATAAAATAAAGTTATATTTTATAATATATTATATATTTATAATATATTAATCACTCATTATTACGTTTTCTAGCCAAGGAATCGGAATTTGGAAAAACACTCAAAAGAAGAGTCAGCAAAACATGAAATGCCGTCTTAACCAAAACAAGTTTTTTCATTTTTTGGAGTAGAGCATCACTTCTTCATCATCAATACCACCACCATAGACATAGTTATGTCATTTCATGGAACATGACACAAAACTGGTTACCACTATACCATATCCAGAACCGGTTGTAGGGATACAAAGACCGGAGATAATGTCTGGAAAACAATCTTAATAATTTATCGATCAAAAGATAAATATATAAATTCAATTTGAAAAGAAAATATTTCGGGTAATGAAACTTAAATTGGAATCATCAACAAATCTTTCACATATTCTAATGCAAAATTATAAAATGTTTATTTTTGATGTTGCTGTCTTGACGGTACATTTCGATAACAACATTATAGTTCGATGGAATCAGTTTTTTCGTTGGGTTGGTTACACTTTTCAGCAAAAAGTATTAAAATGTAAAATTTGCAACATTAAAATTGGTCTTATCATCGAAATAGGATTACAAAAAATAATTATTTTTTGTTTTGTTTTAATGTTAATTTAATGATTTTGGTATTATCAATTCTATAATCTATTACTGTTGTATATTACTGATAATTAACAAACACAAACATGTCAAACAACATATTACAATATAGTTCATCGCTATTGATCATCACTGTGTTTGATAATAACAACACAAACGACCGATGTGTGGTTTACTGCTATTGCTCATCACTGTTTTGCTTGCATCCATATGAGCGATGAGCATTGTATTACATGTCTCCATGACTCCATGACTCCATGTCACTATTGTTGTGTTTGCAGTTTGCACTTTGCACCCGACATTTGCTTACCCACTCTAGTGGTCCTATTTGCTCTTTCCACTAAAACACGGGTCAATCTCATAATTTCTGAAAATAATCGGACATCATCCAATATGAAGCAATGGATATTTCAAGCGAAGGTGTACGTTCTAATTGATTCGTAATGCGAACGCTGATTATAAATTAATTTTAATTCATACTATGTTGTAAAAAAAAATGTAAATCCATAAGAAAAGCATGTCGATTATCTTAAATAGTTACTCCAGTTCGAAAATGCAAATATGGTAACTGAATCCTAAACGTGAGACTATTTGGTTTTATCAAATAGACAAATATGGAGGATAAAGGTACGGTTTATGTATTCGATTCATGAAAACAAAATATAACAAATTGCACAATAAAACTGTGTGAGATAAACAAACCATTACAAGTAGACTAAAATCGTTATACAGTAATTCTTCGTATTCGTTTTGGTTAATAACTCTTATAATGGCACACCCCGGCCCTATCTAAGATCATATCGATCGATCATAGCCAATAACTATTCGAAAATTCATAAACCTGTGGCAATAAATAAATAAAAAGAATACAAAAATAGTTATTGAATCTGACAACCGGGCAAATAATTGCGATTACAAGTACCAGATTTGTACAGATACATTTATATCCTCATACCAAATAGTTTTATCATTCTTGAGAGGAATACGGTGACGTGGCAGAAGAGGAACCACTGGAACAGGCCACATAGCTATTGAATCAGCAGATAAAGCGGGGTGGCCGACAAGTCGACAATCCAATTTATGTGGACATCAATCCCTTCTTGTTTCTTCACTCTCCACGTGTCCTCTTATCCTTATCAACCGCCCAGATCATTCCCAAGACAACTAAAAATCTTGGCCCCTATTGTTAGGGCTAATTTGTTATGCGTTCCAAATCCGTCATTCAAAATTTATTTGTACAATTGACGTGTTAATTACGATTGACTTTCATGAAAATTAGTTATAAACTCAGCGGAAAATATTGTAAGGTTTTGAATCGAAAACATTTTATGAAGCAAATTTGCTGTCGGGCTTTTATATAGTACTATAATTTACCACTAAGTAAAATTTCTTCAACATTCAAATATTCAAACATATGAAAGTGATATAAACGTCTAAACTAATATAATAACTATTCAAAGACCGCTTAAATTGAAGTGGGCTAACTACAGTAAAACTCCTATAAATTAATAACTAGATAATAATCTGTGCTGTGCAGCGCAGAGAAATGTCTACTTCATAATTTATTAGTTTATATAATCATATATTATTATAAGTATTGTAAATTAAATTTGAGTATGTGTTAGTGCATTTGATAATTGTAGTTATAAGAATGTTTGAATCGTCCGAGTCTTAATATGATATGTTTGATAAGAGGATTGTGGTATTACATGTTCTTGAATATAAAAACTTTCGAGCTCTGAAGTTATGCATGTTGAGTCGTTGATTCAAGAATGTTATCGCGATTATGAATAACCTGCACTGCACAAGATGGAGAAATATGTACTTTATAAATTTATAGATTCTTTTTATAATATAATTTTTTTTGTAAGCATATAATTAATGTTATTTAATATTATTAATATATATATTGACTTCAAATTTTATTATTTTATATTGATATGAATTATTATTAGTGTTTTAAATTAAATTTATTTTATGTTTTAATATCTTATTTATTATTATTATATATGACTTGTGTTGTGTTAATTAAAATTACTAATATATAATTACATGCGATCTTATATATTTAAAAATTTTAAATAATAAGTTAGATTATAATATAATTTCGTTGCAAATTAATTGGTGTTATGCATATATTTTCATATTATTCAAAAATCTATAACTGTTTGATTTACTCAAAATATAAATTATTATCAATGATTAGAAATTCGATATGAGATCCGTCATGATCCGTCTTTCTCTGCTATGACTCGTCATGATCCGTCCTCACCCATTATAAAAATAAAAATATTTGAAGATCCGGATATTTAAGTTAGATAGTAATCAATTTAATTTTATTTTTCATCCATAATTAATAAGTGAAAAAGCTGAGTTTAATTTTATGTGAAAAGTAATAATTTACAATATTATTTACTAATTTTTATTTAGTTATATTAATTTTGTGATTATTATTGTATTCTTAATGGCCTTATTTAAAAATATTTAATATTATATTATTTAAATATTCTAATTAAAAAAATCATGTTTATTTAGGAGAACTAAATATAAATAAACAGATTTAAATTTAATATATTAAGAATTAGAATTTGAAATATCTATATATTGATGTTGTGCTATTTATTAGGAAATTGACTAAGTAAATATATAATTATTATGATCATTAGTAAGATTTAAAACTAATTTATGTTAAAATAGTTTAGACTAATTTATCTTTAATGACTGATTAAATATTTGCTAGCAAATCCTTTATTTTTAATGGCAGTTTTCGTAATATACCACGTGAATTCTGGTTAAAGTGTTTATAAGGTTGTTCAAATAATAATAGAAAGATATTAAAATCATAATATTTTATTAATTTATAATGATATTAATTTATAGAGATTTTTGTTAAAAATTTAAAATAAATAAATTAAAAAAGTTTAATCTAAATAAAATTAATGGATTTGAGGTTATAAATTTTAATAGTTTGAGATTTGAAAGTTTAAAATTTAAAAGAAAATCAAATTATTTTGATAATAAATAACAAATATTATAGATAAATTCACTTATATAAATAATTAACATAAAATAAATTTGTGATTAATAATATCAACTGTTGTATTTAAACAGCTTATACGACTATTGAAATAAAAATTATACATATTTCTAATTTAAAAACTTATACAAAAGTTTACTTTATTTTATTACAAATTTATTTACGCTATAACAATAAAATAGTTTAAAATACAACATAATATTTTCTTATATAAGAAAAGTTATTTATGAGTT
The DNA here is from genome assembly GCA_028015245.1 of Cardamine occulta. Lineage (NCBI taxonomy): Eukaryota > Viridiplantae > Streptophyta > Magnoliopsida > Brassicales > Brassicaceae > Cardamine > Cardamine occulta. Next base: position 4,039,204 of record CM051391.1, on the reverse strand, counting down.
ATAACAGAAATTCATAAATACAAACTTATATTATCTTTATAAATATATATATATATATATATAAAATTTACATGATTATTAATTTATGTTATTAACGGGACCATATATTTACATAGAAATTTTAAATAATTATTATCTTATTATATTATCGAATTTTGTTTATTTTTATATCGGTTCGATTTAGAATCAACAAATTTTATTAATTTATAATATTTATTAATTTATCGATTATTAATTTATAGAGGTTCTACTGTATATCTCACTGTTCAAACCTTAAACATACAACAAATTAATTAATGTTAGACGAATATAAATTAGATGTTACTTTTTCTTGTAGATGAAGCAACGGATCATACCTTTTGACACCTGCCTCCATTATATTTTCAAAACAAAAGGTTTCTGAAAACAATGCAAAGCGATTCATCAAAAGCTCTACGCGTAACTTCAAATTCCAAAAGAAGCTTCTCCCGAAAATACCTATTTATGTTATGTTTCAATGTCACACGCAAAGTAAAGTTCGACACTTATTAATTTAATTACAACTCATGTGTGGAATGTGTATACATCAGAAATGATTTTAGCATGTTCAAGGCAACGTACGTAGTTTAGTGAGAGATCTATATCGTGGACTATGTCTCAGAGTCGTACGAGGGTGTACATCTAAAGAATACAATTTGTATAGCAAAAAAAATTGTATAGCTTATACGAAGTCACTAATCAACCCATTTCAAATAAACATTTTAAGATTTTTTGTATTGTTTGCACGATAAAAAAAAAAAGAATAGAAATATTTCCTGTTCCCCCTCCCCTTCAATTTTCTGGCAAATATTGATTAATATTTTTAATTATTCATGTTATATCATTATATTCGTTAGAATATATTCAACAACAATCTAATAATATGTTTTATACGATAGCGAACAACTCAATCTAGGTAGCACAGAAGTTTCGATTAACGTCTGCTTTCTGCTTCGGAATCGGAATCAAAATAAAAAAATTTTGGAAGCTTTTAGAATCTCGCTTTTATGGTGCTTCCAAAAATACTCTTTTAAATACGTATTGGAAACTTGCGCTTTCGTTTTGTAAGCTTACACTTCCGTTTTAATAGGTATTATATTTTATATATTTTGTATTTAAAAAAAAGAGAACTAATATACTAATTTTGTGATTGTACATATCATTTCGTCTTTTATCTATAAAAAAATTTATTTTAAAAGATCATATGTGAAATGTTGAAAGTAATTAATTTGATTAATTGAATAAGATTATTTCAAAAAAAATGAATATGACGATTTTTCTTTTGAAACATAGAGTTATAATAAATATGATGATTTCAAATTAAATTAATTTAGTTGAATTGTATAATAATGAGGAACTGAATTTATGTTATTCATAGCAAATTTTTAATATAGTAGATTTTTAATTAAATATACATAAAATATATTGAATTTATGTTATTAATAATAATTTTTAATGTTGTATAATGATTAACTATATAATATATATATCTATCTATATATATATATATGTATATGTATACGTTTCTAACTCGAATCCGTTTTCGTGTATCCGCGTATCCGTTTCCGTGTATCCGCGTATCCGCTTTCGATTGAATGTAACCTAGAATTCAATTTACAATATTTATAGTTTGGAGAAATAAGTTATACTCATTAACATTTGGAAAAATGTACTGATAACATTTGGGAAAATGTACTTAGTTAATTACCGGAGGTGTGTAAAACAGGTGGAAAAAAGTGGGCATACCTGAACGCACTTAGTTAATTATTGGTTACCATTCATGAAAATTTTAATTTATGATAGTGATACGCTAAAAAAACGCTCAACTCACAGTTACAATTTTTTTAATTTTTGTTTGGTCACTGATTAAGGAAACGCATGTAGTGTGTTGAAACACCACATCTCTTTTTTTACTTTTTAATTATTATGCTGGTTAATATATATATATATAACATTTTTTATCTATAGTAAAAAACAATGACAGCAATTATTATAGTTATTTCTAACTTAATTTAAATTTATGATATAAAAAATTAACTAATATCTTTATTATAATACTAAACATTTAATAGTTTATATATATGAAATCATTAAATAATGTGTTATTATTTTAATTAATGTTGTCAATGATAAAAATAGAAAACACCCTAAAATACCACTAAGTTTTTTTTTCAGAAAACACTAATTGTATAATATTTTTTATAATTTTTATCATTCAAACTGTTTATTATATTATTTAGCATACAATTTACCAGTCCGATCTAACATAACATGCTAAATTCACACTTATTCTATTTAATTTGCTTGATCCCTTCAATCTGCATCATCCCATATATTTTTACCATTCGAACTCTAATTCCACTTTTTACTCCGCAAAAATTTTGAATGTCGAATAAGGGACGTAGAAACACTAGTCTTTTTTTTATCAATCATTGGACCTTTGATGCGACTATTTAATATAAAAAATATTAAAACCCGAAAAAATATAACCAAAATCGTTTCAATGTGAAAGATATTATTAATATGTAACTAGATGGGGCCAATGTTTTTGGACTCGAAGCTAACTTCTGAATACAGCCACGCTACGGGATTGTAAAATACAAAATATCACAAGGGTAGAATCGTAATTTAAACAGAAACTGCCTGTTCAGACATATGAAAGATATGCTTTGTCAGAGTTTCAGAAGCCTTCCCAGCTTACATCTCTCTCTCTTTCCTTCTCCACTGCAACCTCCCAATTCCAAAAATTTAAAACCTCAACTTCGATTCTATATATATATATATTTTTTTTTGTAATCCAAAGGTTCATCCAGTATATACCAAACCACCACTTGGTTTCGATTCTATATTTTCCCCTTCATTATCTCTCTACAAAATGCAAGATATTCATGATTACTCGATGACCGGAGGTGGCGGCGGTGGAGGGAGGTTTTTCGGTGGTGGCGGAGGAGGTGGAGATCGGAGGATGAGAGCTCATCAGAACAGTATACTTAACCATCATCAATCTCTTAAGTGTCCTCGTTGTAATTCTCTTAACACAAAGTTCTGTTACTACAACAACTACAATCTCTCGCAGCCTCGACACTTTTGCAAGAACTGTCGTCGTTACTGGACCAAAGGCGGCGTCCTCCGTAACGTTCCCGTTGGTGGTGGTTGCCGGAAAGCTAAACGATCGAAATCGAAACAGCCTTCGTCTTCTTCAGCTGACAAACCAACGACGACGCAAGATCACGTTGAGGAGAAATCGAGTACGGGATCTCACTCTAGCAGCGAGAGCTCTTCTCTCACCGCTTCTAACTCCACCGTCGCCGCCGTATCTGTCTCCGCAACCGCCGCGACTGAGGTTGCTTCGTCTGTAATTCCTGGTTTTATGGGTACTGATCATATGCCTAATATGAAGCTGTACGGGAACGGGATCGAGTGGTCGACGTTGCTCGGACAAGGCTCATCGGACGGTGGAGGAGTTTTCTCGGAGATTGGTGGTTTTACTGCGGCGGTGTCGTCTATTGAAACGACGCCGTTTGGATTTGGGGGTAATTCAGTAAATCAACAGTGTATTGATGATAATCAAATGAAGTTGGAAGGTGATCATCGAACGGCTCAGGTTGAGTTTACCGGAAGACCGTCGGATCCGAATATGGGATTTGAGCAGTTGGATTGGGGAAGTGGCGGAGGAGATCAAACACTATTTGATCTAACCAGCACCGTTGATCATGCATACTGGAGTCAAAGTCAATGGACGTCGTCTGACCAGGATCAGAATGGTCTTTACCTTCCTTGATTCTCTCATAGCTTCTTTTTCTTAACCCAAATATATATATATATATATATATACATATGGTAAAATTCGATGAAGTTTTTTTAAATTTTATCTTTATGGGTTGAAAATGGGATTTTAATATAATTATATGACTGCTTGTAAATTTTTTTTTTACAAATATAAAATTTACCTTCTTTTTTTTTTTAGTTTTTGGAATATCCCAAGAGTGCAAATTTATGTGGCATGGTTTTTAAGTTGGCTTCGGTTCAGTTTCGAACGAATCGTTTTACTTATCGTTGTATATTGATAAGATTTTAATTTCCTGGGATTTTTTTCTTTCTGCATTGATGTATCTAATAAATTTATATATTGATTGGGCATACAGAATCTTGGCTTCTGCTTTTTAAATTATTTTGTTTAATTCTTTGATTTGTGTTTCTCTAACTTTGACTAGTTAGTCGTTAAGAGTATGACCAAGTTTAGTGTAGCTAAAATCAGCTTCTATCTAAGCCATGCTAGGCTTGCTAGCTCTTAAATAAACAATATGTAAAATCATTAGTTTGCTATACCTTGATTATGTCCGGAAACAAACGATCGAATTTTAAAATCGAATTAAACAAACTATTTATTACACATCACAGCTTACACTAGCTAATTAAAAATAAATGATCTACTATTTATAGTATTAGTTAATTTCTATCAACTATAAAGTACGATTATCTGTAGGATTGTTGTTGAAATTTTTTTATATTTTGAATGGGGTTTTAACAAATTAAAAAAGTTTTTAAGGGAATTGTACGGAAAAAAAAACGAGAGAGCCGTGCCGTCGCATAAAAACAGCGCATAGTGTTGGGACCCACGTTTTAGAGACATGCAATTCCATGGGCTAAAATCGGGTCCCACTTCCACGTGTCGTAACGTCAATGGCTGACGTAATTATATCAAAGGTCGGTTCGTCGTTTTCTCCAACTCCAAAGTCGCTCGTAACGTAGAAGACGACTTCAACGATCTAGCCGATATAGATTAGATAGAGAATTAGAGAGTACGGATCCTGTGATTGTGGGCCGTTAGATCATGGAAACACAAAGCTCGTATATACCGTTGGATGGAATTGGTGACACCGCGAAATCAATGGTGATGATGGTAGAGGGGTCCGTATTAGGTAGGTGGTGGTCATTGTAGGGAAACACTTGAGAGGAGAGTAGGTCCATTAAGGCATGTGCACATAAGTTGTAAAATCTCATACAAATCACACACGGGAAAGTTTGGTTGGGCGGTTGGGAGAGTTAGGGGTTGTCTGTGGATTGGTCTATGAATGATTCCACCATGTTCCCCTAATCATTTTTTCGTTTATAATTTTTTTATTTCCTATTGTATTTTTCATCCATCGAATCGATCGTTTGACAAAATTAGAGGATCTTCACTGACATTTAATTCAAGTGTGGCTATTTTTCTATATATATCTATGATGGTTACAAAAGTCACAGGTTTTGGTGGATGGATGGTTACTAGTTAACAATAATGATGGAACAAAGAGTGATAGGCTCGGTCATAAGAAGAGAATCTAGCTAGTGGTGGTTTTTTTTAGGTTTAGCATGTTTTCTGGAATTTTGTCTATGTTCATAGGTGATTCTATCACTATCACTGTTGTAGTCTTGTAGATGTCGAAGTAGAATATTTAGCTGCCATCTTTTAATAAGAGAGCTCGAAAAATTGAACAAAAAAGGATGAAAATGATGAAACAAAACTCAGAGAAAGTTGAATTAACTAAATGAGCGGTATATAATTTCAGTTAACATGTAAATTGTTAACCAATTTGCGTTAGTTTAGTGGTCAAGGAAGCTGCATAAATGATATTCCGTACTGGATTCGACATAAACTGGTTACCCAACCCACAGTTAAATGCGCGAAAAGAAAGGTGGAACTAAGAAGGATTATGGGCCGAAGGTCCACAAACCTCTGGATTACAAAAAAAAAAAATCATGTAAATTTGTTCAATGGTACAGTATAAAATAAACATTAGATTAAAGTGAAACTAAATAAGATGGTAACGTGACCATCTAAAAGAGCATGCACTTAAATGAATTTTGATTTTTGAAATAAAGTCTTAATATTTGAATGATTCAATGGTGCATTATGAAGTTAACATTAGATGAAATGGCAAATAAATAAAATGGTATATCATAGAATATGTCACTTAAAGACTAATTTTATATAGATCTAGAATTTGAAAAAGAAAATTAAATTAACATGTATTTTTCAATGGTGCATTATGAAGGTTTAATTAGAATTGATTAGCTAAAACTATTTAGGTATAGACTTATAGTAGGTTGCTGAGTTGAGATTACAATTGATACTAGATGTAAGTGTGGTCCATACTTAAGTCTTTGAATCCAAGGAATGGCTCGTTGTAACCATATTTCATTACTGTTCGTATGAAGCAGAGTCTAATCACTCAACTACTTTTTTTCCCTTTACTTTATGACAACACATATCATATAAAAATGGATTGCTGCTAGAATTGTCAAAAAAAGAAATCATGATTTTAAGAGTTTAACTGAAATTTACGATTTTTTTGTTAATTTAAGTTTATGGTCTTAATGATCCAGAACTGATTAGTTGAATCCTTTGTCTGTAATTGTAAACAGAAAACACTAAACTGAAGGCCATACTCATCTTTGGAATCAGAAATCCTCACTCAAGACATTTGGGAATCTTATAAATAATTCGGATATAAAAGTCAACAAATCACTTACATTGATATGTACAGGGGAGGACATGAGAAAGGTTAAACGAAAAAAAAAATTCAAACCCGAATCACTCATTTTCCCGGACCCAAATAAGGGGGTGGATAAGGACCCGGGCCAGAATGATACAAGTAAAATCCAAACCCGGATCCAAGTCGGATCCGGATCTCCGCGCAATTGTTTTTACATTTTTTTTTTGGTTTTTTTTTTGTTTTTTTCTTTAAAATTTTGAAACTCTGTTTTCTCGTTCTTCTTTCCTTTGTGTCGATACGCGCTTAATTACCAGAAAATCTCCGATCCAAATTTTTCCAAAGAGAGAGAATCTCTAATAGGAGAATCTACAAATGGCGGCATATAGAGCCGACGACGACTACGATTACCTCTTCAAGGTGGTGTTAATTGGAGATTCCGGTGTCGGAAAATCTAACCTCCTTTCTCGATTCACACGCAATGAGTTCAGTCTCGAATCTAAATCCACGATCGGAATTGAATTCGCTACCCGAAGCATCCATGTCGATGATAAGATCGTCAAAGCCCAGATTTGGGATACCGCTGGCCAAGAGAGGTATTAATAAAATTCATTATGAATTATGGATCAGATTTGAATTTGACATTTCTGAATACATTAGCCGAAATTCTATTTGATTGATTTTGAAGATATCGGGCAATCACAAGTGCATATTACCGAGGAGCTGTAGGAGCATTGCTTGTATATGATGTAACAAGACATGTGACCTTTGAAAACGTTGAAAGATGGTTAAAGGAGCTACGAGATCACACTGATTCCAATATTGTCATAATGTTCGTTGGGAACAAAGCAGATCTTCGTCACCTACGAGCTGTTTCTACTGAAGACGCTAAAGCTTTCGCTGAGAGCGAGAACACTTTCTTCATGGAGACATCAGCTCTTGAATCGATGAACGTTGAGAATGCTTTCACTGAAGTGCTTTCTCAGATTTACCGTGTGATTAGCCAGAAAGCGCTGGATCTTGGAGATGATCCGGCTGCTCTTCCTAAAGGACAGACCATTAATGTCGGGTCTAAAGACGATGTCTCTGCGGTTAAGAAGGTAGGTTGCTGCTCAAATTGATCGATCTGTCGATCTTGTTCATTTTGTTTTGTTGTTATATGTAAAGAAGATCTTCTTGTTCATTTCTTTGTATAATCATACACCTAAAAGCATTTGATTACCACTACGTTTCCGTTTCAAATGGATATGCCAAACAACATTTGAGTTGAACCTCAATGTACTGCGTTTCTAAGAGTTGGTACCGGCTACTATCAAAGTGTTACTTAATGTGATCTTGAGACTAAACATAAAGCATGAGAAGCACCAATGGAAACTGAGATAACCCTGTGTGGTTCATGCTCATCTTCTTCGGATAAGAAGTTGACTTCGGCTGGAGAAGTTTGGATCTCCGGGGGTCCTGGAACTCCTAACTGGAAATCTTTAGCGTTTCCCCACATCCAGAGTTCTCCTCCATCTGTCGAAAACCAATCGCATGCTTTTAGTATTTGAGTTATTTATTCATGTCAAGTGAACATTACTATAGCTCTTTATTTTGTACCTGATATAGCTGCAGAAGAAGAACCTCCACAAGCAATGAAGACGATCTTTTTGTCTGCTAACGCTTCGACTTCTGTTGGAACTTTCTGGTTTCGCGGCGAAGAATTACCCAATTGGCCGTGACCACCATGGCCCCATGAGAGTATTTTAACTTCCTCTGTTGTCACACCAAGCAAAATTCAAGTCAAACTTGTAGGAACCGACCCGAGAAATTGTTAAGTTTGGAGAAGATTGTTTACCAGTTAAGGCAAGAGAGTGATATCCACCGCACGCAATCTGGGTAATGCGGACACCTTCTAAACTGGGAACTGGCATTGGTTCCCAACCTCCCAAGTTATCGCCACGTCCGAGCTCATAATTGGAATTAGCCGATAGTTAAATATCCAATGAATTCTTTTTTACACTAACAACGGTAAAAACTAATGCTAGAACGATTTTTACCTCCCCAGTTCCAGAGTTGTCCCTCCTGTGTCAGAGCCATTGTGAAGAAACCACCACATGAGACAGAGGCAACAGGAACGCTTTAAGCTTTTACCTTTGAAGGAACACTAAGCCCACCACCTTCGTTTGGTCCTCGGCCTGGCCCGAGGCCTAATCTACCGTCTCCTTCTTCTCTTCCCCACATATATAGCTCTCCTAAAACCAAGTACAATTCTTTCTCGATTGAGACTTAAACAGAGCAAATACTAGTAAATCAAACAGTTGAAACCAAGAAGAAGAACAACGATATGAACAGTCTATACTTTGAGGAAAAGAGAGTAAATTTAGTGATCTTGATTCTCAATGACAGCATAGAGGGAAATATCGGCTTGTTCGAAAACTTCAACTAAGTTCGTTTGAAGTTGCGTATACAAATGAAGCCATGTCCAATGATAAAATCTATAACTGCAGAAAATGTAGCAAGAAGAAACCTGATTCAGTAATAGCAGCGGTATGAGTTCCACTGGTTGCAATGGCAGTGATTTTGCAATCCCAAGAGCCATCAACACGTCGAGGCACGAGTTCTCTAGTGTAAACCGAATGTCCAAGCGCACGAAAACCACCATAACCCCTAACAACTTCATTTTTAATATATGGAACCATCACATTATGCAGAAAACACAAATGCCAAATCTAGCTGATGTTGTTATCTCCATTGGCATTGCTTCAATTACAAATCTCATAAATTGAGAATTGAGATGAACAATTTCAGTTATTGAATATGAAAGCTAGCTCTTACCAAGTGAATACATCTCCTTGATGTGTTAAAGCCACTGAATGCAAACCACCCAGAGCAATACATCGAATCGAATGTTCTTCGAAGAGTGGGTTTAAGTTAGGGACGAACACCGAATTCTCTTGGCCAAACCTTAACCTACCTCCGTCACCTTTCCCCCAAGTCCATAGATCTCCGTCGATAGTTAAACCTGAGTGAAACAACCCGCAAGAGATTCCAACTCGAAAACAACTCGATGAATTGGTGTCGATTCTTCCAGGATTTTGAGCGAGGGAGAAGGATTGATCGGAGCGAAGGAGAAGATTAGCGACTGGAGATGGATACATTCGAATCTCCTCGATTCCGCCACCGAGCTGACCTGATGCGCCTCGTCCCCATGAGAGGAGCTGGAAAGTGACGGGATCCGATTCGATCTCTGGGGCTGTGTACAGTATAGGTACCTTGGTAGCTCCTCTGCCGCTTTTTTGAGTGTTACGAGTGGAGGAGAAGCGGCGCGTGATGGTACGTAGGCGGTGGCTTAACGCTGCCATCGGAGTTTCATTTCTACCGGAACTGTTACCGGCGGGTTTTAACATATGAGGGTCCTTACAATAGTTACTTAATGAAACGACGCGTTTTGGAGTAATATCGAATAATAGCTCGTTAGGAGTTAGGACCTTGTATTTTTATTTATTTTGACAATAAGACCTATATTTTATTTTAGAATCGTGAATTTATGTTTAAATTGTAAATATATATTTTTAACATTCAATATAATGTAGCTAGAAAGTAATTGATAAATTATTGTGTTCAAGTTAAATATACTCCCAGTTTTAGTGCCAAAAAGTGTGTAACTTTTTAAATAATTTACCAAAATTAGTGAAAAAAACTCAATAGTAATACGAAAAGAAAAATTAAAATTTTTCTCTACGGAAGGTGTATTGAATTAAGTATTTAGAGAGATTTGAGTTTAAATAATAAATCATTTGTTATTAAAACATGAATTTTAAAATAGTTTTTAAAATCTAGTGTTATTAGATTAATAATTTTAAATTATATACTCAAATCCACTGGTTATTGGAAACATTATTAGACTTTGATTTAAAAATTTTATATGAGATTTGAAAGATTTTTTTAGTTAAAAAATACAAATAACAAAATCTCAAGGTTTTAGATGATATTTCAGAAAATTTAATAACAAAATTTCTAATTCACCAAAATTTCATCAAAATATTTCAAAACTCATTAGAACTCAAATCTCTCCAAATATTCACTTATTTTTACTATTTAGTATATTTATTACATCTCGACCATTGAGAGTCGCTTTGCTCGACTCTTTCCAAAAGTAAGTAGTACTTAAACAGATTTACAAGAGGAGGAAGAGGATCAAATGCTGTAATGACCTTATGCAAAGAAAATGGAGTTGAATGATCTCCATCTCCATCAAATCTACATGATCTCATTTAAGCCATATATGTGATATTCCCACTTTAGCCTTATTTTATTTGATTCTATTGAAAATTAAATTAAAATTAAATAATTAAATTCGGAAAAAAAGAAAAAGCTGCTGCAAGCGCTGCATCTTCTCTCTTTTATTTTTCTTTGTGTTTCTCTTTATCTCGATATCATTTTCTATGGTTGGTATGTGAAAAGCCATGTAATTTGGATTATACTGTTTCATTCGTTGTTTTTGGTTTTCATTTTCTTTAAATGTTTGATTTCTAAAATTCTGGATTCTATATGCAGCAAAGTGGCTTTGCAAGTGGTGAATTCCCGCATCAAAATACTGAAGAACAAAACATAGATTCAAATTAAACAGCTAAAAAGAGAATTAGCTCAATTGCTCGAATCTGGGAATACCCGTACTGCTAGAATTCAAGTAAGCAGTCAATTGTTAATGTTCTTATGTCTCAGGCGATGAGGGAAGAGAAGACAGTGGCTGCTAATGAAATCATTGGAACATATTGTGTTGATTGTTGTGATATTACTTACTGTAACTGCCCCATTGATTTGAACAACAATTGGTTTCAATAAGATCGGGTTGAATTTTGAATTGATTAAACAACAATTGGTTTCAATAAGAAGAAGAAGTATAATAGACGACAAAAACAGTGAAGACAACAAGAAAGACTGAACAAAGCTCAATCTCAAGATCCTTCTTCAATGGCCAATTTCAATTATTGTCAATAATCCCTCTTTGAATCTTATTCCTCAACCGATGTCGAATCATAATAGCTTCTTCGCCGCCGAGTCATCTATTGATTATCCGACTGAGTTTCTCACAGTACCGGAGATATCAGCGCTTCAGCTGCTCTCTAACTGCCTTGAGTCCGTGTTTGACTTGCCGGAAACTTTCTACAGCGACGCTAAGCTAGTTCTCACTGGTGGCCGAGAGATATCCTTCCACCATTGTATTCTCTCGGCGAGAATTCCCCTTTTCAAGAGCGTTTTAGCCACCGTGAAGGATCAAAAGTCCACCGGTGTGAAACTCGAGCTGAAGGAGATCGCCAAGGATTACGAAGTCGGTTTTGATTCGGTGGCGATTGTTTTGTCGTACGTTTACAGCGGCAGAGTGAGACCACCGCCGAAGGGAACTTCTGATTGCGTAGACAACGACTGCTGCCACGTGGCTTGCCAACCTGAGGTGGATTTCATGGTGGAAGTTCTCTATTTGGCTTTCTTTTTAAAAAAAATAATATATAAATAAAATTAATAAAACTTTTTAATAATAAATAAATTTAAAAAATATATTAGAAGTTAGACTTAGTTAAACTAAGGTTAAACTAAAGTTAAGCTAAGTTAAAGTAAAGTTAAACTATATTACAATTATCAAATTTATATTATTCGAAATCGTAATGGTTAACAAAAAAATATTACTATAAATTGTTATGCTTACAAAAACTGTACTTGAATAATTAAAATGGTTAAACATAAACAAAACAAATTTTGAAAACAAATGATATATTTTATAACATCCCCTTCAATTTTCTCATATATGCCTTATACATTTATGGTTACTTAACTATTACTATCATATCAATATAAAAATAAAATATACATGCTCTTTAAAATATATTGCATCATAATACGATGTTAAATGTGTGTTAAAATGTTATTTATGAAAGTTAAACTAGACAAAACTCGTTTTTAATAGGGTTTAACTAGGTTTATGGTTTTTGCATGAAAGTTAAACTATGTATAACTTTGTTAAACTAGATTCTTAGTTAAACTAGGCGGTTAAACTATATGTAAAATACTGATGGCGCTACTTTTTTGTTTTGGAATGACGGCGCCATTTTAAAAATAATATATAAATAAAATTAATAAAACTTTTTAATAATAAATAAATTAAAATAATATATTAGTAGTTAAACTAACTTAAACTAAAGTTAAATTAAAGTTAAACTAAAGTTAAACTACGTTAAACTAAAGTTAAACTACGTTAAATTAAAGTTAAGCAAAACTAAAGTTAAACTACTCTAAATTAAAATTAAACTAAAGTTAAACTACGCTAATCTAAAGTTAAACTACGCTAATCTAAAGTTACACTACGTTAAACTAAAGTTAAATTAAAGTTAAACTAAACTAACATTCTTTTGATAATTTTTTTGAACATATGGACTAAACTAAAGTTAAACTAAAGTTAAACTAAAGTTAAGTTAAACTAAAGTTAAACTAAAGTTAAACTAAACTAACAAAAGATATAAGTTTATGTTTCTTCATTGTGCATATGGACGCAAATTGTATAGAAAGTCTTCGAAAGTTTTAGTTTATTCTTTAGTCAATAGATCACTAGACATTGTCTCACAAAGAGATTCGATTTGTTTGTTTTTAAAAACACAACTGGGACAACAAAGGAAGGACACACACAAAATCAGTTAAAGCGACTTGATAAAGTCTGAAAGATTTGGTTTTCGAGTTTAATTCAATAGTAGTAATGCTTCATCTCTTCATTCTCCTCATCCTCATCTATGGCATCATCACTGTCTTCTTCATCTTCAACATGAAAAGTCCTCATCATCCTCCTCTAGCATCATCTTCTCTGTTGCATATTTGTCTTTCAAACCAGTGTTTAAAACCACAGTCCCTCCCTGAGAACTCTCCATATCCTTTCTCAGTTTCTCCATTTCATGCTTTTTTCCTTCTTCTTCCAACTGCTCCCTCTCTGCCTTTCTCTTGTCAAGATCAGCCCTGAAGTAAAACACAAATCATAAGCATAGAATTTGCAGACACAAATCAAACAATCTTGTTACAATGATGTATCTTCTAATGACGCACTTATATGACTACAAGAGAAGTATGTTTAGATAATGAGAATGCAGACAATCTCTAGAATTTTCAACTCTAAATCTTAAGCTACATTGCATAAGAATCTGCTGCTTGAATATAAGCCAAAGGAGCTACTCTAGACTTTCGAATCAACAATACTGATACTAAACAAAGAAGATCTTGATGAGATTAAATGATTAATTAGTACCTTGCCTAATGTGTTTGCAGACAAAGGAGCAATGACCATAACATCATCCCATCGTCTAAGCTCGATATGAAGCACGAGATCACCAATCTTTTTCCAGGTAGACCATTCATCTTCATCTGTATAGAGAGTCACTTCTTGAGGAAGAGAAGACTTATCCAAGAAATTGAGAGATGATTTTGAAGCAACGGCTTTCACTTCTGCCCATTCAGAGAAACAATGGCAGAGATTACTGAACTTAATAGAAGCCACATTTCCACTAGCAGTCAGTAATATACGAGGCCTCCTTGGTACTGTATCCATTTCCATATTTATCTTCTCCTCTAAATCCAGAAGAAGCAGAATCAAATTGAGAAACTCAATTTCAATAACGAAACCCATAAAATTTGAGTTGAATTAAGATAACGCAGAGTATACACTTTCAAATTTTCTATTCGTTTCAACTTAAAAAAAAAACCCAAAATTCAAAATTTCTTCAATTCCCAAATGAAAAAGTCAAATTTTTAATTCAAGAGACTAATTTTACCTCCATAATGAGCAGTGTGGAATTCACAAGCTTGAGGGTGATTGAGGAGAGGATCGAATTGGGTTTTGCTATTTTTGCAAGTTCTTAAGGTTTTGCTTCCGTCGGAAGAAGCTACGTATTATAAACCGCAACGTCGCGAGTTTAATTTCAGAATCTTCGAGATTTGGAAAGAGTGAGAGTGAATTAGGGTTTTGGGAATTAGAAAAGAAGAAAAAATTTGAAAATTCAGTAAAGCCATCGTACAAATAGAGGAAGAAAGGAACCAAAGAAGGGATGAGAAGGGATGGTTTTTTTTGTAATAAACAGAACTGTCAAAGGTTATATGGTCTTTTACTCATTTTTAACATTAAAAGAAAAATGAAACAAAAATAATTAAATTTGGAGGTCATTCTGGTAAAGTGAAAAAGAAGGAAGGTCACTCTAGCATTTGATCCGGAGGAAGAAGAAAAAAAATCTGTAGCCATGGTCTTACTTTCACTAATATTTTGGCACTAGTTACAATAAGTTTTCTTCATTAGATATACATTCGAATTTCCAAACAGATATATAAATATATAAGTGACCATCAAGACATAAAGATATCCTATTTCATTTCGTTTCTTCTTTTTCAGTTCCTACCTTATCGAGATTGTAGATTTAGTGTCCTTTGAGAGTGTTTCTTTACCTAGAAACAGAGCAATACAAAAGAATAGCTTCTAGAATGTTTTCTTTTTTCAGAATCTACAGCATTGGAACCCTAAAGCAATTGGCTTTTGTTTCTTGGGAGACAAGTCATCCGATTCAGGCATCTTAACAGGGCTCCCCATCCACTCTACTCCTAATCTGCATCAATATTTTCAACCACAAATCTTCAATTCAGAAACCCTTAGTTTCCAAAACAAAACAAACGAAAATGATAACCATTTTTGTTGCTATTGAAACTCACATGGGAAATGCAAAAGATCCTCTTCCTTCATCTGAGTGATTAGACCCGCTAGATTTATCCGAGGCATCAACCTCTTCTTCTTCTCCTTCTTGTTCGGTTCTCTGCAACAGGTGAGAGTAAATAAATAAAAAAGGTAAATTCTCTTTTGAAACTGAAACATCTTAAGAAACATTACTTCATGAACATCAGAAGAGACATCTTCAGTTTCTTGACATGAAGTGTTATCGTTTTGCTCGTGATCTGTTCCTTTAATCTCCGGCGAGTTATTCTTCTCTGTTACTCCTACTCCTTGATCTCCATAAATAAGCTGTTCTTCAAACGAAGCAAAAAAAAAAAAAGTCAAAACTTTAAAGTAGCTAGTAGTAGCCTTGTGGTTTGTTCGCTATGTTTCAAACTAAACAAGTCAAAAGTTTCAGACAACGAACCTTGCGATTCACTGTCCTCGGTGACGTTTCCGGCGACAATTCGATATCTTTCTTCTCTTGTTTATCCTCTTTAACCACATCGAAACCTCCATCTTCGCGGTCAAAGCAGAAGACAATGAATCCAGATTCGTCTGAGACTGGTGGCTGTGGCGGCCAGCTCAACCGCCGGTTCTGAGACGCCGACGTCGGAGAAACGCTACTGCTTCTTAAATGAAGATGATGATGACGTGTACCTGGTGGGCTTAGACTGAGTTTCCTCTCTGATCTCTTCTTCTTAGTACTCTTCGTCTTCCTCTTTATCCTCCTTAACGTTAGATTATTGTTGTTCGTAGTGTTTCCATTATTATTAACTCCATCTTCATCTCCATCTCCATCTGATATAATATTAAATGGGTTAAAATAATATATAAAATAATGAAACTAGGAAGAAGAAGAAGAAGAGAATAGAAGAAGACCTACCTAGAGGAATCTTGCAAGCCAAGAAACAGGAAGCCCAATCTTTGACTCTCCAAGTGACAAGTTTTGGTATTGTCCACTGTGAAGCCATGACTGTTATGTTTTCCTGTTTCTTTTTTTCTTTTTTCACGAGAAACAGTATTTGTGTGTGTTTGTGTTTTGGCTTTTTTAAGAAAAGATTTCAGACGGTAGAAAAGGAATTTATTATGAGGGAGAAGAATGATTTGAAATTTGAAAAAATATGGGAGACAAGAAATAGATTGCCATGAATTAGGGAAAGGGGGTTACAATGTGGTGTAACACATGAATGCATTTAATATTATTGAAATAAAAGGAAATAACTTTTTTTTTTTTTTGAATTGTAATAATTGGGCAGTAAATGCTATCATAGTTAGTAAACACTGCGGTAAGAAATTCAATTTGTTTCTTGTCGCTCTCACCTATAAATTTATTAATTCAATTTTTCGTATGTCAAGAGGCCGGCATTAACCCATGGATGCAATTTATGGTGGCAAATGAGTTTTCAAAATCCTTGCAAATATTTACGGGCCTGTATGTGAAACCCATTTATCTGTTGACGCACACTTTCATCAACGGCCCAATAATTCTCCGTATTTTTCAAACTAAAAAATGGTGTGAACATTTTAACGGCTGAAACGCAATCTGCATAAATTTGTAAGCTTCTCAGTCCTTTGTTTTCTTTTTCTATGTAAGCTAATCGGTTCTTTTTGTCTCTCCCTCAAGAAGCGTTTGAAACAAAAAAGCCTCGATCCAATCTCACAAACCGGTCAATTCAACCGTTGTCGTAGTGGAGACTGGAGAGTGCAGTGACGTCCGAGAAAAAGGGAAATATGCTGGGGTCATAGTCATACGACCAGAGGCGTGTCGTATAAATTTTGTTTTGCTCGACGGCTCGACCCCAAATTGCAAGTAGATTTTTAAAGTTCAGAAAATGATATAATTAAATTTTTTTTAAGAATATACTCCAAAAACACGTTGATAATTGTGCTAAACAAAAATATTAATTTGCATTTATCTTAATTTCCTAATATTTTTAGAATCAATAGATCATTATAATCTTTGTGCTTTTGTATATATTTCTAAAAAACTGCAAGTTGTTCAACTGATGTCTTAGATCAATAGTAGTATACAATCCTCATAACTATAAATAAGTAGATAGTATATGAGTTATCTTGTCAGGCCTTCTCTTTCCTTTTTCCAACTTTTATTTTATTCCAGTATCTACTCAGACCTGTCACCTTATCTTGTGCTTTTCATGGGTTGATTCATCTTGTTGCATCGGGAATCAGAGTTATCTTAACTCATACCACATGAAAATCTTCACGTCAGTTCCTCGTGATTTACATATATATATATATATGTGTACTTTGTGATAACTTTTAGTAATGTTTTTTTGTTTGTTTGTTTGTTTGTTAAACGCTAGAAAGATGGTTATAGATAAAAGGAAGTGAAACAGTGAGAGTACAAGAAAACTTTTAGTAATTTTATCAAAAACAAAAAGAAGATAACTCTTTTAGTAACTCAGTTGAAGGAAAAAAAAATTTGCAACTCAAATCCAAATAAAAACATTTTCGTAACTGAAGTCTGAAGACATTCATTTAAACATGAGATATGGAAAATGAAACAAAACAAACATGAGATAAGGAAAAAATCTTTTGATTTTTGAACGAACTATGAGACCTGTTCAAATTAATTTTTTTCTAAATGAAAAATGGTTGGGTTCTTAAAATCAAATAATCCAATCCAGACATATGCTATAAATATGATAAATTATAATGTACATGTCTTAGTCCTAGTTCAACCTTCACTAGTATTAAACCAATATATTTTATTAGAAGACAAATAACAATAATTTAATGACATAATTGCCTTAATAATTGATTGAATGAATGAATTATTATCGTAGCTGCACACTTTTCGTGACCACTGTAATGATCTCTTAGAATCAATACATTTTTTTTTGTGTGTCAATGTTCCTTGTTTTCACAAGAAACAAACTAAACGGACAAGAGAATCAGAAGAGTATCATCACTCATATCAGTATGCATTTCTGTGTGACCGCGAATTCTGACAGATGCTCCTCCCATCCAATGATAATATTACACGTGGACGTGGCATTGGACTACAATGAATATGCTCAGTGGCCTTTGTAAAGAATTAAAGAACGTGTAATCTCAACCATTCCTCCTTTCAAAGATAAATTATAGTATTTCTGTAATCATACATTTCTCTTTCTCTGTCTCGTAATTTTACTATATAAGAGCATCTCTGTGAGACAGAAAAACAGAAAAGAAAAAGAAAAAACACCGATCGTTCTTGTTTTAAAAATTTGATATATAATGAGAACACGTTCACGTGTTCCTCGTCAAAAGAGTGTCTCAGTCAGTACAATCTTCAGGTGTCTTTTAGTTTTGATCAAGCGCTCTATTAAATTCTCTTAGTCATCTTCTCATTTCTCTTTTCTTTCCAATCTCACTTAGTTTCCAATAATCCTTCGTTAGCTCTAGATAGGCTATTAGGTATTTTGAAACTGAAATAAAATCAAGAATCAAGAATCAAGAATCAAGAAAGAGATGGTGAGGACACCATGTTGCAAAGAAGAAGGAATCAAGAAAGGGGCTTGGACTCCTGAGGAAGATCAAAAGCTTATTGCTTATCTTCAAGTACATGGTGAAGGTGGATGGCGTACACTCCCTGAAAAAGCTGGTATTTTATTTTATTTTATTTTATCATATGGTTTAATTATAATTAGGAGGAACTTATAATTGACAGCTATATACTTTTCTTTCTAAAAAATATTTGATTCATTTTTTGCTATAATTATGTGTATAGGGTTGAAGAGATGTGGAAAGAGTTGTAGATTGAGATGGGCGAATTACTTAAGACCAGATATTAAGAGAGGAGAGTTTAGTCGTGAAGAAGATGACATTATCATCAAGCTTCATGCTCTCAAGGGTAACAAGTAAGCATCTTTTCATTATTTACTCATTTCTGAATCATCTAATCTGTTTTATCAATGTAATATCGCACGAAGACATTTACTAGAAAAATTTTGGATTCCTGATAACAAATTGTAAATAAAAGTTATGAATTATATTGTACTAATTTCATAATATGATATTAGTTTCTGCATTATTATTTCTGATAAAGATATTTGTTTAGAGTGGCAAGTTTATTTAATAATAATATGATATTAGTTTCTGCATTATCTTAGATTGTATTATTATTTCTGTGATGTCATAGAATATTCAATTATTTGTTCCAACAAACAAGTCGTCAATTTAATATTCATATATATATATATATATATATATGTGTTTGATTGTTGAAGGTGGGCCGCAATAGCCACTAGTTTGGCGGGACGAACTGACAACGAAATTAAAAATTATTGGAACACAAATCTCAGGAAGCGTTTGAAACAAAAAGGCCTCGATCCAATCACTCACAAACCGGTCAATTCAACCGGTCTCGAACCAAAACATAAACCCATAGTAAGTTTATCCGGTTCGGCAAGGCTTCTTAACCGGGTCGCAAGCAAATACGCAGTCGATTTAAACCGGGGTTTACTAACCGGAATCATCAGTGGAAACTCCACAATCGTTGTCGAGGATTCACAAAACTCCAGCGACGTTGATTCTCCGACCTCCACATTTCTCAACAAAACAGCGGCAAAATCAACCGCTTTCACATCGATTCTGAACAATAACAATACGTCGACATCTCCTGGCTTCTCCGACAACTGTTCTTTCTCAGATGATTTTACTGAATTCTTTAGCAAGGAAGAGATCTCCGACATGTATATGACATTCGATAATTTTGGATTTATGGAGGAGTTAAAGGGTATTTTAAGCTACGGCGGGTCCCCCGTCGGAGTTATTGAAGATTCGCCGGAGGTTAATGTAATTGATGAAATGGAGTTTCTTGATTCTTGGAACGAAGAAGATCACAAAATGGTTGGAGTCTTTGTTTGACGACTCAAACTAAAATCAATCTCACGTTGATTAGATTGCTGTATTTGTCACATGCTCGAAATTATGAGTTGTTGTAATAAAGTAATAATAATAATAATAATAAAACTTTTATTTCACAAATTTGTTTACATGTCCGGTATAAAACCATATAAAAAAAACAATTTCTATAAAGCTACAAGAATTTTTGAATTACTTTACAAAATACATGAATTTGACATGCGAGTAATGGAATTCATAGATCTGCTACACAAACATCTTATAATAATAAGAAATTTATCTGATTTTATTTATAAGAATTTAAAGCGTTTCAAATAATTTATCTGATTTATATAAGAAATATTTGATTTTTTTTAGCTACGACTATATGCACGACAGTATATTTGAAAATTGAAAGTAATTCAATACCATACGAATAAAAATAAAAAGGTTAAAAAACTTCATGCGTACACGAATAATAAAAAAAATTTCCAAAATAGCAAACTGACAAAGCGTAAATCCCACAGACAATGTTCAAAAAAAAAAAAAAAAAAAAAAAGTAAATCCCACAGACAATATTACACGGTTGGGGCATTACAATTTCTAAGTTCTGACATTTGAACATAAGCTTTTGATTTTTTACCTATAAAAGAGAGTTGAAATGACATCTACCTTGTAACTAACGATCAAGTAAGAAAACGGGAAAAAAAAACACTATCAATCAAGCTAACAACATTTGACCCACATAATCTTCAAATTGATATTTTCATTATGACCCTTCTATATTAGACTAAATATTTAGTAAGATTTGAATTTTAGTAATAAATTATGTGTTATTAAAATATAAATTTTAAAATATCTTTTAAAATCTAGTATTATTGGATTAATGATTTTAAATTATACAATTAAATCTACTGTTATTGAAAAGATAATTAGAATTTGATTTAAAAGTTTTAAATGAGATTTTAAAAGATTTTTTAGTAAAAAATACAAAGAACTAAATCTCATCTTTTTAGGTGAGAATTCAAAAAATTTAATAACAAAATTCTTAATTCACCAGATCATCTCAAAACTCATTAAAACTCAAATCTCTTTAAATATTCAATTCAATACACTTCTTTAAACTTTTAAAATTATAAGTGGGGTATTTTTACAAGTCGAGATGCAAATTTACTTAAAGTAATCTGTCGTATTCATATCAATAATTGAAGTGTTGAAAAAAATATTAGATTCGGCATCTGCTAGACTGCTATATATACCCTAAAAAGTGAATCCACATTCCTTATATAATAGGGATAATATTTTCCGTGGCAGATAACGTGGTTGTCTACTACAGATTCACGTGAATGCGTGATCTTTGTAGATTTCTTACATATATATATATATATATATTATCACGGCATTACACTCACACCGTCACACCAGTATCTGCATAACACACACCATTCAAGAATCATTATGTTAGGTAATTAGCATTCAGATTTAAGCTGTCCATTCATATAGAAAACTTCAATATCTTTGACAAGAACATCTATCTAGGCATACACCTAGATTTGATCATTATATGTTACTGTTACATGTTACGTTTAAGCCGGTTAATCGGTATTTAACTAAGTATTTAAAAAAATGATTAAATTCGTATAAAATGAGACATCTGGCACTCAATTAAAAAGCATAAATCTACATATTAAAAAAGATAAACATTACAGGTCAACGATGGTTGGCTACTTTTCTGCTCCAGCTCTCCCATATATCATACCCTCACGTACAACTACTCAATTTTTTATTCATTTTTACCGGTGGGTTTCTCGAAAATCTTAAAGGTTATCAAGTATTTTAGCTCATGAATGAATCATGTTCGATATTTAAAACATGTATATCATTAGACTAACCTCTATAAATTAATAACTACATTAACTTAAATTATGCGAATTAGGGCATGTTTGTTTGCTCATTCAGCTAATTCATTCAGACGAGGATGAGAATTGATGTTTGTTTAATGTGCAAAATGTAAATCATCCAAATGAATCATCTAACTGAATTTCAAAAAATTAGGCAAAAATTTTAAATTCAGCTAACTGATATGAATTGGATCATTTAATTGAAACTGAATCAGTTAAAAATGCAAATAACAAATATGCCCATCATTTAATAAAAAAATTACACACAAAAATTATACCCTTTCCTCTCTCTTCTTCGCGACCTCGATTTCGATCTCTCATCAACCCTACCTTTCTGAGTCGTCGGAGTCATCAGAGCTCATCGGTTGTTCGTCGTTGTACTCTTTCCCTTTACAGGTCATTTGATGCTCTCTCTATTTTTCTAAGATTTTGATTTTACACTCGTTGCCAAGCTCTGATCGTAGGAGAAGAACTTATGGATCTGTAATTGATAGATAGAGAATTTATGGATCTGGGTTTGTCAAGCTCTGATCGTAGGAGAAGAACTTAGCTAGATGATTTATATTTTCATAGGAGAAGCTCTGATCTGGGTTTGTTTTGCTTTGATTTTGATGTTTTGGTGATGATGATGTTTATTAGCTTCTTTTAATCGATGTTTGTTCTTCTTTGATAAACCCTCGAGTCTTAACATTCTTCACTAATATCTAACTTTGATGATAAATCTATCCACTTGTATCTGATCACCTATTTGTATGAGCCAATACCTTTGATGATCTTGTTTCGTTCTCTGTATTTGTTTGAGGCAATTATATGAACTCTTAAAGCTATTGTTTGCATGAGACTAGTATTGTTAGATAGGGTCTTTGTTGTTTATTTATGTTGAAATCACTCTCACTATGATCCTTAGGTTTTGATTTTATGTTCGATGATCTTTTGAATAAGCTAGGAAGCATAATCTTGGGTTGAGTCTGCTGAGAATATAAGCTCAGTCTCCTTTTTTTTATCTTACTCAACAGACTTTTATATGTATCTGATCTTTTTTATAAAAGGCACCTTTCAAGTTTAGTGATAATATTTGTTTGCTCTTTATAACGATTGTAAGAAGAGTTTTCCCACTGCATTTTGTTTGGAAGTATCTCTTTCTGCTGTTAAGAGATTAATACGTGGTCGTGGTTAGTTATCTCTTCTATTGACAGTCTTGGTTTAGATTGATCTCCAATCTACATTTTGAATGATGATGATTTCGTGGGGTTGTATATATCTCTTGTGTGGAACTAGAACTTGAGTTAATCATTGAGTTTTTATGTTTTCCAATCTGTAGTTAGTTTTTCTTAGTGCATAGACAATGTGTTTTAGCAGTAGAAATCCCTTAACGTGACTCAGACTCATATATTGATAATAGTTGCTGGAAGATAACTGTTTATATTGATAATATATGCAGAGTTTTGTATTTGTTATTGTTGCTGTTTGTGAAGTGATACTTGGGTTGCTTTTAGTTTCATGATATATCAATGTTTTGAAACCTGTAGTTAAAAGATGAAATGCTGCTTATGAGCTTATGTCTGTCTGGTTAAAAAGTATTTATATTGATGTTTGGTCATGGTTATGATGTGTATATGAGCTTAAGTTTTGAGTTCTATTTATGTTTGTTTTGCTGATTTTGTTCTGTTTCATCTTTTGTTTGTGACAGGGTTTAGTTTCGATCAGGAGGTATTTGAAGATTTGAAGAAGATTGTTACATTTTCGAGAAATCTTATGCTTGTGTTGCTTTTAGTTTCATGATATATCTGAAACATTGTAGACTTTTGCTTTGTTTTGAGGTGCAGCTTTGGAATTTAATTTATAAATTTACATGAATTTAGGTGAGAAAAATAAATTTATAAATATCAAAAGTAATAATTTGAAAAGTATTTAGTTATAAATATATGTTAAATCAAGAATTAAATTAATATGATGAAGGTTAAAGTTAAAAATATGATTATATTAAAGCATGGGTATGTTAGTCATTTTCTTGTTAAAAGCATTTAGATGAGGATGAAAATTTACATCAACTATGCAAACAAACAAAGGTTCATTTAAATGGATCATCCAAATGAATAACCTAAAATGAAACAAACATCATCTAGATGGATTAGGGAGATATGTAACTAGGATTCTTAACAAGATAGTAACTTGTATATATAGTCATGTAATGAGAAATTTGATTGTAACCTAGAGAGTTGTCAAAGAGGCAACTCTCATTCTTCCCTATTTTACGATTGAATCAAAATATTACTAATCTGGGTGACAATCTAAATCACTTTCATTCCCTTTAGTTTTGCACTAAATAAATCTTTAATAAGCTATTATCTATTTTCTATCAAGAATGTTTTAAAACTTTGATGAATGTATCACTGTCTCCATTCGGAACCCTAATACCATAAGACAATGGAAACTTCTTCTTCCAACATAACCGATCTCTTCCCAACACCACTGCTCCACAAAAACAGTCATTGAGACACACAGCTTTACATCTTTCTTCATCATAGTTTGAGTACCTTTTGTAATCCCCTGACGGCCAATTTGTCTTTTCTAAAGTTATAAACTCGTAAACATTTACATCCGCAGTTTTGGTTTTGGTTTTGGTTTTGTTATTCTCCGGTCCACAAGTTTGCATCTCAAAATCCGGTTTACAGTCACCATACTCATCACTCGGATCCACCAACAAGAACCTTTCCGGACATTCACATCTTGGCCTTTGGTTATCTCCTAAAATGCAGATATTGTTAAACCCACAAGCTAAATTCCCAAGCTCATTAGCATCAAGATATGGTCCAAAGCTCTTTTGACATATATTCTCTTGCTCAGACCAAGCCAATGACCATCCATTACTATTTTTCCCATGCCTCTTGGGATGATAGTACTGAGCAAAAACACCGTCGAAATGTAGAATGGCACGGTGATAAAAGTCAGTCGATGATACTGGATCTTTCTTGCTGACAATGAATCTAGTTGCATTGTCCCTCAATATTACATACATGTAGCCTGACTCGTTGAAAACCAATCGGTATCCTGGATTCTGAGGATCTCTAGTGTTACTTGAGTAGTACGAAAAGTATACATCTGTTTCTGCAAGCGCCTCGCTGTTGATAGTAAGAAGCTGAAGATCTCCGTCATCACCTAAACGTAGCTTGAATCTTCCTTTTCTGAAGCTTGTTTCTGTCAGGCGAGATGATAGATTCACTCTAACTTCAATACTCTGCATCAACATCAACAATTTATGCCAATAATTGAGGTCTCTGAGATCTTAGATACTATCTTGTTTCATGTCTGCAATAAAGACTTACCTGAGTAGGTAACAGAGTGTCGGTGGGATTAGCGAAGCAAGACCACAGATACGCATCGGAAACTTCGCTTAACAGACCAAAGTACCCGGCGTCGGTTATGAGCCCTCGAGAAACAGAGCCTCTGCTCTGAGGAAGTGATGAACTCCTGAGCTGCTGACTTTGAGGGTTAGTGAGAATCAGACCACCATCTGCGGTTAATGTAACCTTTGAACCATCAGGGACGAGACCAGTGGTTGTGTTGACGGCTTGTGCGTGCCACACGATGGTATTTTCAGGAATCTTGTCGAACCAAATGGATAGAGTGGAACCATCGTTTGGTTTAATCTTGCGGAACCCGAAAGCAAAATCACCGGAAGGAGAACGCCATGAACTGGAGAATTGTTGGGACTCAGAAGCGGTGAGGATTCTCCGACAAGAACAGACCAGTTTATGATGTTCTGAGACGAGACAAGTAGTGTTTGTAGTTGCAGAACAAGAAGAAGTTGGAGTACCAATCAAGAGATAAACCCAATTTT
The DNA here is from genome assembly GCA_028015245.1 of Cardamine occulta. Lineage (NCBI taxonomy): Eukaryota > Viridiplantae > Streptophyta > Magnoliopsida > Brassicales > Brassicaceae > Cardamine > Cardamine occulta. The sequence goes on along the minus strand of CM051391.1, from coordinate 4,013,401 downwards.
TCTTAAGTAAAAGAAGTAGAGGTCATAAGAGTGCGTGTGTGTTGCAATTTTGTTCCATAGGCAATGGATAAGACGTGAGAGATTGTGTTTTCGTTCTCGAAGTCAGCGGAGCAGATTTTAAGATAATTTCTGCTGCAATTTGCAAAGATTTTTGAATTGAAATTAAAATTCTGCAATTTGTGACAATTTGATGGTTGCAAAAATAATGATACTAAAATCTTAAGTAACTTCGTGGATAATTATTTTAAATAAATTATATGACATCATGTAAAATAGTAAGCTATCGAATAATATAAGATAATATTTGTTTAAAACACATCTGAAAATCATCTTATCAGATGGGTTAAAAAAGTGAAAGGAAAAAATACATTTTTTGTTTTCGCAGATAAGTGAAAAGAATTTGGCTAAATATGCATATACGTAAAGCAAAACATTTTGTTTTATTTGTTCATTCAAATGAAAAAAAAAACTGACAATATATAATATAAATGAGTTTGTGACCATGTTTTATATAAATAAGTGTCGTTTTAGATGATTTGACACATATTAAAAAAGTTATAAAATTTTATATTTTACCTCTAATTAATTTTGTATATCAATGTTTTCATTGGTCAATATATTAATATATATAAAGGATAAAACTGTAACTATTAGCTAATATTTGTTTTGAAAATCTAAAAAGTATATTAAATTTAAACAAAAAATTAACTCTAAAACGTCACTTCTTTTTTGAACGGATAGAGTATTAAAAAAAGCTTCAAAGAAAACATTTGATTTTTCTCAACAATTGATTGCTGCTGATCCAACCATCAAATCAAATATTAACTGCTCAAGATAATGTTTTCAACTGATTGAAAAATATTCGATACAAAAGTATCAACTTATCAAACCAGTGACACTGGATCACTAGACAGAGACTCATCATTACAAGTGAAAGTACTATAAGGAGACGGATTTGGAGGACCATGAATTTGAGTCACACCTTCAAGCATTTGTGTAACGTTTCTCATGTTAGGTCTCATCCCCGGCTCTTCTTGAATACACCATATCGCTATTTTCACATACCTCTCCACCGTTTCCATGTCGTCCATCGCCTCTGAATCGTCCTCGATCAGATCTTCCAACGTCCCTTGTCGGAAACAATCATAAGCCCAATCGATGAGAATCACGTTATCCTCGAAATCAACAGCTTTCTTGCAGCACACGATTTCTAAAAGCATTACTCCGTAGCTATAGACATCTACTTTGGATGTAATGGGACTGTTCCTGAACCATTCGGGTGCGAATACCCTTTAGTTCCGCGGATGTTCGTGAGCGTATGCGTTTGGTTTAGCGTCAGAACTTTGCTAAACCAAAATCCGAGATCCGAGGACTGTAATACGTATCTAGAAGTATGTTCTGCGGTTTTATGTCGCAGTATATGATTTGCTCGCTGCACTCTTCGTGTAGATACAAGATTCCACGAGAAATGCCCACCGCGATTCTCCTTCTATCTTCCCAGCTTGATCTCGGACGCCTGAAGAGAAAACTGGTTAGTGTCCCGTGCGGTAAAAACTCATAAACAATCATCCGGCTCTGCCCTTCGCTGCAGAAGCCAATAAGTCTCACTAGGTTCTTGTGGTGAATCTGACCTATCACTTTAACCTCATTCTTGAACTCTTTTTCGTTTTCTTGAGCAACACGGTCTAGTTTCTTGATAGCCACTATAATTTCAAAATCACTGGTATTTTTATAAAATCCTTTGTAAACGATCCCGAAGGCTCCTCTTCCAAGCTCTTCCGTGAAATCTTCTGTAGCCGCCGCAAGCTCTCCATACGTAAAGACCCTTAAATTCAACTCATTCGCAGTAGCAGCACCGATATCTCTGGTTTCCTTAGGTCTCTTCTTCTTCCTCTTCTTTCTGCACATAGCAAGAAATACGAAATTCACAAAAACTGAAGTTCCAAGTAGAACCGACGAAGCGATGATTAACCAGTCACGATTTTTCACTCCTTTTCCGGCAACTGGAACATCGGCGGGTGGGTGTTTTAGAACCTTAATGAGTGTACTTCCAAAGTCACTCGAAGATCCCTGATGACCGTAAGACAACGGAAACTTCTTCTTCCAACACTGCTGTCCGAAAACGACCGCAGCACAAAAACAGTCCTTAAGACAAGAAGATTTACACATTTCTTCATCATAGTTTGTGTACCTCTGGTAATCTCCAGACGGCTAATTCGTCTTCTCTAACGTAATGAACTCGTAAATATTTACATCCGAGCTTGCACTTTGGTTACTCTCTTGTTCACAAGTCTGCATCTCAAAATCCGGAACGCAATCACCATACTCATCACTCGGATCCTTCAACACAAACCTCTCAGGACATTCACATCTTGGCCTTTTGTTATCTCCTAAACTGCATATATTATTATACCCACAAGCCGTATTCCCAAGTGGGTTATCGTGCTCACATACATTCTCCGGCACAGCCCCAGAAAACACCCACACACTATTCTCCTGCCCTTTGAAATGATAATACTGAGCGAAAACTCCATCGAAATGTAGAACGGCACGGCGATAGGAGTTTGTAGAAGATACTGCCGAATCTTTCTCCATGACAACGAAGCTCGAATTGTCACTTTGAAGTACATACATGTAGCCTGACTGGTTAAAAACTAATTGAATCCCGGGGCTGTTCGGATCCTTCGTATCGCTTTCGTAGTAATTAAAGTATTCGTCTGATTCTGAATTGAGAGTGACGAGCCGAAGATTTCCATCTTCACCTAGACGTAGCATAATCTTCCTTTCTTGAAGCTTGTTTCAGTCCTACGAGATGAAAGATTTCCTCCAGTTTTTATCGTCTGCATCAGCATCGACATTAATCCGTTACATTATTTAAAAGCCATAATATCCGAGTCTAAATCTTTAAAATGAAAAAGTTTTTGACAAAAAGATCACTATTACGAAGTAACGGTATTAATTATGCTAAAATTAATAAGTTGCCTATTTTGTGAATAAAGTATCTTATTTACTATCTTCATAGCATAATTGTCTAAACTCCGTTTAAAATGCTAACGCGAAAAAAGGAATTTCTCCATCTTTTTGCAATTTATTTTCGCGTTTACAGTTAATAAAAAAAAATAACTACTAAACACACAAAATGTTGTGGTTTATCTAAAAATAAACACAAAATGTTTTGCAAAATGTTGTGCCACATCCATATTCATATATATATGTAACAATTTTATAATAGTTCAATTATTTAACAAATAAAATCAATAATTAAGATAATATATGAACAATTTTCAAAAAAAAAGTTGAATTATTAAAATAACTAAAAAAAATTTTGACCAAAATTTTTGATTACTAATACATTTATTTTGAATTACTAATAAAAAACTTCCATTTGTTATTTTGATTTTAGGTAACAAAAAAATAATATTGGTGATTGGAGATTTTATGTACAAGCAAATTGTTATCTTAGATTTTTCTTAAATGTTTTGTTGGAGATATTTTAGAAATAAATTAGCAAAAGAGAAACAAATGTTTGAGTTTTGATAACTCAAACTTACCACATGAGATATTTATTGATGTTGAAAATTTTTTGGAGTTAACAATTTTACAAAGAACATAACTCAAAATTATAAATCAACCATACATCATTCTAACTCAAACTCAACTTCAATTTTTTTTAAAATATCATGATTGATAACATTTTTGATGTATTATTGAGTTATGCTTATACCTCAAAAACACATCATTAGTATCTCATTGTACCAATCAGAGCCTATATGTGTCGCACAAAAATAAGTAAGAATGTGTGAAGTTTCGTGCATCGACACAAGTAATTTCATTATATCCATTTCAAAAGGTTGCATATTATTCAACCAAAATTTCGATCAGTTTTGAATATTTGACCAACTTTATTCGTTAATTTAAGACCTTACAAATTTTCATACTGATTTTCACGTTAAATATCTAATACATTTTGAAATAAATATACCACCATAGAATCTCATAGTTTTGACGCCAAATTTTCTTTTTATGTCGTACTTTGTTGTATTGCGTAGAAAAATTTATACATTTTCATAACACATCACATACCATATTCAGTACATAAAATAATGGCCATCCACGGGCCTGTCTGCAATCGACCACCTATGCACATGTCCGTGGCTACTGCCATCGGATCTATCCATCACCATTGTTATTGGGTTAATTATCCATTACATTTAAAATCTCTATAGTTAGTTTGTTACAATTTATAAATGCAAATTTGCTGCAAAATATGTATGTCACAAATCCATTATATAGTTTTATAACAAAAAATAGTGTCTAACATCTAACCGATTTTTTTTTATGGACTTTATACACGTGCATTTGCATTTATACTCGTAATATTGATATTCTACACGTGCATTTGCGATAATTACAGAATTATACGATTTGAATAAGATTACAACTGGATATGTAAATTTAAAAAAATTATTACATATTTTTGGTATATATGTAGCTAAAAGTGGGTTACTACGAATACTCTTGTAGTATATATATATATATCTACTCATTTGTTTAGCAGTTAAGAGTGCTAATTTGAATAATTATTGTATTGGATGATTGACGAGTTTTATCTATGTAATACAAACTTTCCATATTTTAAAAAATCATAATAATCATTTGTGCCATGCGGTACCTTGTTGCGACAACTTTAAAGCGCAACATAATGAGCACATTTACAAAGTGTAAATTTGACAAACTTTGAATATCAATTTTTTTTAATAAACTCGTCAAAAATAGTGCGAGGCCGTGAGCACATTTACAAGTGATAGAATACTGATATATTGCATTTCACCTCAGTAAAAGAAAAGTAACACCATTCATGAGAAATCATCACAAAGATCAAAAATCTTTGTTCTTAAAACGCAGTGAATCTAATGATGATAGCTTACGTACGTACGTCTTGCGTTGGAATTCCATCAATACAAATAAAATATGATTAGCTAAACAAATATCAGTGTCAATAATGAGTATAAGTCACCAAAAAAAAATGCTGATATATGTTATGAAAATATTACACATTCATTAATTATATTATCATGTAGTATATAGATGGATCGAGAGAGAGATAATTCTACTCATTAGTAGTAGGGCGTAACATCCAAGCCGGAAGAAGAGAGTTTGGTTCCGTCAATGACGATGCACCGCCGTTCTCTCCCACAACTCTCTCCATAAACCCATCTCTGCCCATTTAATAACAAATTAATCAAAATGATCACTTCATAGTCTATATATACATTTACAAATTTGAATTATATGTATATTACACAATCAATCAACCTCTAAATCTAATTTGGAATAATACTGCGAGAGAGAGAGAGAGAGTGAGACAAAACCTGGAGGAGTTTACGCAGTATTGAGGTAGAAGAACGGAAGATGAGTTTGAGGATTGGATTAATTGTCCTTCTTGCTGACCCGTTTTTTTCTCCCTCTCCTTAATCTATACTCATTATTTTGTCATTTGTTAGTCCTAAATCTACATTTGCACGAATAGTATATGTTTTGTTTTGAATTTTACTATGTAGATAATATATTTCTGAGATGACAAAATTTTTTAGATTATTGTAATTTATATATATGAAATATTATAAAATTAATCATTTCACATTTTCAAGTAGAATTATATATCTACTAAAATATATTTTTCAAAAGATCTATAATTAAAAAAAAAAACTATTTGATGAACGTTTACGTCAAAATTCTAGAAATGAGGTCAATTAATCCATCTAAACGCCTGTTTAACCATATACAATATCTATAAACTAATTAATTTGCGTTTAGATAAATTCCTGTTAACGGTTAACGATGATTCAACATTGGTGTTTTTATTTTTTGTCAACACATTTAATTGGTGTTTATTAGAAGCACTATTAAATATAAATAGAGAAATAAATAATAACCATTTTCAAAACTTTATTGTACATATCTATTTAAAATACGTCGCCTAAATGTTAATAAAATTAGAATATGTCTATTTTTACATTATAAACACTATTTATATGTATAATAAATTTCAAACATATATCAAAATGATTTTATGGTACTGTTATAAATTATTTGTTGAACATAATCTTTTGATAAAAAAAAAAGAATTGGTGTTTACCAAAAAAAGAAAAAAAAATGATGAGGTGACATACTTATGTCCATGAGTCCATTTTGCATCTTTCAATCCCATTTTAAACTCGAATATAACCACTAAATTCAAAAATAGAGAGTTGGACTAACCTTTTTGAGAAGCGAATTATTGTGATCTTGCAAGGCCTTATCCTGATGAATTTAAATAAAACAAATAAAGTTATGTCTAAAAAATGAATTGTTTTTACATGCGATTAATTGTGATTTAATAGTGGTTGCAAACATATATATTTTAAATTTTGCAAACCTAGTTAAATAGGTCGTACTCACATATAAATGTATTTATATTTTTTTTTGGTTTGTTAAATATCTGTAAACAAAAGAAAAGGGTGATACTTTACCTTCTTCTGAAGCGCAGATATGGATTCGAACATAGCTTGATTCTGCAAATAATTGACATATAATTGAATAAAAGTATCACAAATGTAAAAATCCCAATTGATTGCGCCAAACTCATCTTTTCGATCTAAATCTTTACATGCAGATGTAGACGTATATATCAACGTTCTCCTTTTACCTTTCTTGACCTAATGCTCTTGATAGCAGCATCAAGCTGATGCTCCAAGCTTTGAAGCTCCTTTAAGCTCAACGAATCAAGATCTTCCCCCATGAAATTCCTATACATTTTCATTTTTGTGACTACTGATTATATAATAGCAAATTAGTTGGGCTTGTCATGCTAAAGTAAATATGTCATGCCTTAGTTTTATGATCAAATTTCCTTACAAAAAAAAAAGAACTTTATGAGGATCCAAGACACAAATCGTAAGTTCCTCCATCAACGTATAGTATCAGAAATAATGAAGTAATGATACACATGCATTTCCCTCTTAAGTGATGTATTATGTTACTTATGTATTAGGATTTTTTTTAACAATAAGGACTGAGGATACATTAGAAGTTTATGTGCAACCCAAACTTTAGTTGACTTGGGACAAAGTACATACTCTTGTAAATATACGTTTTACTTGCGATTTGAGACATAAATATATATGCACTAGAAGATAATATGATACTATACACATGTATATACCTCTTGTTCTTCTCGAGTACCTCAACTCTTGCCTTGAGCTTAGCATGTTCTAGAACCCAATTTTCCTACAACATTGGTAAATAATAAACAGTTGTTATACTACAAACAAAGATGCATAATTGAGTAGAACTCATGAACATGATTAAACAGCTAGAAAGAGCCCGCCCGTCAAACTTACACTCTGTGAAACCTCTCGGCCAACAAGCTGTTTGTCTGAATATAAATAACGATCATAGCGTTCAAGTATCCTCTCCATGCTAGATTTCAGAAAGAAAAAAAAAAGTCAAATCTTAATTAATTTAATTTGAACCATATTAATATCATTCTAATTTCACATGTTAGAATGTTGTAACCAAAAGTTTACCTTGTTTGGTATACTGACAAAGGATAGCTAAAAATAAGCATATAACACAAAAATGTATATAACACCTGGTTTTGGTGAGTCCACAAAACATCATCGAAAACATACGTACAAATTCAATGTACAGAATCGAGGTTCCCTCCTGACTCAGTTATCAAAGCAACCGGTGTGATCATTATATATCTATATGATCGTACAAACAAACATATATATATATATAGATATATACACTTACACAAAACGCATTTTATCAGTACGCACCTACAAATATATATATGTTTAACGTTATGTTATTGTCCATTGGATTATAGCAGTACTCTCGTGAAATGCTTTACTTAATTCATCGTTTCAAATCAACCTTTCTTTCAAAGAGGTGCCTATACTTAAGTATTATACATGTTATATACACACATCTTCGTACGTGTCTGTGTGCACGTGCTTCCATACATCAAAAGAGGCAATCAAATCGTGAGTCTGTGTACTAAGTTTCATAATTTTATGCTATTTTCATTTGGGTAAAGCAAGGGAGAAAAAACATTAATAGCTTTTTTTCATGCGTCCGTACGTAAAATCCCAAAAAAAGCCCTAATTTCTCGAGCCACTTCTTAGGGAACAAACAAATCTACAGTATACTTGCAAGACCAAGATGCAAGATTTGGATTTATTTCCAAGGCTGACGACGATCGAGATCGAGAAGTACAAATAAAAAAAAAATCAAAATCTAGTTTTAAAATCAGGAAAACAGATGGATATGATCGATGTGATTATATATAATATAATAGATTAAAAAAAAATTACCAAGAGTCGGTGGAATATTCGAAGAGTTTGCCTTTGGAAGAGAAGACGATGAGAGCAACCTCAGCATCGCAAAGAACAGAGATCTCATGAGCTTTCTTGAGCAAACCAGACCTTCTCTTTGAGAAAGTAACTTGTCTATTGATCTTGTTCTCTATCCTCTTCAGCTGAACCCTACCTCTTCCCATATCTCTCTTCAAACCCTCAAGAACAAGAGAGAGAAACGAGACAACCCTGAAATGACCAAAGTATCTCTCTCCCTTTCTTTCTTATGTCTATCTGGGTATCTTTTGTGTTGAATGTGATAATTGCTCTAATTCTTTTTTTTTTTTTTTTATTGGACTCTTATTGGGTTTCGCGTGAGTCTACAATGATATGGTATAAATACGGTATGTGACGTGAATACATAGACGATGATATTTGTGGAAAAAGAAAGAAAAAGAAAAGCCACAGAGTGGAAGAGACCAGAGAAGGGATAAAGTTTTAAGGGCTGTTTGGGAAATAAACCAATTGATGTGTTGTCGAGTTCTCATTGGCTGTTTTTACTGTGATTATAACTCGTTCGTACCCTTTGGCTTACATTTGTTGTCCGTACGGTACGGTCTTTTTGCCACTGTTTTTAAGGTTATGGAAACAGATCAAAGCTACTCAATGGGTATTAAAGGGGAAAAAAATCCTTAACTCCCTATTATTATTTTTTACAAAACTATATATATTCATAAATATATGACTATGATATAGGGTCCAGTTGTGTTTTGTAGCAAAAAAATTTCTTTTTGAATTGAGAACAAAAAGCACCTTTAATTTATTTTAGGATTATCTTATATATATATATATATACGTATTTTAAGCGCCAAAACGGAAAACACTGTGTTTAAAATTTCAAAAGTATGTTATGAAACTAAAATGTCGTGTGTTTTAAAGTAAGCAAAAGAATTTGACATGTACAGGTTAACATAATAATTTTACAAACATAATTTACCAAGATTCAGCTTATGTGTCTAAAGATAATACTCAGATCTCTTAAATCCAATTTAAATTTACCAAGATTTTCGTTAGTTTTATTTTATTTTAATTTTGAGTTTTATGGATTAAAGAACTCATGAAAATTCGATATCGATTTTCTCTTTGTATTGAAAAATGATGAACCTACAAGAGTGGAAGCTATAAGCTGAAGTTCAGCAGCTGAACCAACAGAAAATATTAAAGATAAAATGAAAAGATGGAAGTTTGAATTTGATCTTCTGCACCAACCAATATGCATATAATACAAATAATTCACTTGATATATTTAATTTCTCTTTTGACCGAAAAAAGTGGCCTATTTATGGGAAGAGAATCTCAAACGTATGATACTCTCAATGTAGGGAAAGTCTCTAGACCCAAGAGCATTTTCCTAAACTCCTTTAAATAATTAGGTCTGATATCAATGGATAGATGAAGTTTTAAATACAATGCAAGGATTCTGACCAAAAAAGAAAGAAAAAAAACATTGGAAGGATCTTATAAAATAAATATAAAGATCTTAATGATTAATTGGTAAAAAGTTGACAGCAACGAAATGGTAATGTAATATCAACAGGTAAAACTAAAGCTATTGGGTTAATGTAAGAAAATTATTAGAACTCTAATTATTGTTGATAATTAATCAACAAGATAAAACTAAAGCTATTTTATTAGTATCAGATAATTATTCTGAAGGTTCAACTTTTTTGTGTGGTTATTGAATAAGGAACGTGTTCCGATAAGAAGTTAACAAAACAACATTTATGTCGGTCCCATGACTATTATATGTCTGACCTCTGTGTGATATATATTAGTCATACACAGCATAAACTGATCTGAAAAAAGTGAAATCTATTTTAAGATTTCTGGTAACTGATCCAATGAATTGATAACTGAAAATCTGATACCCAAGATAAACTAGTTTCTTACATTAAAAATAAAACAAATCAATGAATATCAAAATATGTAAGAATTGATAAGTACTGATCCAATTATTAATCACCGTAAATTCGTAATTAACTATTCTATGTTACTTCCATTTTATTTATGTTGCTATTTTAATGTTTGTTCTGTTTTATTTGTTTGACAGCTAATGTTTGTACTGTTATTGTTTCATCAAAAATAATTGAATCAAAATTATGTCAACGCTTTAAAACAAACAAACAAAAAATCTACGAAACTATATAATTTAATGAATTTAATTTTAATGTCAATGGTTGGGAAAGTTGTCATCGATGGTGTTTGTTGTCTATAGACTATAATCAATTTCGCATTTTGTGTAACACCTTCACATTAGCTCCGCTAGTTCGATCAAAGGAAGCATTCCTACATGTAAGCCCGAACTATATGATCTGTATTAGGATCCAGAAAGCATGAACCACATCTTCATCAGTAGTTTATAATGTTCCTTGTAAAACATGATTTTAAAAATTAAAATGACTGCAGCCGCACTACTATACTAATTTCACGCCATGGTGAAGAGAAACAAGAAAGTGTGTAGATCGATTTTTAGGTCGATTTTGGGCCAATTAATTTAGTATATCGTGGAAGTTTATGAATAACTAAACGGAAACATCATAATTTAGTTGATTAGTTGACAATGTATGCGTTTGGAAATTGGTATAGAATAACTATTGATTTTATTACTTTGTGTACTATAAACAAAAGAAAAAAGTTTGTGTACTATAAACATTTACCAACATTTTGCAAAATGTTGGTGTAGTACCTATGTTAACCCGTAATGATTTTGACTATATTGATACGGTATTGGCCTATTGGGTTATCTAGAAACTGTGCACCGTGTGGTATGTTTACAATCTATAACAGCAATACATGTTTTTAATACTGACAACAAAATAATAATTTACTTTAAAAAAATATTTAGATACATATTATTTTATTAAAAAAAAAAATCAAACTAACAAACTAAATTTCAGAAGAAAAAAAAAATTCAAACTAAAACAAAATAGTATATAAACAAATAAAATAGAATGAAAACAATATTAAAAATGGCCCAAAAAGCGCTTGGGCGCTCTACGTACGATGTAGACTCCATCAGATACCCACAGATTAGGGTGGTCGTGAAGCAATATTTTGGCATAGACAAATACTCGCCCAAATAAAATGTATGTAAAGGTATTATAGACTATATAGTATATACCAAAATTGGACCACATGATGAACAAAAAGAAATGGACCACATTTGGGTGTTGATGAGCCCTAAACATCTAAATGGATGGATAGTACCTAAACGTATTTAATTTCTCTGAATCGTTATTAACATAAATTTGGTTCTCTCCTTAGTACAATAAATGTTTGCCCTCTTAGATCAAAACTTTGGATCTTTTTTTCTGCTCATACCTTATGTTAAGTCAACATCTAAAAACCGCATATATTATATCGCACGTTGTCTTGTCAAGCTTATATACCAATATATAGTGGACATAAACCCCATATTTTCCATTATTAATATTTATAGCGAATCATCCTTTTATGAAATTTGAATTTTTAGATATCAATCGTTAAAAGCTTTTAATTTACGAACATGTCAACTTAGGACCATTTTATCATCACGCCTTGTCTTTTTTTTCTGTGTATGACCACACTCGTACATGATTTTTAGTACGCATATGGTATGGTGAAAAGTGAAAATTTCTACGCCAATATATTGACATGAAAACAAAGTAGTATATATATTAAGAGAAGTTTAGGTAGTCATAAGAGTCTTCATCATTATTGACGTTATAGCTTTTTGGTGAAACTTGATATTCTGTTAATACACAAGTTTGAAATTTATTAAAAATCTTTAATTAATGCTTACTAAAAAACTTTAAGAGACAATGTTACAATATTAATTTATCCGATCACGTGTTTTATATTAATTCAAATAAATATGCTTTTATTTTCAAGAACATATAAAGGACATAATTACTACTAGAATAAGAAGCCAAATTTTAACGAAAAATACATCCCAATTAGTTATTATAAAAACTCATAACTTACAAAAAAATGTCAACAGAGATATAATGGGTACTCTCAAGGCTATATATATATATATTTATCTTTTCTTATGATCAGTCATTGATAAATAATACTAATACATATTGAAGTGCAAAATTTTGTATTTCAAACAAAACTTCAAATTCTAGAAGCAGGAGGAAAAACTAAACATCCCTCAAGAAAATGTGTGTATAGTGTTACTATTTCCCGAGTACTTTTCAAAATGTTACTATTCGAAAATTCAAAATGTTACTATTCGAAGTCTAGAATATGCTATCTAATAAATTATGAAATAGTTTTGAAAAGTAAAAAACAAAAAAGCTCTCCTCTACCAAGTGATTTTTCAGATACAACAATTAAATTAGTAAGTCAATTACAGAATGTGACCATAAAAGGACAGCTTACCTTTTTCGAAGTTAATTTTGAAGGAATAAAAACTTGACACGTAATGGAGAGACCAGTCGAGTTTGATTACGAATAAATCTACAGTGCAACATCTTTTGATAGGAAAACGACAAAAGTACTTTAATTTGGTAGAAACCCAAAGGAGATATCGGTTTGAACTTTTTGATAGGAAAATAACTAAAAATTGATACTCTTTTTTTTTTTTTTTTTTTTTTTTTGACAAGAATAAACAAAATTAGCCATTTAAATTGTCCCAAGTCCTCTGAGCAGGAAAAAATAATACAATCGAATAAGCTTGATATCCTTATTTTAAAACTGTTAACTAGAGTGGACACTAAAACTGCCGAATTCACTGGGACTGGGCAATATATATGAAGCTGCTGACCTCTTGAAGTTTTGATGATGATTATTTGTGTTTTTAACTATTAATCCTTTCTATTGAAAATGTTATTATAATTAATAAAAGTAGAAGTTGAAAAAGAAAAGAGCACTAGTACTACTATGATACTATCTATATTTACATGCGCTCATCTATATAACAAAAAATAGTCATTATCTCACATTCGAGATATACGAATTTAGTGTCTTAATTTCATTTCCACCAGTCATAATTTAAAATAAACTTTCAGATATTTGTAAGGATTTTTCATCAAACCGTTAGAAGAAATCGTATGCCTCAATCGTCATTCGATCCACTTATAAAACAATCCACGATCTATCACAATAACATTGATTCTTGATGTTTTATCAAAAATAAATAAATACATATATTTATCATGTTAATACGGCGGTCGTAAGACTCGCAACTCTGTTTGTCGATAGATTTTAATTCCGGAGTGATAATGCTATGTTTCACAAACGAAGAAGAATTGCAGTGAATGCAGAAATTCAAGAATTTGTCTTCTCTGTTTCATAAGCTTCTTTTGAATTATTATTTAAAATAGTAAAACAATTTTATTTTGGAATACTATGGACTTAAATGCATATTTTACTACATTAAATTTTAATATTATTCTAAAGTTTTAAATGTTGGATTTGATGCTAGACATGACGTAAATAAATATTTTTATTAAATATCTTTTGTTTATGTATTTTTCTTAGAATAATAAATATGTTTGTTAATATCTGTTGGTTGTAAAGTTAATTGACAATAATGAATTTTTCCAAATTTGATAGTAATATCAATTATTTCGAACTTTCTTCTTATAGATGACATTATTCGTGCTCCAAACATATATATATATATATATATATATATATATATCACAAGAATTTCGTTCGATGGAATACTGCTCAAGTCAAAATTCAATTTAAGAAACAAAAAAACACTAAGACATAAAATTTAAAATCACGATTTATCCAATGCAATTTTTTCTTTAATATACAGGATAATTATATTAGATTTAATAATTGGTGAAAATATGTATAAATGAAAAGGTACAGGGTTTTGGTAAACAAGAATAAAACTATAAATGAATAGCATTGACATTTTAGGGTTTGGGCATTGCGCACTTGTGATCTACCTTTCTCTGGAAACAAAAAGACGAATCCCATGTTTTCCGCTTCGTTAAATAGGCATCTCTATAGAACTATATATATATGTATACCACTAGGACTAATTTTGATATGTATTATAAACATGATATTGCAAAGAAAGGAATTTTGGTAGACTTAACTTTACATATTTTTATATTTCTTGCTTTGTTTACTTTTATGGGAGAGTTGGTAATTTTAGGGTTCATATGCAAATATGGAATCGACAACGCACATAAGCTTTTCTAAAGCAACTTCTCGCTTTTGTCTCATTTTGGATGAGATTCTCTGCCACACAACTAATCAAAGTTCCATTTTATGAGTCCTTTATCTCTTCCTATTTTTTTTCTTTAATGATACTGATACCCAATAGATTTCCTATCCAATTATTATATTTTGAAAGTTACAGCTAAGAATACCATTTTTTAAATTTAACATAATTCTTTTCCCGAATTTTTTATATTTCAAATAATGATTTAATAGAAAGAAGAACATGTTGTCACAAGACTAACCTTTCTTTTGGTGTGGTTGTGCAAATGTCACAAGACTAACCAAAAATACAAAATGAGTGTTTCCCGTCGTCTATGGATTAGGACCACAAAGTGGGCCTAAGTTAAAGTCCATTAAGTATTTTTAATCATCGTATTAAGACTGAAATTTTCCCAAATGCGTTTCAAAATAAAAGTCCATTAACTCTTGTGATTTACTTTTATCTTTTTCATTATTAAGCATTAAGATTACAGCAACATAAAATATAGAAGGAGACAAAAAAAATGTGTAAAAAGTATGATCTTTTTCTCTCTACAAGGTTTTAGGAAACCAACAATAATGTATTACGAACACAAGCAAACAAAAATAAAAAACGAAGTTGAAAATGAAAACTATATATATATATTTTTAAAAGTATCAAAAGATTATAATTTTTGGGACACGAAAGAATTATAAATAACGTTTATACCTCTCCACCGTAGAGAGACCTATAACATAACAGTGGCAAAACCGTAAATGTGAGATTATGCGGAGAAGAAGAAGAAGACGAGAACAGGGAGGAGCATGGCGGCGAAGAATGAGAATTGTGGCCGGAAACCACCGTTGGGAAGAAAAGGGTAAGTGTCAGGAGGAGGCATGACACAGTTATCTCCATTAAAGTAAATCCGACGAGGAAAAGCCCATCCTTTCTCAAATGTGAAGGTTGATTGATCTTTACGGAACAAAATTTCCGATTGAACATTTCCAAGAGGTCCTGCTTCTGATAAGAAATCGTTGTAGAACTTCACTCCCCATAACATTGCCGTATCATCTTCAAAACCAAAATCAAAAAGGTTAGATCTTTGAGAGAGAAGAGAGAAGAAGAGAGGAGATTTGTGTGTTTGTACTTACTTAGTCCGGCGTAAGGAGTGAGAGATTTGTAATTGAAACTGAAGATTTGAGTGATGTTGTCGAGATTTGGGTGTTGAGCAACAAGATTCCATTGTGTGTAGTTCAAGCGGTAGTTGAAGTTTGTGATTGTGATCTTCACTCGCCAATACTCTTTGTAGTTCTGCTTCACGTGCCAATGCACTCTGATCGGGCACAAGTGTCTAGTGCATTGCACTAACGGCGGTAAAATCGTTCCTTTCTTTGTCGGTGGTGACACAACTGATGCCAAGTGTGGTGTGTCGGGGCTGCCATTACAAAAAGATTTGAGACTTTATGAACAGAGAAGCAAAAAGGCGGGGAATTGAAAATTTGATTTGAACAAGTACTCACTCAAGGCAGGCACCGGATTCGGTTCTGTTGTTTTGGCATCCGCAAGCACAAGTTGGACATCCAACAATGGTTTCATTGTAGAAGGAAGATAAAGTAATGCAGCAAGTTGGAGTTCTTTGAGCAAGGAACTGCGAGTATGTGCACGTAATGTTCCAAGTCACTGTGGCAATTCAAAGAAGAAACATTTTTTAACCAATCTGTTAGACTAGAAACAATGTTAACCTTTAAAGTTTTGATTGCGGTCTAAGTTCTTACTCATAGCTTGAGTGGTTCTGCGTGAGTCGGACGTGACAAATTTTGTTGGTTTCACAATCTTAGCTGGACCACAAGTGTAACCTGGACCAGGTCCCAAGAGAGTGAAGTTTCTTGGCACCCGGACGGTTTTGTTAGTGGTTCCAGCCGCTCCAACACTGATTTGGAAGGAGCTAGCTGCATTGGCAGGGTCTTGAACCCATGAGTTCATAACACCGCCTTTGCAGCAATTGGCAATCTGCTGGTTATAAGGAGTCCCCGGGAGCAAATCTACAACCGTTGGATCTTTCTTACAACAATGTGGTACGTTTCCTTTGTACTTTGAACAATCACCTGTTAAACATTTTATCAATATAACCATTTCCTGATAGAAACAAATGGTCTTTTTGTTAAAGATTTAACTGAAAGATTTAGTAACCTTGTTCAGTAGTTTGTGCTCCAACCATACTCCATATAACTTCCTTCTTTGCCCATTTCCAACCTAATGTCCATCCTGGAGTTTGAATGTGTCTGTATTTCTGGAAGTTGAACATCGTAACCACGGCCTAGATCGAACAGATAAACAGTTTATATGAATTCAAAAACTAGTAAAGAAGTCCAATTTTTTTTTTTGGTTCTTAAACTTACAACATAGCCATCAGGAGTCCAGCTCATGACATCCCATTTCATTGTAATGTTGCCTTCTGGATCAAGCGCATCATAAGCTTCTGCAAAAGGATTTTACAAAAGTCAAAACTTTGTTTCTCCTAATCCAGCTTTTGTGATTGTTTCAATCTCAAAATCATTGGTTTTTCGAAAAAATAGACCAAAGTGTAAGCTGCATAACTACTCACCAACAAGTTTTCCACTTATAGAAGTTTTCAGAAAGTGTCTATTTTTGGATCAGAAAAATTGAATCTTTGGTTTTCTTTCCCTTTATATAACAAGCAGAATCGACTGATCTACTTAATCAGAGGAAGCATAAATTTGGAAATTGAAGCAGAGATCTCTATAAAAGAGTAAAAGAAAAGCGGATCATGAATTTAAGAGTGGAGGATTGATCAGATCTCTTTATCAAATTCCAACAAACCAAAACTTAAGTCTCAATTAAAGAAAATGAACAATTCAACGAGATGAAGAAACAAAATAATTGAAGATAATGAGAATAAGATAGTCACCTGTGGAAGTAAAAGAAGACGAAGAAATCAAGAACACGATCAGTACGGCCAAGAAACTCAATTTGGAGATGATAGAGGTGGATCTGGAGAAGAAAGACTCCATTTTTTTTTAATTCTCTGTTGAATCAGAGCAGAGAAGAAGTTGATTCCAGATTCCTTAGATGGGTCTGGTTAATTATAAAAACCAATCTCAGAGGAGGAAGAAGAAGAAGGTGCTTTGCTTGAAGAAGGAGTGGACTTAGAGAGAGAGCAGCAATATTTTCAGCTTTGGCCAAAAATCAAACGACAAGCAATGAGAAATTGGGATCTGGCTGGCTGCCTCACTAGTGGCTGATTTTGTAAAATTTGAGCCGGGAATATGTGATTTGACTAGTTTACCCTTATATCATTTGGGAGTTAATGATTTTATTTCTGATTAAAGAAACAAACGCACCTTGTTAATAAGACCATTAATTCTCTCTTTTTTTTTTTTTGTTCTTTTGGGTAGAAAAGAACATTAATTTTTGCCTTGCTTCTTACTTATAAGTTATAAATAAACTTAGTTCTTGTTTTTTTTTTTTTAGAAACAAGTGAAACTAATCATTGATTTTTGGAGTATTTTTTTCGATGAAATGTCAATATAGGAAGAGAAACATAAAAATAATAGTTAATGAATTTAAATTTAAATTTAATTTCTTTGAATAACTCTATTAAGTTTATTATGTTTGAAACTAGAAAGGGCTTTTATGTAATTGTATTCGGAAGTTAGTTTAATACCAGAAAATATTACCGAAGACGACAGCTTTTAGAGGAACGTGGGCCATTGACAGTGTTTTAGGCTGTCGGTGGAGAGAAATGGACAGAGTTTCAATTATTCATTTATATATCTTAGCAAATAGTAATTTGTATTACCAAAAGAGAAAAAAGTTAATATGTGTTGTGTAATTATAGGTTTTTACAACATACATTCTATTTAATTAAATACTTGGACTTCAAATTTGACAAACAAGTTTTTTTCTTTTTCTGGTGAAGTTGACAAACTAGTTTTCGTTTGCATAAGAAATTTTACTAGTTAGGTAAGAATAAACAGAGTTGATATTATTGAAATATTCAGTGTCATTACATATAAATGTGTCGGTGAATCCTTTCTTTCGTGGCTATATTGTTTAGGAATATAGCAATTTTAGATATTGTCCTAACAACCATATCATATGCAACTCAAGTGATTCTAGTTCCAACAAGTTGCAATCACAATTAACCATTACAATTTTATTCAACATTATATTATATTGTAGTTAAAGTTGTTGGACTAAAAACTCAATTAAAAAGTACAAAACTACATTTTGAAATTAGTCCCTCGATGTATAAATAAAATAAAGAGGGTTGGTAGAAAATCTTTGTCTACCATATGAGAAGACGATAATCTACCATTCCAAATTATTAAATTTTTTCTCTCTTCGTTTCAAATTAATTGTTGTTTAAAGTTGTTTCACACATTAAAATAATATTTAATTTTTTTATTTTATCCTTAATAAATATTTATTTGATTTGATTTTATTATTCAAGACATTAAAATAAGAAGGAAATCTTTATCTTTCTCGTTAGTGTGTTTGTTTATCGAATGAACACTTTATTACGCGGTAAAGTGAAAGTCACTTAAATTGCCGACACTATCGTCTATCGAGAACTAATCATTTTTACTCCAAAAAAAAATCATTATCAAACTGAGTTGTGCCTTCCGAATCAACTATAATAGTCGAAACTGAATTGGTGCACTTTAGTTTGGTTTATATCTAACCAAAAACCAAAGATCCAGCTTGTTTTATGTTGAATTGTTACTGCATCCGTCATCTAGTAGTTTATCTCGTAAATCGCTCAGTTACGTTTGAATCCAAACAGTAATCATCCATTTCAGCAAACTATTGCACTTACTGTATTCAAACTTAACAAAACTTTTAACATTGTATTTTTTTGAGATGACTCACAACATAATCTGAATTCACAACCCTAAAGAAACGTTTGTTTATGTTCTCATATCACAAACAAAAGACAAACCCTTGAAAAGTTCCAAACTCATTTCTTGCACCTAAAGAAACGTCTCTGTTTCCTTCTTAGACCCGACGAGTGTGGTTCTCTTTTTCATCTGGTGTTCTACTTCCAGTTGCTCTACTCGAATTGCTCTGAACAAGACCACCATTACCAACCGATTCACCACCGCTTTGATCAGCGTTTCTTTCTCTCAGCAAGTTGCTGCCATTAGAAGACGCTGACCTCATCGCCCTCGGTAGCTTCAGTTTGATGCTATTAGACTCTCCTGAGTCGCTGTTTTCTGGCTTTCTCGCTGCTTCCAACTCCACATTCACCGGATTAGCTTCTTCCTTAGACGAAGCTTGTGGTGTTGGTGCTGCTGGAGGACCTACAGGAACAAGCTGAAGCACAGTCTTCTTCCATTTCTTTCTTTGGCTTGGCTTTGGCACATTCGATTTACCCTGAAACCAATTTGATCGTATAAGGATGCTGTTGTTTCGTAGCTACATGAACACAGATATGTTGAAATGATCAATACAAATAGAAGCTTTAGAGAGTTTTACCGTTGTGTTTCCTATGTCTGATAGAGGTTTTCTTCTTCTTCTTGTTCCTCCATCATCATTATTTGTCTCCTCCCCTGGCTTATCAGCGAGAGCGTTCTGTAGCAGCATAGCTCCACGTGAAGCAAGGACTTGTTGGTCCTTTTCCTTTTCATCAGATTCTTGCGAGTTCTCACCGTTCTCCAACGCCTCTAATTCCGAGATGGAATTGTTCTCTTTTCCGTCTGCGTTTCTGTTGGAGCATTTTACTGAAGAACATCCGCATGATGGACCACAAGATCCCTTTGTAGCTCTACACTGACACTTCATTGTCTTGCAAGAAGAGCTCCTACTGCAAGTGCAACAACACACATCAGACGATGATGTGGATTTCACTGCATCATCTAAAGGAGCTTCCGAGTTCTCTTCATATGAACGCCTCATGACCACACTCGAGCGCCGTCTTCCCACTTTGAAGTTTCGTTTCCTATTCTTTATAACCGATTCCTGCTCTGACTCACGCTCTGATTCTTGTTCAGGTTTCCATTCATCATCAAGATCTGGATCTTCCCGTTCATGTTCCGATTCTTCAGAATCAGAGGTATCCATGTCCTCAAGAACTATGGTCGAGTTTCGGGTTTCCTGCTTTTTCTCTAATGCAGAGGTCTGTAAAATGGAATATGCTAAATTTCAGCTGGAAGGATAAGATATTAAATGTCTAATAAATTAACAGTAGAAGATGTTTTTTACTAACCTGTACTTTCACCTGATGCACGAGGTCTGCTTTTTGGATCTCCATGTATCTAACATAACTGCTAAACTTGACTATTTTTTCTTTCAGGTCTCTTATTAGAGCATCCTTTTCTCTGCAGTCTGACTCTTTATCTCGGGCTAGACACCTTCAAAGTTAAACAATGGACGGCAAGAAGAATGTAGGATGAGTTATGGATCATATTTTGAAGATGATCACTGAAGAAGCAACATATTAGCAAGAAGGTTTTAGCCAGTAAGTGAGATTTACCTCGCAGTCGATGCCAAGTTGAACAGATAGTTCATGATACTCTTCGCGTCACCTAGTGTTCGAACTTGGTTCCACCTCCCTCTTCCACCAAAGACACGCTCGCGTTCCTCTGCTTCAGATAATTGCGATGCCATTGAAACGAGAGTGTTTGAAGAGGTAGCAAGCATATTCTCCAGAGCAAAAATCCTCGAGTTTCTTGCACCCGGGGACATGGTGTCACCATGAACGCTGCTTTGGTCAGAGAGACAGAAGTTGTTTACCATATATTGTCATTATGAATTTGTTTTGGTTTATGCGAGATCTTTATCTTATCCAGATCACTCACCTTATCTTGGCATTCCTGATCAGCTCGTTTTCTTCCCTTAGCCTAGCAACTTCCTTAGCCATTCTTGCTCTCCTGAATTATAGTCAGTGTTATTTGAGACAGTTTAGTAGGAAACAATTGTTATAAGTAATCACTAAACGCTTTTTTTCATGCCATGAATATGCTATGAAACAAACATAAATGAAAGACATACTCTTCCATTTGCCTCTCATACTCAGAACGCACTTCGTGAACCCGAACAGTGACTTCAATCTCATGCTCAATTGCTTGCATCAATGCCTGCAATTAGAATCATTTTTTTAGTTTTAAACAAAAGTTGAATTTACAAACCAACCAGAACAAGCACCAAACTCTCTAAATCTTAGTCATCAACTGGAAAAACAAAGCATCAATTTCAAAGAGGTTGGTGGGTGTTACCTGAGTTCCAGGTCCATTAACACCTGCCCCACCTGCATATATAATAGGATGCACAGTTAGTAGCTTATACCAGACATAGAAAGATAGGTGATCATACTAAATCATGTTATACGGCAAATCCTCACTCAATGTCTCACGTGAAGACGCCTTTCGAGTTTCTAAAAGCTCTTTGAGTCTTTTTGTAGCCTGAGATGCCTCTTCTGTCTTTCTTTGCAGAACCTGATTAAAACAGAGACTTTTAGAAGCCATGATAATAGAAAAGATTGATACCACTGGTTTGAAAGTTTATAAAAGTGTGCTCACCAGCTTCTGTTTTTGATTCAAAGCCATGAGTTTGTGCATCTCATACTCATTTCTCCTTCCCTCTTTTTTGAGCTGGTCACAATACGATATAATGAATAGCTCAGCACAAAATAGAGTTCTAAATAACTAAGCCCGAAGTCCGATACCTTCATGTCAATATATTTACAGGCACTGTTCATATTTTGACTACAGAGGACTAATGACAGAAAATGATACTTGTCTAACTAGTTCAGTAGTGGAGCAAGACAGAGACATGCTAATCAATCAATAAAATCAATAGTGTAGCAAGACAGAGACATACTAATCAATCAATAAAATCAAGTAAGCCTCGAGTCATCAAGAAGTATCTTAATTAGCCACGAAGTGAAGAGTTAAATATACCTGCATGACTTCCTTCTCTCTCGAAGCCTTCCAAGCCCTGAACTGTTCTGACTCCTGTTTAATCTTTTGCTGTAGTTGCACCTGAAAATTAGAACCAAAGTAGATTAGCATAGTTAAGAAATATAGAGAGTCTCGAATAGAGATCAATGCAAAAAAGAAAAGGAAAAAAACACACCTTTTGGGATTTAATTCTATGTATTTCATCCTGCAGTTTTCTTGCCGCATCGTCACTTTTTTGCTTTTGCCTTAATAGCTGAGCTTGTGCATCTTGTTTCTTCTTCAAAACAGAAACCTAAAGAAACAAAATACAATGCATTATGAAAATTAGATTTGAAACATAAATATAACTTTTCTATAAATAAAGACGGGAGTTACCTGTGTTTCAAGCGTGTTCAGTTTCTGAAGATATTCTTCCTTCAGTTTCTGGGCACCATCTCCTGGGACAGATGGTATGCTAGCAAGGTTCTGCCTCAAACCTTCAATTTCTCTCTGCACGCATATTTGATAATCAGATATAGGTCCATAAACTCCACTATAATACAATAACCACAGAACACTGACCTGTAATACTCTTTTTTCCTGTTCTAGTTCATGAACTTTTTTCTCATAATGTTGTTTGAGAACAGACGCACCACCACTTGAATAACGCTTCATTTCAGCCTTCATGAAAAGTTTGAAGTTTATACGCATACTATCTTAAGGAAACAGATGAAGGACTGAAAGGAGCACACTCCAAAATAAGAATAGTACCTCCTTTTCTTCAAGTCTCTTATCCAATTCCTTTAGCTCCATATCCAACTTTTCTTGAAGTGAGCAATGTTCAAGCTCCTTTTCTTGAAATTCAATTTCATCTGCATACAAAGGTAAAGCTACTCAAACAGAGTTCTTATAGAGAAAATCAACTAATATATTAAACCAGGGAAAATAATTCAGCTTAACAATCTTCAAGTAGACAAACAAATTGTTCTTTTTAACATTTAAGTATTTAAGGGGTCAACTTCTTTCTGCAAGAGAAGCAAAAACGTAAAACAATAGTTGAAGTACCAACCCGTGACATCAAGGACTTTGTCTTCACAATCCGACGACTCATTAGATGAGGGAAACAAGACATTATTAGAACGAGGCCCATCTTCATAGGATTCAATAGAATCTGAATACTGGCAGTTACTGGATTTCTTCAAACTTTTGATATGCAACAGCTCTCCTTCTAGCTCTTGAATTTTTGAAACATACTTCATCATCAAACCAACATCCTGGAAAATTGGAAACTTTAGCAAAAAAGTTCACTAGATCATAGACTTCAAATAAAGAATCATAAGACATCACACCTCATTTTGGAAGGATTCAATCTCATCCAAGGATTTACCATTGCGAACAGATTCAATTGTCATAATAAGTTTGTCCTTTTCAACCTAAATGGATGAAAACAAAGTGTAAATGTAAAGTGCTAGATGTCATATGAGTTTGATCCAATGAGTAGAAGAAAAACCTGAGCATCATAAGCACGCTTTGAGAAATGCTCACAAGCGACTCTCCGTTCTTGAAGCTCATTTTGTAGCTCACGATTGCTTGCCTCAAGCAGTGATATTTTATGCTTGAGAATCTAACAGAAGTTATATTAGTTTAAGCATTAAAACATGCAAGTAGCATCAAATTTTAATGTTTGTCTTAGATGAGATTGATTACCTGGAGCTCATCAAAAGCACCGCTATCCCCCCTATAGAACAGGAGTTCTGTCTGCAGCTGCTCAATTTGGCTCCGCATTCTTTGCATTTGTTCAGTTGCTGGGTCTCGGTTGATCTAACATTGCAAGAGATGACAAGTAGGTAAGGCTATAAAATGGAAAATATTGCTGAAGATTCATAGTTAAAAGCATAAATTTAAATATACATACCACTGCTTTGTTTTGAATATTGCGGGCACGATTTGCATACTTGAGCGTATTTAATGTCTCCTCAGCATTTGTATCAGCTGGACTTACACAAGCTGCATCGTTCAGAGATCACAAATTACATGAAAACTTAGAATTAATGCTTGAATCAAAAAAGGAAATGTTTGAAAATTCTAATAGTTGAGAAAACCATACCAATCATCACAGTTTTGCTATTTCCACCAAGTGAATCCTAAATTACAGATTATTACCATTAGCATTTCTTCTTCAAAACTATAAATATACAAAAACGTATAGTTCAATTGAAAATGTGCTTATGTGAATAAAACAGAAACATAAAAGAACCTTAATACCTGGAGCAAACGAGTTAACTTGCTGTCACGGTAAGGAACATGACCTCCTTCCTTTCTCTTTTTCTCATCTCCAAGTGCACTGATTACATTTCCAAGCGCTAGAAGACCTTTGTTGATGTGGATACCTGTGTAAACATATAGAAAACAAATGTTATAGTTTAGCCATAATATCTTTTAGGCCAAGAAGAATAATATACAACTCAAAGATAGGTATGAAATAACCTTCTTTCAAGCGCATCCCATCGGCTCCTGTTCTTTTTGCACGTTCTGACCCTGCTAGATCAACCAAATGAAGCTTTGCACATAATATATCTACATCTTCTCCAGTTGTGAAAGAACCGCTAGAAATCTTCTTTTGTTCGAGAGTGATTGTGAAGATTGCATGGGACCGACTAAGAAACAAGAAACAAACTTTAAATTAGCACACTTGTAGAAACTATATACTTTATTTATATTGGTTTTATAGATCTGATCTAATACTGAAATTTTATCTTAATCCATAAGTATTGAGAACTTTAAGTAATTATAAAGAAAACAGACTGAATTCTAGTGAAACCATTTCATATTATCGAATCACCTTGATTGGCTATTCATGTTAGTGCTGCCAGTAGCTCGAGACAAAGAACCTCGTGCTAGATAAGAGCCCATCTCCTCTTTTGTCTTGACTTCTGCCTCAGTAACACCAGCCAAAGTTATTCCTCCACTGGCAGTCTCTCTGATTTGAATCGGAGTTCTTGAGAGGGCAACGTGTTTTGCCTGAACTCCACCGTCATTTTTGAGAAGGGCCAGCGAATTCGAGTCAAGCAAATCAAAAACTTCTTCCTTAAAAATCTGCATTTAAAGGTAAGTATTAGAACCGAACCAATATACAATTTAGATCTTAAAATAAAATTTTCAATAGATACTCTTACCTCAATAAAAGACACCCGTATCAATAGTTCAGAAGAATCTTTGGTTGTTTCCACTCTTCTAAATATATCTTCCATAACTTTTGGTATAATGCCACCATTGGTTCCATCTCCACTATAATTAGTCCCCATGGTGTATGTTTTACCTGAACCAGTCTTCAATAACAACAAACAAACAAAAAAAACAATGAATCAAACCAAAAACATCATATAGCTCTAAAGAACTGCAGAGAATCTGAAATCAAACCTGGCCGTAAGCAAGAACTGTAGCATTATATCCTTTAAATAATGCATCCACAAGTGGAGCAACACAATGTTCATAGATCTCCATACAAGGGTATCCAGCATTTCCAAATACGGAATCGTATGTGAAAGTATGCGAACCTATGTGAACCTGTTCAATTCAAAACAAAATTAGCTCTCCTTACCTATAATTATCAATTTACTAACAAGATTCGAATACTTAATTCAAACACAAACACAATATAATTTATCATTTACGGATAAATTGATTCATGAATAGAATCAATCTGCTCTATATGAAAATAAATCCCCAGAAAAGGGAAGAAATTAAAAGTCGAAAAAGGGGGAAAAAAATACCTGAGGCTCCTTGGGAGCAACGGTGATACAATCGGTACATCCGTTGAGAAGCTCCGGCGTAATCAACGGACGGATATTGACGGCAACCCTAACGCACTCTGTGCTCTCCATCTCGTAGTAAAAAACCAGAAACGCTGGTTAGGGATTCAATCCAGAAACAAAAACCCCAATCAACACGACGAAGAAGAAGATCCAAAAGAGAAATGGAGGAGGAGCTGGGTAATTTTCGAGCAGAAAATTTCTCAGGAAATGCGAAACATAAGGGGGCTTTCGAGATTTCAAATTTTTGAACAGAGAGAGAAAGAGAAGGGGACTTTTTTTATTGAGAGGTCGATAATAAAAAAAAAAACAAGAAAGGCAAAAACTTAAAACTAATATGGAAATCAAATGAAGCGCCCCCTCAAGTCCAAATTCAAATTTTCTTTGAGACCGTTACGCACGTGTCATGCACATGTACACTAAATTTTAAAGGCCCATTAAGTTTATATTTCCAGCCCATATTTTATATCTGGGCCCATAATGAAGTGAGGGCGAAAGGAGGAAGACGATGGTTATTACAGGGGAGCTCAGAAATGGTGTGACTCTGGTTTCGAATTGAACTTGTGGAGAAGGTTTTAAGGGTTAAAAGGAATAAGAAATGGAGAATAATGGTGGTTTGGAGCAGACTTTGCAAGAAGGAAATATTATTAGACAGCTCAATGCCCTCATGGTAGCTCATCTCCGTCACAACAATCTCTCACAGGCACGTCTCTGTTATCATTTTTCATCTTACTCCAATTCAAATTTTGTATCTTTACATAGCATCCATCAATATAATTTTGTTTTTTTTGGATTTGTCCTTTTTGGGTTATGGGAAACTATGAGATTCATCAATATATAGTTCGGTTGAGTTTGAAATCTAGCTAAAGCTTCTTTAGTTCTGGAGATCAATCATGTGTTCTTTTGAAATTAGTATTTGAAGGATGATGCTTTAGAAGAGTAGCTAAGTGCTCGAGTTTGGGTTTTTTAATTTTCATAACTGTTAAATGGTCAAAGTTTTGATCTTGAGATTGACATTTTTAGGCGGCAAGTGCGGTTGCTTCAGCAACAATGACACCATTAAACGTTGAGGCTCCTCCAAACCGTTTATTAGAGCTTGTTGCAAAGGTTATTGATTTTTCCTTTTTTCTACATTCCAAAGTATCTTAACGTTTTATGGTTTTGGAGTTTTTGAGAGATGTTTAGTTCTCTGGGCCGAAATCAGAAGAAAATTTTTTGGTTACTGAGATGAGAACAGGGTCTTGCAGCGGAGAACAACGGGACATTGAGAGGTGTTTCTTCATCAGTCTTGCCACCCACATCTTATGGATCAATCACTACTCCTCGAACAGCTTCTATCGACTTTAAGTGATCTCCTTTTTTTTCCCAATGAGTAACACAGTTTTATGTTTTCTTGAGAGATGAAATCAAAACTACTTATCATCTAAAGAATGTTTTGACTTTTTCCAACTAGTGTTACTCATGTAAAGGGATCATCAAAGTCTCTCCCAAAGCATGAATCCAAGACGCTATCAGAGCACAAGGTAAATATAATATGCATTATTCATATTAATAGTGTTTTTCTCCAAGCTTTCTCGTTTTGGCTGATAAGCTTATGAATTTTATAGAGCGTTGTTAGGTGTGCAAGATTTAGTCCTGATGGAATGTTTTTTGCAACTGGCGGAGCAGACACATCCATTAAGCTCTTTGAAGTAATAAACGTTCGTTTTCATTGAACCTACCTTTTTTTCTTAAGCTTCATCAAGAATTGATTAGTTCTGCGGATATTCCGTGTTGTTTCTATGAGGTACCAAAAGTAAAACAGATGCTTTCTGGAGATTCTCAAGCTCGACCATTAATACGAACATTTTATGATCATGCTGAAGTAAGCCTTTCCTTTTTTCATCATTTTGCCACTTTCTTTTTGACTTTTTTTTGGATATCTTACTCTTGTGACAATCATTTGCAGCCTATAAATGATCTTGATTTCCACCCTCGGAGCACAATCCTAATATCCAGTGCCAAGGACAACTGTATAAAGTATGTATTCTCGTTCCCATTTTCTCTTCCTAATTGAATATTCACATTGATTATGAGAAATTTTTGTTTTCACCTGTTTTTTTTGTCTCTCTTATTATGAATTTGATAGATTCTTCGACTTCTCCAAAACCACAGCTAAACGAGCATTCAAAGTTTTTCAGGTAGAAATCATGGTTGTTATTAGTTTCTGCTTAGCTATATGGTGGAAAACACTGCATTTCATCAAACTCGTAACACTAAATTCTGCAGGATACCCATAACATCCGCTCTGTATCTTTTCATCCATCAGGAGAGTTTCTTCTTGCAGGTGATTGTCTATTGTAGAGACCATCTTATGAAAAGCCTTTTTCTCTTTGAATTCAAACAGTGATCCAAATGAGAATCTTTTCAATATAATGTGAAACTGAAAACTTGGCCTTTGTAGGAACCGATCATCCGATTCCACATCTGTATGATGTAAACACATATCAGTGCTTTCTTCCTTCGAATTTCCCAGATAGTGGAGTAAATGGAGCCATTAATCAGGTACTTCACACATTATCCGATCAATCTTAATTGTGTTTTGTATAAAATCATCTCTTGTGATCATGGCTGTGAGAATCTTGTTTTTTTTTCAGGTGCGATATTCCTCCACAGGATCCATCTACGTTACAGCCTCAAAGGATGGAGATATTCGACTCTTTGACGGGGTTAGCGCAAAATGTATACGCTCCATTAGCGGTGCACATGGAAAATCAGAGGTCACAAGCGCAGTGTTCACTAGAGATCAAAGGTAGAATGAAGATTCATTCCATTTTGCTCAAAGAAATTCTCAATGGTTCTTGGCAGAAAACTTTGATTGATCATCTGGCTTTTGTTAGGTTTATTCTCTCGTCCGGTAAAGATTCTTCGGTTAAGTTATGGGAAATTGGTTCAGGTCGAACGGTAAAGGAATATCTTGGAGCAAAGCGGATAAAACTGCGGTCTCAGGTGACTGATGTTCTCAATCTTTTGAAGTAAAAATATTCACTCCTTTCGATTAATTCTAAATGGTTTTCAATATTGTGTTGTGTAGGCAATCTTTAACGACTCTGAAGAGTTTGTAATCTGCATAGATGAAGCAAGCAATGAGGTAGTTATGTGGGACGCGAGAACCGCTGAAAAAGTGGCAAAATGGCCTTCGAACCATAACGGTGCACCGAGGTGGATCGAACACTCTCCGGTTGAATCAGTCTTTGTTACTTGTGGAACAGACAGATCTATCCGGTTCTGGAAAGAATCCGTGTAGGAGAGAATCCAATCAATCAAAAGTAGTGATTTTATTTTATTAAAACATGAACGATCATACAAAAAACAATAGAAACTCTGGAGATAGATTTGCTTATGAGAATATTTCTTAAAGAGAGTTGAGTTGTTCATGTTGCCTTGTGGAAGACGCAAGTAATCTTCCAGGTCACTGCATACGAACAAAAACAAAGCATGTTAGTTTAAGAATCAGAATTACAGATTTGGAGTTGGAGAGGTTTGTTTTCGTTGGGAAACTTACCCATGGCTGAAGTCATTCTCCTGCCGTCGGCGGTTATAAACTTCGTTGGTGGTCTAATGTTCTTAGTCGGTCCACAGATGTACTGTTGTTTAGGTGCCGTGAACATGAAGTTTACCGGCATCCGAGTAGTCCTATTCGAGGTACCAGCATTACCAACGGATAACTGGAATGCACTTTCCAAACCAGGTTTCAATACACCACCTTTGCAGCAATTAGCAATCTGCTGATTGTAAGGAGTCTTGGGAAGCAAATCGACGACTGTTGGCTTACGAACACAAGAATGTGGAATGTTTCCTTTGAACATTGAACAATCTCCTTGCTCTGTGGTTTGTGCACCAACTATACCCCAGATCACTTCTTTCTTGGTCCATCTCCAGCTCATTGTCCACCCCGGTGAAGGAATTGAACGTTGTTTCTGGTAGTTGTAGGCTGTAACCACAGCCTGAGATGGATTCAATGTTGAAGTTAAAGCAGAGAGTGAGATTTTGTGAGACAAGAAGACGAAGAAGAAGAACTTACAACGTAGCCATCAGGCGTCCAGTTTATGAGATCCCATTTGATTGTGATGTTTCCGTTGTTGCTGGTGAGAGCTTCTGCAGATCAGAGAATACAAAGGACTTCATAAGTCTTTAGAAGAGATCAATGAAGGTGAATGTGTAGAAGAAGAGAGATATATTCTTCTTCACATTCAGAGATTTACCTGAAGAAGTTAAACAGGAAAGAGAAACCAAGAGCAGGACGATAATGGCTGAGAAGAGAGACTCCATTCTTGTGGTTCAAGAGTGAAGAGAGGGAGGAAGGTTTTGTACAGTTCTAAGGCGACGACTTTGACTTTTATCAAGTGGATTCTAAGGCGACGACTTTTGACTTTCTTCAAGTGGATTCATATTTGCACAGTTGGACCACATTGAATATCTTTATCCCCGGGATTTTCTTATAACTTAAATCATTTAATATTAACAAAGGTCAGTTTATCCATTACTACTAAACCAAACTTAGAAAAGCAAGGAACGTAAGTTTATATCGGATTCTTGCACCAAGCATGAACTATGGTGTAAACGTTACATTGAGACAAACCAAAAGATTATTGATGCTATTTGCTCGTGATCAAGCAAAGAGATGAGTACTCCTGACAAAATCTTAAAAAAAGGAAAAGAACAAAGACCATAATCTTAAGAAAATTCTATCAGATGTTGAAGACTTTATCAGCATCACATTCTCCTTCTCATCTTGTTGTGTGGTTTCTTAACAAAACTCATATTAATCTGCTTGAGCCGTCTCCTCTTCCTTGCAGTTTTCTCAGGCAAAGTCTCCCTCTTCTTCATATTGCTATCAACTTCCTTGGTCTTCTTCTTCAAAAACCGAGGATCAACTCTGTATTCCTTCGGACTAACAGCGATACCTTTCTTAGCAGCTTCTTTATACAAACCATTAGCTCTAGTAAGCTGGTTATTAGCACACATTTTCCCCATCAACAAATCATAAGTCTTAATCCCAGGTTTGCATCCACCAGCTTTCATGTTCTTGAACAAACTCATCGCATGCTCAAGCCTCTCAATTCCACACAATATCTTCAGAAAACCATAATACTCCTTAGTCAAAGACTCACCATACCCCGCTGATTTCATCTTATCAATCATTTCATCTCCTTCACCAATCCTAGCTGCTTGATACAAACTCCTAATCAGAA
This sequence comes from Cardamine occulta, assembly GCA_028015245.1. NCBI lineage: Eukaryota > Viridiplantae > Streptophyta > Magnoliopsida > Brassicales > Brassicaceae > Cardamine > Cardamine occulta. The sequence continues at coordinate 3,981,922 of CM051391.1, read as the reverse complement.
CAAGGTAAGTCTCAGCATCAGCTTGACAACCCCATTCACCCATCCTACCAAACAACTTCATCGCATCTTCGGTTCTCCTGAGTTTACAAAGATTGTTAATCAACAGATTGAAAGTCTCTGTATTTCTCGGCACACCACGATAATCCATTTCTAGCAAAACTTTCTCTACTTCAGGTTGAAGCTTAAACGGATCTTTCTTCCTACAAAGCTTACAAACACAATCAAGCATCATGTTATAAGCTTTCGTTCCTATCTCAAATCCTCCTCTAGACATTTCACCAGCTAACCTAGTTGCTTCATCGAGTTTCTCAGCAGTACACCAACCACTAATCAACAAATCACAAATATTTTCATCAGGAAATATTTCGTTAGCAGTGTTCTTCACCAACTTCTCTGCTATACTCGCGTGACCTTTCTCACAGAGCTTCTTCACAACTAAGGTAAGTGATTCTTTATCTCGTTTTAATCCGTAATCGTTCTCCATTTTCTCGAAGAAATCAACGACCTGTTTAGGTCTACCAGCTCGAACAAGCCTATCAATCGCTGATTCTAGAGTTTTACCTCCGGCGACACATTTGTATTTCGTGATGATCTCTTGCATACCTCTGAAATCTTTCCGACGGCCGAAGTAATCGACGAAAAACGAAACTGTTTCATCGGTATGGGAGAAGACAATGATCGAATCCAACCACTCGTTGAACCCTAAAGCCGCGCGACCAGCTTCTGGAGAGAGATTTAGAGTTCGGAGAATCAAATCGGAATTTGGAATAATGTGAGAGTAGCTGAGCTGGAATCTCTGCGAAATGGAGTAAGGCTCAGCGTCTGGATTTCCAGTGAGCTCCTTCGAGAAAGAGAGAGCGATCTGATTCAAATCTAAAGTTTCTGAACCATCATTTGCTTCGGATGAGAAGAATCTAGATGGAAATGTCGAGAATATAGAGGAACGGGAAGGCGGGAGAGGAGAAATCGACGGCTTAGATAAAATGATACGGGACTGAGATTGAAGAGTGTTGGTAGAGGAAGCGGAGGAGACGAGGCCACGGAGGAGTAATCGCCGGAGTTGCAGTGACGGCAACGGCGGCGGCATTTTCTGATTTAGTGAAAAGAAATTGGTAACTAGGAGAGTGAGAAAGAGAAGAGGACAAACAAGGGAATTAGAATCAAAACCCTAGTTCGGATTTTAGGAACATCATGACTAATTGGGCTTCCCTTTGGGCTTTAACTGGGCCTGTAATTTATATGGTATATATAATTTTATTATTTAGCCATATCGATTGGGGGTGTAGCTCATATGGTAGAGCGCTCGCATCGCATGCGAGAGGCACGGGGTTCGATTCCCCGCACCTCCACTTTTCGCAATTAAACGAGTTTTTATTTTATTTTGCACCTGTTCATTTTTTTACACTCGGGGGGTTTCGACTCCAATTATAATTTTATAAAACGGTGACTCCAATACCTAATAAAAGAATTCAAAGACGTTTTATCAAGGATAATTTAATACCACAGTTTCGTTTCCTTCCATATAAATAAGTAAAGCATCTTCTTGTTGTTCATCAATCAAAAACAAATAGGCATTAAAGCTTATTGTAAGGCTTTTTTTTTCAATATCTCAGTATGTCTATCAAAAATGTGATTTCACTCCTAGCAATCCTATGCATTGTGGTTTCTGTAAATGCTCAGTTGCCACAGTTTCCACTTCCATTTCCTTTTGTATTCCCATTTCAACCAATACCAGGAGTACCTGATATAACAAAATGTTGGTCGTCGGTGATAGATATTCCAGGATGTCTTGTTGAGATTTCACAATCTATATTCACTCTACAATTTGGCAATTTAGGTCCAGCTTGTTGCAAAGCATTTTTGAAAGCGGAAGCCAATTGCATTCCAAAAATTCCATTCATTCCGTTATTTCCTCCTATGCTAAAAGAACAATGTTCAAGAATTGCTGGTGCAGTTCCTCCGTCTCCAAAATAGAGTTTTAAAAGATTATGTTAGTTTTTATATTTTAAATATGTTATTTTTAAAAATAGGGTTTGTTTTCACAATGTTGTACTCAGAGATTACAATAATACAATAATAGCTCTACAACATTCCGTAATTCTCAATTTTGAGTCATTCTTTAGTTTAACAATATGATGCATTACAGAAAGTACATCGCGCTTTGTGCCAACAAATATGTAAAATATTAATAATTCTGGAATAAACTTTTCAAACAAAATTTATAAATTTTCAACACGAATATATGATACTCAAATCGACGAAAACGTGGTGAATGAAATCTGTTTCGTCGCGGAAAATCGGGCATTCTGTTGCACCTCAACTCTCAACTCTCTGACTTCATAATCTGGAACACACCACCCAATATGGAAACAATACAAACAAGATGTTGATATATAAAAGCTCTAAATATGAGTTAGACATAACAGTTGGGATCAGTGTTTCCTCCAAGAAACTATTAGGCGTTGAAGAAAGCACAACACAAAACGATATTGGAGTTGTTGTTCATGGAGATAATTATACTTTCTTCTGTTTTTTTTTCTGGTCAAAAGATTGTGAGTTATACTATGATGAAGAATCCATCGGTTAAGCCTTTAGTTTACATGATGGGTCCTAGCCGGGGGCTTATAAAACTATTTTGGTCTGCTCATATAATTTAATGAGCCCTCTCTTCCTTTTTTTCAAGGCCCAATAGTATGTTGGTTCAATTTCCTTAACAACAAAAATTTTCCTTTTTATGACCCAAAACTCAAGAGATATCGCACGAAACATCATTTCGTGTAGACTACATCGATACCTAACTACAATAGATACATACATGTAACACAACTCCAATTAATTAGGTAAAATTAGAAAACATATATACTTAGAATCGGGAAATGTCTAACAAATACTGTATAACTAATTGAGTGATGAGGTTCACATAGATCTCCATGTCGATCGAGTTATTTGCATTTGCTTTTAAGGATAGAATATATAAATACTAGAGGATTGGTTAAAAGTGTCTCTGAAAATATATACTACAAGTTTTTATAGTGGCCTACAGAATATAGAGAACAAAAATGTACTATAAAAATAACCTCTTCTTAAAAAGGAATTGAAAAAGAAAAAGGAGATAACAAAAAGAATTGCATGCCTAAGTGAGTGAATTATGTGAAAATGAAATATAGTGGACCTGTGTTTTTTTTTCTTCCTCTCTTAACTTTGAAGCATGCTGGTGATGAAAAAGAAGTTTATAATCATATGGACCATATATTTTTATATCCTATTTAAGATAAATTCTATCTTTCCACTAAAAGATTCTAAAAGACGTACATATTCTCTTGAGAAATTTCAATTCCCTTCAAGGTATAAAATGAAAATTTATAATCGTAAGACATCGTTAACCTTATTAGCCCTGCGAATTCGTTTTTTTGGTTCGACTCGGTTATTTCGGTTTTTTCAGAATTTAAAAATCTTACCGAAAAAAACCAAAATTAATTACGGTTTAAATCGGTTCGGAGTCCCGTTATTTTTGGTTTTTACTTGCAATTGTAGAAATACATCATCAAACATTCAAATTACACAAAAATCATCATATCATCATGTAGCCAATACTTAAGTTTAGATATCAAAAGTCCAATACATAGCAAGACATAAAATACTGAGGGTGGAGTTTGTATCAGTCTTAGTCTTACTTTAGAAACAGAGATAGACTGTAACAAACTCTACTATAGTTTCAGTGAAAGACAAAAAGATAGAGAGATGGATGGGACAAGCATGTGTAGTGGTTATTGCATCAAACTCTCTCCAGCTCACACTTGTTATTGTTTACTCTGCAGCAGCATAAAAAGATAGAATTTACATAAATATAAAGAAAAGAAATTCAGAAACCAGAAAATCACATAAGTTGTTTACATATTGGTAGTGTCAGAGTACCTACATAAGATAAAGACAATCAAAAGACATAACAGAACAATCAACAAAACAAAATTGACAAAAACAGATAAGTCATTAGTTGTTTACTTGTTGGTAGTGTTTGAGTACCTACACAAAATTAATGACAGTCAAACGACAAAACAAAACAATCAACAAATTAAATTGACAAAAACTGATAGAAACAAAACAAAACTACCAAATCCTTACTTATTTTCTCATGAAAATCCAGCTCTTCTAACATTTGAACCAAGTTTGCAAGCTTCTCTGCATGAATGGTATTTTTTAGCCACTGTTGTGTGCAAACGAGTGCTTCAATCATGGCTGGTGTCAGACAACTCCTGCACGGACCTAAAATCCTACCACTAGTACTGAATACTGACTCTAAAGCAACATATGAGACTTGAATGGCAAGAATATCCCTAGCTAGTTCTGCCAAGATTGGAAACTTAACATTGTTGCGCTTCCACCATGATAGCACATCATCATCCATCCTCAAATTGTTTCTAGTTCTTGGCACAGGTTTCTCCAATAGATACATGTCAAGCTTACTACTTGCTTTTTCATTTACAGACTCATAAACCATTTCTTCATAGATAGAATCCCTCCTCTCATACCCCTTATCATCATCTGACAAATCATCAAACAAAGTCTCTGTTTCCCCATTATCACTTCTTATTCCCAGATTATGGAAGTAGTCACTCAAACATTAACTACTTCCAGAGTTGAGCTTCACCACATAGTCTTCATACAACTTTTTCATCAAGGTTCTAATCCCAGATATGAGATTACTACTTTCTACATTATCCTTACCATAAAGCTTGTCAAAGCAAATACTAGCAAACTGCATCTTGTTCCTAGGATCAAGCACACTTGCAATGATGATAAGTGGATTCATATTGAGAAGACCATCCCAATACATCTCAAATTTCTTCTTCATAGTTGTTGCTTCCAGGCTTAGAACTATATCATTGCTGCGACCCAATGCAATCAAATTCTTTTCAGTTATAACGATCTCATTGTAGCAAATAGAAGAGGTCATTGTCTTGGATACTGAAAATGCCAAAGCGGAAGCAAAGACGAGTTTTAGAAACTTATTAAACCTTGCCACTTCATCCCAACGTTGAGAAGTAGGAGGTCAACCCTTTTAAGTCCATTATCTTCTAATTCTAAGAAATATTCAATGTAAAGCTTGTCTTCATCCACCATTTTCTCAAATGCTACTCTAAACTTCAATGCAGCAGTCAGCATTAAATATATGGTGTTCCACCGAGTTGCAACATCCATAGACAAGTTTCCTGTAACCTTTCCATTCTCAACTCTTAACTGAAATGATTTCAATCTATTGCCTGAGGATCTCACGTATTTGACTGCATTCCTAATACCCTCAACACTCTTACTCCCCTTGGCAAGACCATCCCTCACTATCAAGTTCAATATATGTGCACAACATCGCATATGTATTAACTTTCTATCATAAACTAAGCTATTAAGATCATGTTGCCTAAGAGATTCTGTGAATAAGTTTAATGCTTGATCATTACCTTTAGCATTATCAACTGTGACTATGAATACCTTCTCAATTCCCCACTCATCTAGACAACTACTCATATGCTCAGCAATGGTGACTTTTTTATGGTCTGTTACTGGCTTGAAACTGATAATCTTTTTCTGCATATCCTAATTTCTATCAATCCAATGAGTTGTAACCACCAACGTAGCTGTAAGAAGTTATAGTAGATACCCATATATCAGTGGTGAGAGAGACTCTCTTCTTCTCACGACTAAACAACTTCTTCAGACTAGTTTTTTCTATCAGAAACATTCCAAAGATGTTTTCAGTTGCTGTCTTCCTGCAGTGAACCATGTACATTGGAATCACAATGTGATTGAACCTCCTAAACCCTTCTGATTCCACAAATGATAAAGATAACTCATTCAATACAATCATCTCATTCACTGATCTTCTAAACTAACCCTTATCATGTTTAACTGCTGTAACTACACTACCACTATCCGCAGCCAATATTTTTTGAGTACCTGTCTCTTCAAATGTCTTCCTTGATGCAAACCATAATTGAAGAGCTCCAGAGTATTTATGTCTTTTGAAGAGTATCCTTTTTAATTATTAGAGTATAAATTTCAGCCGATCTATAAGAAGAGATAAGAGATGTGGTGTAGGTAAACTAATAGAAATCTTGGTTGAGGGGAAAAAAAACACTAATGGCAAATCTTTGAATTGTCTTTGACAAGTGTGTATCCATCTATATCTAAACACATGATTTATAAGAGATCAAAAAGGACCACCAAAAAGAAAAATAAGTTATGTTTTCAAAACCAATAATTTACCAATGGGGGTGGGGGGGGGAGGTTAATGGCCCTACAACTTGGAGAAGAGAAGAGAGAGAGATAGTTGTTGAAAAAGAAAGAGATAGAGAGATAACTAAAATTGGAACATAGGGATCAGTGCTTGACTGCAATTCAGTTGCTGTCTTAAACTGCTTCTCTTCTTTCCCTTTCCTTCTCTGACCCTCCAATCCCAATACGCACCATCATATCTACTTCTCCAAATTTTATTATTTCTTTATTTGATTTTGGTGGTATTATATATGACCAATAACTTAAGGTTGTAAGGAGGTTCGACTGATATATATATCTATATTACTATCATATTATCATTTGTCAAAGATTACAAATCATAGATTGATCAGTGAAAGAAGACAAACACACACATATATATATAGAAAACGTTGTTATTAGTGCACACATTTATATATGTAAGGTTTCAAAATTGTTTTTCAAGATAATCCTAATTTTACCTTTATAATATATATTTGTAAAATTTTAAAATATTTATGAAAAAAACACAGAAGAAACTTGATTTGATACAGAGTTTACTAATTTTGTATTTACTAAATAAAGAAAACGTTGAGAGATGTTATTTTCTCCAAATTAATAAATATGTTAATTAATTACGCAAAGTTTTAGATATAATTCTTTTACGTACATGTATAATAACCTCTCTCTCCCTCACACAGAGTCGCACACACGTGAATGTGAATGTACTTATGAATATAATCCCATCACATTTATTGGCTCTCTTACTGAAATCAGTCGCGCGTGTGTCGACTAAAGACCACTACCGATTTCTTTGAACTTTGATTTTTGAGAAATTAATCAAAAGTCAGCAAATACGGAGATTTGGAAAACGCTAGCTATTTCAACTGATTCGTCTTACTTCATTTTGTTTTTGGTAACCATCACTTTCTTAATTAGTACATACTCACTTTTATTTAAGAAATAGTACATAGTCTCACTTATGTATACATATATACATTATTGTGGACGTGACGCATATTTTTACACATGAGGCTAGGGTTTGGCATGCATTATATATTGCCGTGCTTCTAGGCATTGTGAACAGTAACCTATCTATACTTCTAGTCTTCATTCTACATATAGAATATGCATGTATATATATATATATATATTCTTATGAATACATCCGTAATTAATATGCACGTACAAATATACGTAGTCGTTAATTATTTGAAAAATGAATGATGGTTGACATAAAATTATTTGAAACTTATTGATGTTTTTCTGACACATGACAAGCAACGACCCCTTCTTAGTTTCTTTCATTTAAATTGTGCACAAAATGACATTCCTAAGTTTATACCAATTTACGTAACTGTTCATATGTTTTGAATTTAATTACATCCGCATGTTGCTTGAATAACATGACGTCTAGTTGAGCTTAACTTTGCTGTTCAAGTCGATTTATGACTGAATTATAATTATATTTATGCTCTTATTCTTTTTGGAAAGATGTAATCTAAAGTCTAAACTATATCTATTTTATACATCCAGTAATAAAAAATAATACTCGTGTTGAGAATAAATCGTTTATGATTCAACAATTCGTGGAGGTAGCTACCACGACGTTGGTCGTAATGTAAATGCTTTCTCAAATCTGTAATAATAGTAACTAATTCCAGATTTCTAAAACTCAAAATCCTAACTTATGAAATACAATAAACCAAGATGATTTACTAATCCAAATTCTACATGAAAACATGTTAAAGATCCTCTACATTTTTGTTTAGATGGTTATGGGATATATCCCTATACATTGTACAACTCCTTTATTTGAGAGTAACTCTAGTGTGTAATATATTCATAAATGAATACAGAAAAGACATTCAAGGAGAACTCATCTAATTTCAAAAGCAAGAAAAACAAACTAAATAGATAAGTCAAAACTCAAATATATATATATATATATATATGTGTGATATAACAACCAAACATCGGATTATAAATATCTTTGTTCGAATCCATATCCGATCGAGATTATTAAAATTCTATACATACACGAAAAAAAGATATCAAAATTATCAATCCAACAGTACGCATGTATATATATATATAGAAGAATACGTATACATATAACATATGTATGTATAGTATAGTTATATTAAATGTTTCACGAATCAGAATCATTTTCGCTACTATGATGATGACGATCCGTATCATGATTCGAGCTCATCAAATGATGAAATGGTCTAATCAAACTAGTATTATTACCCGTCATCATCAGCTGTTGCTGCGACGCCGTATTAGGATTCAAGCCAAAGAGCTGAAGATGACCAGCTCCATCCACGACATGATGATTATGATGGGAAGCTCCGAGAAGCGAAGGATATGTCGGAAATAGAGAGCTCATTGCCGGAGGAGTAGGACCGAAAAAGAGCTGGGATCCATCTCCGGCAGACGAAGGAGGAGGCAAATTGAGATTATTGTTGTTATTAGCAGCAACATTAGATATTGCGACAGTAACGTTATTACCAGATTGGTCTAATGATTGTTGAAGATGTCCGAGGTTGTAATACGAGGAAGTGTTGTTGTAGGGATTGGTCAAAGAGAAATGTTGATGATTGGTGTCGAACCCATGTTCTTGATTACTATTCTCATCGTGTTTGATCCATTTGCCTTTATCAAGATCGAAACTATCTCTCTGGGTACTCGTTGTAGTATTATCGTTTATTCTTGATCTTGTTCTTGAAGAACCACCAAGATCCCAGTTTTCCAAGAACCCGAGATTGGTTCCTGGAAATGCTGTTGATGATGATGATTCTCCGATTCCGGAGTTTCCGAAGATGAGATTTGGATACATTTGATTAAAGCCATGTGGGAATTGTAGAGGAGGTAGTTTGTCCACGTCATCTTTGGCTGCTTCGAGTAACCAATCAATGACTTTGCTTGGCTGACTCAGCCCTAATCGATCTTGTAAGTCGTAGAGCTGAATAGCTGTTGGTACGGACAACCTTATCCTCCGGTCTCTAAGACCACGGACTGTGCAGACTTTACTGTGTCTGTCTTTGCCACCGAATGTTCTCGAGACTCGGACGATTCTTGGATTTCTAAAAGCTGAGGTCCATTGCCTTGAAGATGATACTGAACTCGGTTGCTGTTGTTGCTGCAACATGTGGTTTAAGTTCACTCCTTCTTGCTTTGCTTGAATCTCCTCTTCATCACATTCTCGTGATCTCATTTCTCAATAAGATCTTCACTACTCAATTTGGTGTGATCGATGAAGAACAGATCTGAAACAAGAAGGGAAGAAAATAACTAATTTAACAGAAAATAAATCAAGAAGAGAAGAATTAGTTGTTGCTAGCTACTAATTGAATGAAATTGGTGTGAAGTGATGAATTTGTTGTTTTGTAAAATGTTTGAGAGAAAAAAATCACATGAAAGCAAAGCAAAATAGATATGATTGATGATCTATCTTTCTTGGATCTGCGTCTAAGAAAAGAAAGCTCTTAGTAATTTGAAATTCAAACATGATTGTGTGTTCTTACATAGATTGAAGACTGGTAAGCTTGAGTCCTAGTTCAAGATCTAGCTTGGTAGAGAAGAAGAAAGAAGAGATAAGGAGGCAGAGGAATGTGTGAAGTATTTCTTTTTTTGGAAACTCGAATTATATATGTATATTATAATGATTGAGGAAGTTAAATAATAAATGAATAATATTTTTATGTTATATTTCAGTCCCTAGGGTTTATTTTTGGGTATGAAAGGAATTTATGCAGAATGACAAAAGAGGAGCAATTTATGTATAGTGTGTATTGATTCTGTGATGGGAATGTGCATGTTTCGTTACACTCACAGTCACATAATTTTTGTATATATAATAAAACTTTATAATATATTATATATAGTTGACAAAGATAAAAACTTTAAAAGAAATTAATTTTAGTATTTCAGTTTTGGTTCCTGACTTTAGTTTTGATTTAGTTTAATTTGTTACCCAAGTAATTTGTAATTGTCGTTTATATCTTAATTTACATTGGGGAAAAAATAAAAGAGGTTAATCGTGTAAAGTCATTAAGAAAACGCGCGCGGTAAACCTCCATTTACAATTGTTTGAAAAATAGTATTTAGAAGAAGTGATTGGTTGATTGGTTGATTGGTTTTAAATATGCCGTTGAATAATATTATAATTAATAATTATAAATGGTAACAAGAAGTTTAAAAGTAAAAAAAAATATTGGTAAAATTCTAAAAGAGTATTCAATTGTAAAATATTATTTACAAGAGCTTGACAATTTTATGACGTAAAATTTTAATAAATTTTTTAAACTGCCAAATTAGAAGATAGAAAAAAAAAAAAAAAACAAAGAGAACTAGTGACCGTTTTATATTACGTAGCACGCTCGCTTCATCCTACAGTCGTTTTAGAAGATATAAATTTTTCTCTGTACAGATTTTGTTGAATCACATTATTAATTAACGAATAAACTTGATGAAACCCTAAAATTAGTGATAATGAAATTGTTGGGATGCTTTTATGTCTAATTAATGACATGTGGGTTATATTATAAACGTATAAATATTTATATATATGTAACTAGATATATAATAGATTGACAGCTAGAGAAGGTAAGGGTCTGTTTCTGAGATAGAGAATGGACCAAAGAGTATAGGTTTTTCTTTAAAGTATCTAATGCTTAAATACGCACAAAAGAGATATTTGGACCACTTCTCTTCTATGTGTCTTCGCCACTGAGATTTTTGCCCACAATCTCACGATTTTTTTCCTCCTTGTATCCAACTTGATCAATATTCAATACTCTGAAGTCTTCTATAATTGACCGCGTCTTTAACCCAATTGGGTTGTTATACGAATAATATTGTGTTATATATTGACCCAAAAAAAAAAAAACACAGACACATATATGATTTCGAATTCCGGTTTAGATTTGTTGCAACACTAATTTATATCGTATACTCATTATTATCTTATGATGAAATTCATTGTAACAAAATTTGCAACAAAATTTTCATTGTAACAAGCTAAAAAAAAAAAAAAAAAAAAAAAAAAAAAAACCCACATGTAAATTTTTGTAGATAATGTTTTTTGGTAATACCGTATTTTATACAAATACAATATCTACCAAAAAGTACAAATACCGTATTTTAGTCTTTACCTTCAAAAATATCACAAATCATTTTAAGAAAGTGCTTAGAAAGGCATTTCCAAGCATCCTTTTTGGATATTGTGGTAAATAAATAAAAAATATCATCAATTTTTTTTATATAGTGATAGACATGTATATAGTTTGTGTCAGTAGTATATAGGCCTAAATCGGAGTATGGATTTAAATATGTCGATTGCAATATATAAATTATCCAAATATATTCAGAAAACTTTAAGTGAGATTTGTCATAACACATTTTCGTACCAACACGCTCGCCCCTTGGTCGAAAGAAGCCCACTTCCAAGTACCGAAGCCGCCTTTGGTCATTGGCGATGACATTAATTGGTTGTTTACGCCTGCCAAAAGCCAAAACTTGAATTTGTTTAGATTAATTTAAATATTTAGCATTACTGTTTTCACTTACCCTTCCAAATTTAGTTACAAATTTGTCTAAGACGCCAATATACTATAACTCAAGGAAATTTGTAGGATGTATACAGAGCAAACGAAAAATTATGATCGTTAATAACGGATATCATATTGTAGGAAATAATGTATGCCAGAGGATTTTGCACCGAACTATGTGTATATATATAATTAGACGTTGTAATAGTTCGACCATCGTAAAAGTTTTTTATTTTTATTTTAAATCGTCGTAAAAGTTGTTCCTGCGTTTAATAAACATACTTTCTTAAGATATATTTATATGAATTTCTTTATCCTACGACGACGTTAATCATCATGTTGACAAAAAGCAACCGAATCCTAGGTCAGTATTTATATATACGTACGGGTATCAAAAGTCTCTACAGACTGCACAAACGAAGAAGTAGAGATTGAGAATATAGAGATGGTGATGAATGATGAATGATGATGATGGAACTTGAGCTTCTGGATTTATTATCCTCCGACTTTTTGAGCATATATAAGATCTTCTGGTCGATCTGTATAAGCTTATACTGTTATACAGTCAAGACCATAAACGTTATATATATACACGTATATCATATATGTTTGTATTATTGTATCCATTTATATATAGATATAGTCGATACCTCTGACTTTAGGCTGAATTATGTCAAAGCTCTGCCAAATTTAAATTTCAGTCTGTTAAAATAAGTTTCCATGTGCTTCTTCTTTTTAATAATCAAGTTATTTTTCCTTGCTATAATATCTTAAAATAAATATATATAGGTAGGCACTAACGAGCCCTAACTCAGTCTATATATATTAACTACGCCCTCATGTTAAGAAAAATGTTTACATGCTTTTTTTTTTGTTAAAAAATTGTTTACATGCTTGCCTATACTTTTCTTCAACAGTACCTACTAGGGATTTCTCTTACAGCGCGCGGAACTTAAACTGAATATTTTAGATTTGTCAAAGAAAATTTGTAGATGTCGTAGATAAAAAATAATTAGCCGCAGATCACCATTTAATTAAAAAATTAATTTCCCCTTAATAGTTCACTATCAGTAAAAAGTAGAAATAATAATTTGTTTTCTCCAACAAATTTTTTCATTGCGCAACAAAAAGTAATGTATATCTTATACGTGATTGTTCCAAATAATTTGAGTACGAACAATATATATATATATATATGGTAATCATTTTAAACTGAAAATTTTGCATATATATATTTCTAAATATGACTGGCTCATCAAATCTACTATTTAAGTTCAGCATTTAACATTTTGAGTGACATCATCAATTTAGACTCACTTGCCTACTATAACCCAGTTGAATGACACTGACATAAGAAATTTAAGTGTTTCAGTCATCCAACCATTTTTAACGATAATGTTAAAAAGTTAGAAACATATTAGTATATTCTATTTTAAGACAATATTTAGGGTTTAATCAGGTGGAAATGTATAAATACCATTAGTGTTAACCATAGATATAAGTATGACAATTTAATTTCATATTTAAGTTAGGGAATGAATATTTTTGTCTTTTGATGTGGGAACACAGATTCTTGTATCCAAAACTCACAGCATGTTATCGAGACATTTAAGTCAACTTATAATGAAGACAGTTTAAGTCAAGAAAAGCATCTTTATTTTTATAACTTATAACCCTAAATTTTCATCAAGGTTGGAAAAAAAAGTCATTAAAAACTTAGCAAACTCCTTTTTTTTTTTTGCCAACCTACTGAATTGTGAACTGATATGAAAACGCTTTATAACAGCTAATAAATCTTAAAGATAAAAGCATTAGTAGAACAAAAATGATGGAATTGTGTGTAATTGTCCACAAAGAAAAAATAATTTAGACAAGTTGGTATTAAGCTATCGCCATCACAACGTGTACAGAATCAGAAATCGGACTAAATACCAGAATTTCTAAATTCTAACAAACGATCAAAAATATCAAAATTTTCATACTTGCTATATGTGATATCAACGAATCATAACATCCACATCTGACATCTCTCTTATTAATTTCAACTACAAGAGAATCAAAACAAAAGAATGAAAACACAATGTAAGAGCTAAAACGGTGTCGTTCATTATCTACAGTACACGATAGCCTAAGAACGTCTTCATCTTTTTTTTTGTCTTTAGGTTCTGAAGCGTCGTTTTCGGGGTCTTAACGTCAGTAAATGCAGAAGGCTCATGCTGAGACAGACAACGACATGTCCTTGTAAGAGACGACACCAAAAGGAGTACAACCCACCAAAAAGTAAACTATTTAACTACATATATATAAATATACACATGCATGCATCCATATATATATGTTTATGTATACACATGCTGATACTGACATAATGACATACATACATAACTGCTCCGCCTTTTTGTATTATTGATGCAGTAAAGGTGTCTCCAGAGTTTGCTGCACTGAAACTACTCGTTTCTCTCTCTGTTTTTACTATTACAATATTAAACCAATCTCTCTTCGTATTTGGAAAATAATAATAACATAAGTCATGGGTTCATATAAGACAAATATATAAAAAATAATATGAAGTTTTATATGTCAAGACAAGGATTGGCTTTTATGGATATATGGAAGTAATGACGTACACATAATAACTACGTAAGGTATAGACAAATTGACTCTGTTTTGTTGAATATATTTTGTAATATTCATTTGGATTCCTTTCTTTGTCGGTAAACTAAGTCTCGAGGGACTGAGAGGAGACAAAGGGGAAGATATGAACCTGCAAAGGGAAGAGAAAATGTAGTAGCGAAATTTACTGTATAATAGAGTAGTGAAGTGCCTTTAATGTCTGAGGGAGCAATAATTAAAAGAGACAATTGACAACGAAATTATTGCAGATAATGCTTTTTAAGCTTGGACCTAGTAAAATAAAGCAATCCCATGACTCAAAAAACTGTACTCCATGCATTGAACTTGAACAAATGCTGAGAAAACATTTATGTAGTAGAATGGCTGGGACTGGCTTTTAGTATCAGAAAACATTTAAACAGATCATGTGAGTTTATAAACCATTTATTTTAAATCCTCAAATATTCATATTAGCGTATTTGATTGAGCTAACTTAGTGTGCCAGGGCCTAATAGAGTAAGAGAAGGATGATTGTCCTTAATGTCTGTTTCTTGATTGACCTAAGATGATAATTCAGCAACCCATTGGATAAAAATAAAAACCAAGTTTTCTCACAGACACAAATTAACTGTATACTGGTTAATCCAAAAAGACCATATATATATTGTACTGATCAAGGTGTAGTTCCTCCACTAAACTAGGCTATATATATACTATATATAACTCAAAAAAAAAAAAACTGATCTAGTGATAAACAAAATGGGTCAAAACCATTTTACCCCAAAAAAAAGGAGGGGGGGGGGGGGGGGGTAAAAACCTGCAACAAAATTGTCACCTAAAACCAATGTATTAAACTTATAGTGACAAATCTCACACAGTGGAAAAAAAACTCCATGGAAACTCTAAGAAACCAAACTTGAAGCCCAAAATGGCCTTTCTAACTTTATTGTACAATGTGTTTCCCAAAATGCGTAGTTAAAGGCCAGCAAAATCTCAATCCTTTCAGAAATGGGCGAGCTAAATCGTGCGTACTCCTCACCTTTGACTCCCTCCCTCACGCGCCTCTTCTACAGTCATCATCAAGTGAACCATCTATGCTTCTTCGACAACGGAACCACATCTTCATGCTTCAAAGCGTGCTTTTTAGTCGGCGATGTTGAATCTCCGGGATGGTAGTTTGTCTCCGATCACTGTCGCTTACGAGGGAGAGAGAGAGGGGAACGAACAAAAATCAAAATTAAAAACGAAGGATGAATGAATAACCGGTTTTATTGGATTAGTTCTAAAGCTACTCCGATCCGGTTAGGTTAAGGGCCACACCAGTTATATATTTCATCTCCGCTCAAGTCTCAGTACGTAGTCAATAGTAAAAAAACAAAAACAAAATAGTAGTCTTAAATTTCTAATTACGGTCGCTCGTCAAGGCTAACGGCTTCGACTCTATTTTTTTTTCATTTTAGAAACTGACAACTAAATCAGAGAAAATGAAACTGATAATTAAATACCTAATATAAATTCGAAGTCGTTTCATATAGACGATTAGTACCACAGCAGCTAATTTTGTACCCTATAAATAACCAAGGAACTTAATTTATTCATCATTCCAAAACAAGCTCGAGAAAGAATCATATATTCGACTATTTGACACTTTTTTTTTCTCACTATGGCTATCAAAAACATGATTTTTCTTCTTGCGGTCATATGCGTTGTGGTCTCCGTAAATGCTCAATTACCACAGTTTCCAGCTCCATTTCCATTTCCATTCCAACCAATTCCTGGTATGCCAGGATTACCTGATATAACAAAATGTTGGTCTTTAGTAATGGATATTCCAGGATGCGTCGCAGAGATTTCTCAATCAATATTCACTGGAAAGTTTGGTAACATAGGTCCTGCTTGCTGCAAAGCATTTTTGGATGTTGAAGCCAATTGCATACCGAAAGTTCCATTCAATCCGTTTTTCCCTCCAATGTTGAAGGAGCAATGTTCAAAAACTGTTGGAGTTCCTCCTACCACAAAATAGATTTTTATTATAATTATGTTAACCACGTTGTCTCGTTTTTTTTTTATGGTTTAAATAAGGTTAGTTTGATGATATGTATTGCAATGAATCCAATGATATAATAACAATCACGACAACAATCGTTAAACTCAATATTTAGACAACTTTCAGTTTTACAGTATAATACTCTACAAATTTCCAGTTTTACAAATAATACACTACAATGTAGTCACACCTCGTTAACTTGCACGAAGGTTTAATTTATCCAAGTATGATTCTTGTTTATAAACAAGGAAAAAAAAATCATAATTATGAAACCATAACCACAACTGAAACTGCCTTAAGTTTGAGGACCAAACCAGAGTGGTAAAGCGGTGGGCTGAGCTGAAATTGATCATAAGCCCAAGCCCTAAAGTCATTTACGGATTCCGTGGCATACAAGGACACGAAGGAGACTGTTCTAACAAACGAAACTGTAAAAGCTATTGTGGTCTCTTGTCATAGAGAAAGACATAACCAGAGCACTAGAAAGAAAATAAAGTTGATGATATATGCTCCCAAGTGTACTAGAGATATCAACAGAACCAGAATGGCTTTACATATATGATTATTCACAATTCAGCTTCATGTACACAGAATTTTGACGCTAACAGCTAAAGCTAATATTCAAATACTAATCAGAACATATGGGCAAAACATTTTACCTAGTGAAATTCTTACGACAAGTCATGGATAACCCCATATTGTATGGAACTGTTAGAAACCAAACCTGAATAAGGTCGATTCAAATAAATTCAAACCAAAAGGAGTACTATAAACCGGTTTATTGATGTAATTTTTGAATATGCCAGTGCTTGAGTAAGGAGCCTGTGATATTTTTATTGACTCTTGATAGTCAAGATTTCATAGTTAATGTCAGTCAGGAGTTTCAACTCTCTTTAAATTTAGAAAACGGAATCAAATACCTAATAAGAGAATTCAAAGACGTTTTATCAAGATAATTAATACCACACAGTTTCGTTTCCTTCCATATAAATAAGCAAGGATCTTATTGTTGTTCATCAATCAAAAACAAATCAAGCATTAAGCATATATTTGGCTATACTAAGGCTCTTTTTTCTTCTTCTCAATATCTCATTATGTCTATCAAAAATGTGATTTCACTTGTAGTGGTCCTATGCATTGTAGTTTCTGTAAATGCTCAGTTACCACAGTTTCCAGCTCCATTTCCTTTCATATTTCCATTTCAACCGATTCTTGGTTTACCTGGACGACCTGATATAACAAAATGTTGGTCATTGGTGATGGATATTCCAGGATGTATTGCAGAAATTTCTCAGTCTATATTCACTTTACAGCTCGGTAACTTAGGTCCAGCTTGTTGTAAAGCATTTTTGGAAGTCGAAACCAATTGCTTGCCCAAAATTCTATTTATTCCGTTTTTTCCTCCTATGTTGAAAGAACAATGCTTAAGAATTGCTGGTGCAACTCCTCCTACCCCAAAATAGAGTTTAAATGATCTTTAAACATATATGTCGTTTTTACTTTTAGTTTGCTTTTAAACTTTTAACTAATTCTACATGTTATACTCCAAAACAAAAAAAAAACACGATGATATAATAATAGCATTTGAGAAGTCGTATTATTTTTTCAATGTTTTTTAGTTATCCGTGAATTTTAATGAATAAGAAAACCTTCTAAAATAACCATGCCTTGTTAAAGTTGTTCATTATTAAAAAAATTCTTTTATTAATGGTGCATTATCAATTAAATCTTGCAATGTTCCAAATTTGGAACTGTTTTTCATAAATCTTTTAGATATTACCTGGATATTACATGACACGAAATCTGTGGACATACACCTATTATCCAAACCATTCACGAGATCACTGTGAAATTTGGTATGAATCTTGTTCGTAAGTTTAAATCCTAATTACGGGTTTAGGCATTAAAAAGAAAAAAACTTAGAACAGAACAGAACTAAACGAGAAGCCCAAGTTCAAGTCTTCGTGGGCCGTGCCGAACAGAACAGAACCGAACTAAACATTGTACTTTTGATTCCTCTCTCAGTTTTGTTTCTCTCTCTCTTTCTCCGTCTGTCGCTGTCTCTCTCGTCTTCTCCACTGTTTCGTAGCTTCTGCTGCAGATCTCTCTTTGTCCTTCTCTCCCTCAGATCACTGTAAGTACACAACTAGAATCCCTTCCTCTTTCGATCTTATTCCTTTGATTCTTTCTCGATTTGCTCCAATCTCAATCTGTCTCTCTTTCTTTCTATATCCAGCTTGATCTGACTCATTCTTTCATTATAATTTTCTTCTCGATTCATTTCTCATAAACATTTTCCCAATTTCATTACTTGTTGTTTCATTCTGAATTAGTTATGTTCTTGTCAAAAAAGTGTTGTGATCTTTTAGGGTTTTTAGTGTGTAAGCTTAATTTCATCTAGAACAGTAAAATCTTAAATGAAGATTGTCTAATTAGATCGTTGACTTTTATATGAGTTCTACGAGAGATCGAATCAGCCTTTTAGGTTATTAATGAATAAAATTAAATGCTAGAAGGATTCACACCACATAAGATCGTCTCAATAGTTAAGTCTTAAATGATACAACACCCAGCTTGATTAATGTTAATGTTAAACTTAAGCTTATGAATTTTTTTGGTAAATTTGCTGATAATTTACTCTTAAAATTGTATTTAAATAGATGGCACAGCAGGAAGCTAGCTCTTCCCCTGGTGCTGAAGTTGTTGGTCGTGCCTTTGTGGAGCAATACTATCACATTCTTCACCAATCTCCCGGTTTAGTTCACCGGTTTTATCAGGATTCGAGTTTGTTAACCCGACCTGATGTTACCGGTCTTGTGACTACTGTCACAACTATGCAAGTGAGATTTATAAATTCAATTGCTTCAACATTGCTCTATGTGGATGTTTCTCTTCTGAATTTTCATTAAACTTTGTTCCACTTTGGATTTTCAGGCGATCAATGATAAGATTCTGTCGTTGAAATATGAAGACTACACAGCCGAGATAGAAACTGCGGATGCTCAAGAGTCTCATGAAAGAGGCGTTATCGTTCTGGTTACAGGACGTTTAACCGGGAATGATAATGTGATGAAGAAGTTTAGTCAAACTTTTTTCTTAGCTCCACAAGATAAGGGATACTTTGTCTTAAACGACGTGTTTCGATTCCTCGAGGAGAAAGAGGTGGCGGCACAAGCCCCTCGGTCTGTCGCCATCAATGGAACCACCAGGGATGTTGTTCAGGCTCCTGTGGAACAAGGTATGATCAATGATCCATGGTTTTTTTTCTTTTCTTACCTCATAGGACTCGGTTTAGTTCATATTAGGATATTAACATCCCTTTACTTGGCGTCAGAACGTGTTATTGTTACTCACGAGCCCGAGGTAGAACCTGAGCCAGTTGCTTCTATTGAGGAGGAAGATCTTGACAATGTGGCGGAGGTGTATGATCCTTCTGATAAAGATGAAGGAGTTGTTGTTGACGTTGAGCCTATTGAACCTCCTACTCAATTAAGTCATAATGAAGTTTCATCAGTGTCTCAAGGAGATGCTCCTAAGCATTCTTATGCTTCCATCGTGAGTCCCATACTAACTGTGTTGTTGTTTTTCCGTTTTTAGTCAACCTTATGAAGTCTTTGTGTGTGTTTAACAGCTCAAACTGAAGAAAAGCGGTCCAGTACCAACAGCAACGCACGTTGCTCGGAACAAGTCAAGAGCAGCTCCAGTCAATACCAACCAGAAGCCAATCGCTAATCCTGTTGAGCATGCCTCAGCCTCTGAGGCTTCAGCTCCTGAGAATGTTCCAAATAATAGCAATCTTGATGTGGAAGGTTCGTAGTTTTTTTTTCATTTGGCTGTTTGAATATGCACGAGCCCTTGTTTTTTTTTTTTATGTTATAATGTTTTTTTTAAACTTGTTATTACAGATGATGGTCACTCGATTTATGTTCGAAATTTGCCGTTTGACTCCACACCAACACAACTTGAAGAAGTGTTCAAGAAGTTTGGTGCAATAAAGCATGAGGGGATTCAAGTCAGAAGCAATAAGGTTTGATATAAAAATCTACAATCTTGTCCAAAACCCCTCGCTTATTGGTATCTTACACGTGTTTATGACTCTCAGCAGCAAGGTTTCTGTTTTGGTTTTGTGGAATTCGAAACAGCTAGTGGAAAGCAGAGTGCGCTTGAGGTAAAAACCTTAGCCATGCAAATCCTCTTTATTCCTCGTTTAATCCTTGAGTCTCTTTGGGCGTCTTCTATATGAATCTGAATCTTTGTGATGGTACATGTAGGCCTCGCCGGTTACAATTGGGGATCGTCAAGCTGTTGTAGAGGAGAAGAAAACAAACAGTAGAGGTAATAAGCATAAGAGACCTCATCAAGAAAAAGCTGGTTTGGTGAAGAGTTTTTGTGTAATTTGAAAGATGGGTTTAATCTTAATTGCAGGAGGGAACAGTGGAGGTGGTAGGGGAAGGTACTTTTCTGGAAGAGGAAGCTTCCGAAATGAAAGTTTCAAAGGAGGACGCGGTGGAGGAGGAAGAGGAGGAGGCTATGGAAGAGGAGGGGGAGGAGGAGGAGGAGGAGGTGAGTTTTCTGGTAGACCAAAGAGCTCAAACCCACGGAATGGTGGAGAAGTTTATCAAAGGGTGCCTCAAAACGGAGGCAGTGGAAGAGGAGGAGGAGGACGTGGTGGGCCTCGCGGTGGTGGTTCATCTTGACTTGCTTTTAACGGTGCCTCCATAAGAGAATAGTTTTGGATTTTTTTTTTTTGGGTTTTTACTGGAGTTGAGTTGATGTGGTAAGTCTTTTTTGGCTTTTCTTTCGTCGGTTTAGTTTTTCGATATTCTTGAATTTTTTTTTCCAGAGTTTTTGTTTTTCATCCTTCAAACTTTCTTGGGGTATTGTACTTCTTCATAAACATTCAATTTCATAAGAAATCCATTATAAAGTTCAAGCGTTCTTATACAAATATTGGAGTTCAAGTGAGCAGAACTTAAGCAGACTGGCTAATCTGATTAGTTAATTGCACTGGGGGCACAGGAAAGAGCAGAGCCAACAAGAACAGAGAAGAGACCAGAGCTTTTAAATTTAAACCACTTAGCATAATTTCAGTCTTTCAGAAGCAAACAGAAAAAAATACAAATTACGAGTACAAAATTGTTAAATTTCTCAAGTTCATATGGAAAACTTCAATTCAAAATTATTGAAAAACAATAACAGAGCCATTTTATCGTTTGAACTTCTTAGAAGGTTTCTTGTCTTTGTGGCCTCTGTCTTTGTGACCTCCCAAGAATCTCTCACTCTCATCATCATCTTCTCCACGTCTCTTCCTACCTCCTGATTCTTTCATATTCTACAACAAAAAAATACCAGAAAAATAACACACAATATAAATCTAAATTATAAGCAAAAACAATCAACCTTCAATATGTATAAGTGCAGAGTAAAATACCATTGCGGACAATTTTTTGGCTTCTGAAACTCTCTCCAACAATGACAAGACTTCGTCTTCTTCAGCTGGATATTCGGGTAGTTTCTTGCCTGAATGTCAAAACACAGTCAAATGTCTATATCCTACGAGAGAACAAATATATAAAATCTATCTAGCATATATTTTTACTTACCGATGAGTTTTTCAATTTGTATATACCATTCAAGCTCATATTGGTTTACAAGTGATATCCCCACACCAGAACGTCCAGCACGAGCGGTTCTTCCCACTCTGTGGATGTAATCCTATGACCGAAATTTGGAAGGTCAATGTGTGTTCTCAAGATTATTGATTCATGAGAAACAAGAAAGAAATTGTATTCATGAGAAGAAAGAAAAGGGCTAAACCTTTGAATTTGTGGGAATGTCGTAATTGATAACCATATCTACCGATGGGATATCAAGCCCTCTACTAGCCACATCAGTACAAACCAAGATATTACATTCCCCTGCTTTGAACTTATTCAATGCTCCAAGTCTCTTTGACTGCAAATATTTCGCATAAGAATGAGAATTTTTTTGAGAGAATGAGTCGTGAAATGTCTAGAAATTAGAATGCATCATTTACCTGAGTCATTTGACCACTGATAGGAATGGCTCTAAAACCAAGGCTCCGAAGCACCAATGCCAGAAAACGAGTACCATCACATGTTCGGGTGAAAATCATAGATGTTGATTCAGGCATTTCACTCAGAATGTATACAAGATAGCAATCCTGTTACAATGATACAAAAAGGTCATTATATAAAAGAAGATAAAGATCTCTTTTGGTCTTATCTACCAAGCTCGATGATGTAAATAAGGCACCTTGTATTTAGCGGCAACAAACCGATACTGCTGTTTAAGAGTATCGACTGTGGAATATTTGGAAGCAGCTTCAATCTGGAGGAAAGCAAAGAAAATACAAATGTTATACCAAAGACTATGATATCTGTGACAAGAAAAAATTCAAGTCAGTTAGCATTTCCATACCTTAACAGGATTCCTCAAACATGCTCTTTGAAGTTTTCGAACCTAAGAAGCCAACACAAATTTAGTGACTTTAATCAGTTATTCCTTCTTAAATCTTCCACTTCACCAAACTATTATAGAGAGACAGTTTGATCTATCAAAACCACAAGAATGTCAAGCAACATTCCTACCTTTTTAGTCATAGTCGCTGAAAACAGATATGTTTTACGGTCACGAGGGATCTCGTCCAAAATCATATTAAGAGATTTCTCAAAATCTTCATTCAGCAGTCTATCTGCTTCATCAAGAACCTGTTGTATAAAGTGAAGTAAATATAAGAATGATAAGAACAAAGAACAGACTAAACCAAAACGGAAAAGATCAACAAAAGATAAGCATAAATTTACCAGATATTTCAATGTTTTCAGAGAAAAGCCTTTTGTGTCAGACATATGATCCCAAAGACGACCAGGTGTAGCAACCTATGAAACAACATTTCAAACTTAGCAACTAGATTCACTCACGAGCAGTGTCAGAAACAATTTAAGAAACAACCGTACAATAACATGAGGCCGTTTCCCAAGAGCAATAGTTTGTTGCATCCTGTCTATACCTCCAACAAGCTGGAAAAATCAGGAATCGGTTTAGGAAGATTCAGTTCAATTCTTATTATGGAAGGAAGCTTTCAATTATGATAAACATGGTTAAAGTATGAGCTTACCACAGCACACCTAAGACTTATATCAGCTCCTAGAGCTTCAAACTGCTCAGCGATCTGGATTGCAAGCTCTCTGGAGAGAAGATAACATAAGAATCAAATCGAATAACCAAACAAGTAGACGCTAGAAGAATGAAACTTGATGAGTGAATCATACCGAGTTGGAGATAAAACACAGGCGAAGAAGGCAGGATCAGGTCTACGTCCTTTCTTAGGCTCAGAATCATAAACATACTCAAGAAGTGCTTGCAATATAGGCAAAGCAAAGGCTCCGGTTTTACCAGAACCGGTTTGAGCAAGTCCAATTACATCTTTCCCTGAAATAGACATCAAACACATTAGATTCAATTGATTACATGATAAACCCTAATAACTAAACAGTTGCAAGCTTTAAACAGGAGCTCGAAAACGATTCAATCGTAGGGAAACATCAATTAGAGAATCATAAGATAATGGAAAAATCCACCAAAAACAAAAGGGTCGTCGAGATACCTTCAAGAGCATAAGGAAGAGCTTCAGCCTGAATTTTTGAAGGGTTCTTCCATCCTAATCTTTCACAAGCTTTCACAAGCTCCTCACGCACACCAAGTTCTGCAAACGTCTTCACCACTTCGTTCTCCTCTTCCATTTCAATACCCACAGACGAATTTGCTCTCTGCTAGACCTCAAATAACGCAAGGGAATCAAACAGCGTTAAGATAAATCGCGGCGGTAAGATTTCCGGTGAGATTTGGGGCTTTAGCTAAATCAAGCAGCTCCGAGCAGCAGCTAATAAGAACAGAGAAAGTATTGGCTAGCGGAAACAGAACGATATTTGGCAATGAAGGGTTTTAGTTATATTATTATGTTAATAGCCTTATTGGGCCATGTATGGGTCTGAATCTCTTAAACTTTGGGCTCAACAAAGATATATAATTGGCGATATCATTTCCATGATAACTTCACAAATGGTTTATAGATTTAAACCTTAGAGCATGGTTCTTAACCAGTTTCTTAACAAATTAAGTGATTAAAATAAGTAAAAAATTGATAAAAAGAAAAGAGCCATTTCTTAAATAAGAATCGGAAGAAGCAGTTCTTAGTAAGCAAGTGTGAAATGGAGGATTTTTTTTTTTTTTTTTTCATTTTTCTTTCTTCTTTTTTAGTAATTAAATAATACTTGAATCCCTAATAAGGTTTTTCCTATAATAATGCTCTTAGGTAGATTGTAAAGAAAATTTTAAGCCAGTTTAAAGAAGTTAAAACCTTAATATTATAAAATGCGGAAAAGCTTACATTACATGCAAAGTTTGAGACTTTTTAGGCCAATAGTGTGAAAACTTAACAACTACTAAGGTGGAGAGCAAAAAATAAACTAGTGGACTAATGAGATGCTTTGTTCTTGTTGGAGATGTCTTGGAGCAATAATCTACTTTCAGCAGCAAAATCAACTGGAGATACTCCTTTCACAGTTACCCTCTGCCTCTTCTCACCGTTATACTCATTCTGAGTGACACTGATCCGGAAGAGATGAGATGACCAGGTTGCTTCTTTCAGTTTTGTCTGATATTCATTTACTTCACCTTCCTGCAAACACATTTAAATGTTCAGTAAAAAAAAATGACATCAAAATGCTCTAACAATGCTTTTAAAGGGTTTTATTTCCTTACCTCTGATCTTAGTTTGTTGAGCTCATCAGCTGAACATCCAAGAATCTTCTCTGCTTCATCGTTGAATGAGGAAATCCAAGTTTCTCCTGTTGAGTCGGTGACTTTCACAGCCATTATGTACCTAGCGACAACCAAAGTGGACAGAATTAAGATTTCTGAAAAAGAAAGAAAAGATCCTACCCCAGTCAGTATGAACTATGAACCAGAATATCTTTCTCACCTCAAGCTGCATTCTTCATATTTTTTCTGGCAACCTTCACACCAGAAACCAGAGTCAAGTGCTTCAGTTACTTTCTTGTTACACGTCTTACAAGCTTGGTACCACATTGTCTGGTCTGGTTTGATGAAGCTTATGTAAGCCCTAGTGCTGAAAAATACAGGCTGCAACAGAAATACAAGTTCAAAAATAAGTTCCATAACTCAATGTTTAAGCAATTTTGCTCCAGGACAGGGATTTCAGCTTTTAGTACCTTTTCATCGCCTAGTGATGGATTGCTTGTGATGTGAGAGAGAACGACTCTATCAATATACATAGACCGAGATCCATTCTTGGCAGATGGGCTCATCCCTGAGCCAATGGAAGACATGGATGTTTCCTTGCCTTCAGAATCATACCTGCAAAAGTCAAATGGAAGGGTTAATTAAATAACCACAACCAAGTTTCATTTTACCAGATGACTCAATCCAGAAGGCATACCAAGATTTCAACTTTTTAGCTTCTGGTGATTCAGGGTTGATAACCACATTGCTTCTGCTGATGGTGGACAAAGATACACCTGGAGAGATTGGCTTATATCATCAACAAGTTTAAGAGACGTGTGATTTCAACATATTGTTCAATTATCAAACCCAATATTACCTTGAAAGTCTCCAACCTTGAGAGACTTGATTGCAATCACAGGTGACTCATCAGCCATGTCTAGCAGTTCTTGACCTATGCCAGTTGCCAGGTCGTTCCATAGGGACACCACAACAGTTTTCTGCGACTCATCAGCCAGAGTAATATCCCTCTTGGGGATCATCTCGTTGTCAGTTCTCCTTCTAATACTCATGGTAGGAGAAACACTTTGAACAACTCCAATAAGATCTGGAAAATAACATAATATTAGATGTATAATTTACCTACAAGATGAATGCTTATAGAGAAAAAGGCTCTTACCAATAAGCTCCTTTTGATTAACATACAAACCCAACTCTTCAATGGGTACAAAGTTGAATTTTGTCTCAGGGACAAACATTTCTTCATTACTAGCTTCCTCAACCTCTGAATTCTCA
The DNA here is from genome assembly GCA_028015245.1 of Cardamine occulta. Classification (NCBI taxonomy): domain Eukaryota; kingdom Viridiplantae; phylum Streptophyta; class Magnoliopsida; order Brassicales; family Brassicaceae; genus Cardamine; species Cardamine occulta. Next base: position 3,955,396 of record CM051391.1, on the reverse strand, counting down.
TTCAGAGTCATCTCATAATCATTCTGAACTGTCTTGAACTGCTTGTTAGCAAGTTTAAGTGATCCCCTCGAGATATAGTAGACCTTTCCCAATTGGAATCTGTCATAAAACTTCCTAGCAGCATCATTGAACATTGTCGCTTGAATTTGTGTTCCCTGTACCACACCCAACTTAGCAAAATGAGTAACCATCTAACAAATCTTTAACAAGTTTGAGATTTCATGAAAATGGGAGCTTTCTTACTTCTTCATCTGTAAGTTCCACATTGAAGACACATCCTTCTCCTCTAGCGTTTTTGTAATTTCTCATGACTCCCTTATTAGTGACTCTAACTTTGATGGTCCAGTTTCCTTGATAAGGATTCAAGGAGACAAGTGGATGAACCCTTCTAGTCATAGACATTCTTGCAGCTGGTGCAGCACTGCCAAAACACACAAACGAGTTTAAGCAAACACTCAAACAATCAATTGACAGAGAAAATGAAACATGGAAGACAAGAAGAGATTTTGCTTACTTTCCCCTCTGTTCAGTCATTATCTGAGAAGCAGATTTGGCAACAAATTCCTGCTTTGGTTTCAAAGTGATACCACTAGAAACATTATTCACAGGAGAATGGTCTAACTTCTGTTTCTTGTGCTCACTACCTTCCTCTTCGCTCTTACTCTCCAAGTTAATCTCAGAATCAAGCGGAGAAGCAACAGCCTCACATTTTGTCACAAGGAAATATCTGACACAGAGACGACAGAGAACAAACATGTTAGTACCTGATGATTAATGAATTGAAACAAGGAGCAAAAGAGAAGTCTTACTTTGTTGATTTGCTTGAAATGTCGTTAACAGAGAAATCGATGAGACGAATTAGCCCCAGATTCTGGATATTTCCAGAAATGATTTCAGGAGTCAATGACGCTGTAAACATAGCTTTGACTTTCGTCTTTCCGTCATTAGCACTAAATCTGTCATTCAAAACGAAAACATGTAAACGATCCTATCATATCAAATTCTAAGAATAACAAACCCTCACAACCCTAAACTAGATCCATCAGAACTATGTCAGTACAAAAAAAAAAAAAAACCCAGATCTTTTATACAATTGTAAAGCTTTGATACTATCTGAGACGGAATTGAATCTAAACATCTTATATAGAATCTGAACAAACGAGATTGAGAAATCAAATACAACCCAGATAATGAAGAAGCAAAGATACTTACGTGTACCGATTGCCTATAGGCTTAAGATCCACAACTTGAACGACGATCTCAGATCGATCAGAGGAGGAATCAAAAGATGGGTTTGACAAAACGGTGGAAATAGCATCTGGGGTCACAGAAGTCTGCATTTTTTTTGCTCTCGATTTCTCTGTAGGCACTTAATCAAAAGGTGTGTGATAGTGAGATGTAAAAGGAGGAGATGAAGGGTTTTGTAAAGGGGAGAGTTGAAGCGGGAGCTATTTAATTCGATTAATTACTCCCCCGCGAATTTTTTAACTTTCCTGAATTTTCATTTTAGCCCAAAAAACTCTTACCGCTTCTTTTCAATATCTCACAATCATCCATCTTTTGGCGCCTTGTTGAAACCTTCGGACAGAGACAGCGATTTCAGAAAAATAATTGTTAAATGTGTTACAACTCACAAGGCCTAGTCCAAGCCCATAATTTCATTCAAAGCCCTTATTCCAAGCAAATTAAGACCAAGTTACCCAACTGAATTAGACCCATTAAACATGAATTGAACCGAGTGAATTATTAACGTTTATAATAAACGGTTTATTGTACAAAACGTGAAACAAATGCAGTCAACACTTCAAGGCACATGAACCATGATCAGTGTCATATTTTATTTTGTCAATACCATGTAATATAATATGGATTTCAATCCGGATAATGATAGATCAAGGACCCTTCTAAAAACTATTAAATTACAAGTTTTGGCCATGCTCAAGATCTTTCAAAATGTCGTTTTGCAATGTTTGGCATATTCACTAATATATGCAATCTTAGAGATCGCTTAACAATCTAGCATTTGTGAGTAGTAAATACATATGCAAGATACTATCAACTAGGTACTCGAAACATTAGAAAAAAATAATACTGCTTCTTGAGATTTTCAATTCGTAAGCAAGATCGTATGTACGATGGAACATGTCGTTTCGAAGACTTTGGTAGGATATTACGGTTTTGTCAATATCAAGCAAAGAGTTTTGTCTTGAAGTGTACATGATATTTCTCATCACAAAATATTATTGTGCAAGGTGCATTAAGTTTTTCCATGTTTTGTATGTTCCAGAATTCGTCTGTTAGATTAATGCATTAAATTGTTTTCCGTGAGATTGTATGTGAATCCATGATCCACGTATCAAATTACACTTTATATATCCCATTTTTTAAAACAAAAACTTATACTCTAAGTCGGACCAAAATTTCAGATGAAACAATATTAGTAATCTTTATACAACATGATTTATAAATTTTATTTGCTACTTAAAATATTAATTCTACGGATTGCTGAGACAAACATGTAAGTTTCTTTTTTGTTATATTTGTTATCAACACAGTAGTTTAATTTATACGAAGGGATATTAGATGGGAGTTACGAGAAAAGGGTAAAAAAAACAAGAAGGGAAAATAAAAATATATTTTGACTCAGAAAAACTTTATTAGGTCCTACAATGAGCTGTCAACTACTCCTCTGAGCCGTGCAGTATCATCGGACGGTTCAGATCAATACATGTAACTATCTATTTTCCCCGTCATGAGCCAGCCAAACTTCAAGTATTGACTAATCAATTAAGTTGTTATTAGCAACTAAAGCCACATAAAAAAGTTTAATTCTCTTTCTACCCTTATTTTCCATAAAACTTGGAAAATATCCGTAAATGTATTAATTTACTCTAAAAAAAACAATTAAAAATGTAGGTATTGTACACCGATTATGTACCTATGGCAACACCATTATCCTACATCAACAACCAAACTGAACGTTTCTAGATAAATGGGGGCGAAATGTAACTAAACGAAATATCGATACTATTAGTAAATAATGAGAACTAAGTAGGATTATTAGAAAGTTTCTTAGTTATAAATTTCAACCCTCCCCCCCAAATTTCAGTTAATTGAATTATAATCCTTTAGCTTTCGTCCCACCATGTGGGGAAAGTCAATGGTCGAATCAATCTCAATAAGATATGGGCGGCCTTAAATCTCCGAAGACAAAATAAACAAAACTGCCAAATTTATTATTTTCTCGGTCTACGTTTCGCAATCTACGAAATTACGGTCTCTCTTTCGCTCGAATACTATTTCCATTTTTCAACTTTTTTTTTATTTATATATTGAGTTGCTTGCACCAACATCTTTTTTCCTTTCCTTCTTCTTCTTCTTCTTCTCTCCCATAGTCTCGTCTAAATTCTCTTGCTTTTGCTTCGATAATTTTTTTTTAATTGATGATATAGAAATTCAAATCACAAGCTTCTGGAGATTTTTTTTTATCCCTGGGATTCGTTTTTTTTTCTTCTTCCCGGGGAATTTAAAACGTTGGATTGAGCTCGTTTCACGGTACGTTACTCTGTTTGATCACCAATTGCATGATAGAATGTTATTTTCTGAAGTCAAAGAACATATAAAGTTTCAAATTTGTGTTTCTGAAATTCTTCAAAATTCTTCCTTTTTACAGAAGCAAGAGAGGGTTTTCGGAAAGCTGTTGACTTGACTTTTTCTTCATAGAGATAGTATGGTCTTGTGAGGAGGAATAAAATGTTAGATCCGAAGAGGGTTTCACTGATTTTAATGGATTAAGCTTTGCCAAGTTATGGTTTTTACCATGTTCATGTGGGGATTCCTCTTCCTCTCTGTTTTCTTTATTCCGGGTGTTCGTCAAGGGAGATGACTTAAGTTTTTTCCAATTCTAGTTCTTGGGATTAAGCTTATTTAGTAATTATTTTAGTCAACAGCCCTTAGTTTATAAGAAAACTCCTCTCCAGTTCTACGATCTTCTTGGATTGATCAAACAGTTTCCATTAGTCTAGTCTTTACTGCACCTAGAAACACTTTTTACTTTTCGTTCTTCTGCCTGTGTGCATTTAAGTTGTCTTATAGAGTATAAGTTGAGTTTAGGCTCTAGTCTTTGGTTTGGGTATGGCAGAGTTTGAATCCATGATTCCTATTCCCGGAGTGAAAAATCATGTCTTTGAGGCATGTCACCATGTTGTCAAGGCACTGAGGGCATCCGATACCAACCTCGATGCCAACTTGAGGAAGCTCCTAAGTGACCTAGAGTCACATTTGTCAACATTTGGGATTGGTGATACCAAAGTTGAAGATACAGGATTCTCTGAGATCCAGGAGAGATTCAAAGAAGCTGTCAAGAGAATCCTTAGTTGGGAGACAAACCAGTCGATGATATTGGAAGCTGGCCTGTCTGAAGCTGATCAGTTCTTTCAAGCCCTGTATGAAGTTCACACAGTTCTTATGGGTTTCAAATCTTTGCCCATCAAAACTAGCCGGAAGGAGAAAGATGTTTACAACCAAGCTACGGTTGCTCTTGACATCGCGATGTTGAGGCTTGAAAAAGAGCTCTGTGATGTTCTGCATCAGTACAAACAGCATGCACAGCCTGAATACTTGTCTGTTAGTTCCCGTGGAAAGGATATTGTTTACGACGAGTCCTTTGTCTCCCTAGATGATGAAATTGTTGTTGAAGCTTCTTCACATGAAGATGATGATGAACATATATCGGAATTCCAAAATGCTGATCTAGTTGATCCCAGCGTCCTTCCTCACATCAAAGCTATTGCAAACGCCATGTTTGCTTGCGAGTATGGTCGAGCATTCTGTGAAGCTTTCATTCGCGTCCGAAGAGAAGCTCTGGATGAGTATATGTTCACTCTCGAAATGGAAAGGTTCAGCTGTGTCGATGTTCTTAAAATGGAATGGGATGTTTTGAATGTTGCAATGAGAAAATGGACAAGGATTGTAAAGATCATTACTCAGATCTATCTCGCCAGTGAGAAACAACTCTGTGAACAGATTTTGGGAGACTTTGAGTCGAAGTCTTCCGCTTGCTTCATTGAAATCTCAAAAGATACAATTCTATCTCTCCTCAGCTTTGGTGAAGCTGTAGCGCTGAGATCTTGCCAGCCAGAAATGCTTGAGCGCTTCCTTAGCATGTATGAGTGTTCTGCAGAGATTCTCTTGGATGTTGATAACCTCTTCCCCGATGAAACAGGCTCGTTTCTAAGAATGGGATTCCACGAGCTGTCCAAAAAGCTAGCTGATCGTACAACGACAACCTTCTTAAAGTTCAAAGATGCAATAGCCTCAGCTGAATCCTCACGCCCCTTTCCTGGAGGCGGGATTCATCACTTGACCAGGTATGTAATGAATTATTTGAAGCTTCTCCCGGAGTACACCGACACTCTAAACTCACTTCTTCAGAACATAAACGTTGAGGACTCAATCCCGGAGAAAACTGGACAAGACATCCGCCCTTCCACATTCTCTCCAACGGCTAAACATCTCCGCTCAATCGTTTCAGTTCTGGAGTCCAACCTCGAGCAAAAAGCTCAGCTTTACGCAGATGAATCCCTCAAATTCATTTTCATGATGAACAACTTCCATTACATGGTCCAGAAGGTAAAGGGATCAGAGCTGAAACACTTGTTTGGAGATGAATGGATGAGGAAACACATTGCAAGGTACCAGCACAATGTCACAGACTACGAGAGATCCACATGGAGCTCTACACTTGCTTTGCTCAGAGACAACAACTCAGTAAGTACCCTGAGAGAAAGATGCAGACTATTCTGTCTTGCCTTTGATGATGTTTACAAGAGTCAAACCCGTTGGTCGGTCCCTGATCCAGAGCTCCGCGATGATCTTCACATTTCGACCTCAGTCAAGGTGGTTCAGTCCTACAGGGCATTTCTTGGAAGAAATGAAGCTCGTATAGGCGAGAAACATATACGGTACAAGTGTGAAGACATTGAGAATATGCTCCTTGATCTCTTTGAGTGTTTGCCATCTCCGAGATCATTGCGTCGCTCTCGTAGGAGATGATGATGATGACTCGAGCCTAATGGACTCCAGCGTTGTTCTTTTTATCTTTTGTTATTTTCCTTACTTATGCAGTGATTTGTGATACACATGTAAATAAGGGTGTAGAATTTTATACTCTAATGTGAGATGTAATTTATTGAATCAATTCTCTTGGCGTAAACAATTGAAGTAGACGAAAGTGAGGTTTTGATGTTTACCATTATTTCCTTCTTTGGTTTATGGGATACATCATATTCAACTGTTGAAAACCACCAATAATGAGTATCATAAAATATAGGGAATTCATGTCTTCACTATGTCATGGAGAACAGTTTCTGGTGTTAACTAGTCTATCAAGATTGATATGGCTGTCGACCTAATTTGTTATGAACCTATGGATTTCTACATTCTGAGTATGAAGCAGATGGCAAAACGTTTTCTTTTACTTGTCTTGGCTGAAAATACAAGGTTGATTAGACTGATACAACATCAATCTTTTTACCCATACCCTCATACATTGGACCATCACTAAAGAGAGATTAACTGCAAGATGATGAATGATCATGGCAAAACTTCATCTACTAACGCACTACCCTCGCAACTCGGTTCCAACAAAACAAAAACAAAAGGTATTCAAATTCTGAAACGGAAACAAAACTAGGGAAACACTCTAAAATAGCCTAAAACATCCCACCCAGTTCCCCCATAGAAACCAAAGGTTGGTTTCAGCAGGCAGTAGCGGCAACAGCATTTTCCAAGACAGCTAAGTCGTTCTCTTTAACTTCAGTCGTACCTCCTAGTGCTGCTGCACCCTCTGAGGCTGTAGTCGACTCTTGGGTTTTCACAAGATTGGCCACCAAACCCTGCTTGGAAACAATATCAACATTTGTTAGATATTCTCTTTATATCAATGGATAAACGATTCACCAAGATGGCATCAGATAGGATTGTTGCCTGTTTTTTTAACTGCATGTGTTTGCTTTTCCTCTCTTGGATAATCTTTTGACGACTCTCATAGAAGACAAAATCATCGAGGATGGATGTCTTGCTTGCCTGGTCCTTGAAAATCTTGACGACTTTCATGCCCTGCTCTAGCTTTACCTGCAGACAAAACAAAAATGGTCATTATGCTTTTAAAAAATAGGACAAGGTAACTGTTAGAATCCAAAATGTTATAGATAACACAGAGAGAAGACAGACTTCTTGTGTGTCTCTGCTATTCGTAACCGGCTTGTTCTCATTGTTCTCCAGAGTTATGTGCCTCAAGGAACTGTTAGGGATATCTTTAACGAAATGCCACTTAACAGGGAAGCAACCAATCCATTTGTCCTGTTGCCAGTATTCCACAGTCTTATTGAAATCGACTGGGCCTACCATCTCAGCTAAACCAACAAATTGTCCACTAGTGTTTACCTGTGAAACTTATATTAGAACTCTTCCTGTAAAATTGAAATGCAAATCAGAGGTTGATGAAATCATGAAAATTCACTTACAGAGAAGAGTAGAAACACAGGGCAGGCATCTAACTTCTGATTTGCCTCGTTATATGAGGCATCCAGCTTCTTGTTACCATTAGGTGTGCTGGACCACACATTGTATTTAATACTTTTATGAACATCGTCTTCGCTATACGATTTGATTACAAAAAACTTTGCTTCTGAGAAGGTCTCAGGGAAATCTTTCTTGTTGTATTCCTGAGGATCTAAAAGATCCGCATCTTCTTTGAGTTTCTCACTCTCCGTCACTATCTGCTCCTTAGAAGACACAGTGATCACCCTTGAACCCTCTTGGCTCTTGAAACCCTTAGCTCGCGGCCCTCTGTTCAGCTCATTTAATCCCTCAATGTTTTCTTTTCCATATCCATGAAACCCATTTCTTGACTTGTAGCAGTTGTCAACCGCATACCAATTGGGCATATGTTTCCAAGCGTCATACCCGTAAGAGCCATATCCATAGCCTGCTCCTAAGCCACTCGAGTAAGGTCCATACATGCCATAATTTGAGTAATCCATGTATCCATAAGATTGACCCGTACCAGCTGATCTTCCTTGATACTGAGTCTGAAAACAAGATGATATTAAATGAATGAATAAACAAGTCAAGATTAAAAAACAAGTTATTATTATGACTCTAGCTGAATGATGAAATAAGAACATACAAGGTACTGATAGTGTTGATTGGTCTTTCCTGAAGCATAGCTACCATTGTAACCATATCTTGGATACTGATATGCTGGGGAATAGAACCCATAAGGGTAGGCACCACCCTTCCCATATGAACCCTTTGGGTTCCAAGCTGAGCTCTGGTAAGCGAGCTTCTTGGGGTTTGACACCTTATCTTTGACTAAATCTCCATCTTTAGACAAAATTCTAGGTTTACCCATTTTGGTAGCTTCAAGTAGCTCTCCATTGAGTAAGTAGTCATTACCGTTTCCGCCATAAGCACCCTGCAACTAAATGGATAGCCTTTATAAGTTCACTATGAAAACTAATCTTCGAATCATTAAACAAAACTATGAGAAATCGCAAGTCCGAAGGCTAACAATCTCAATAACATAGCCAAATGAAATAAGAGTCCGGCCAAAAACGTAAGCACATCTAAACAAACACTCTTAATGCGGAAGAAAATACCTTATTTTCAGAATCAAGAGCTAAAGGGTTGGCTTTTGAATCTAGCGACAAATTGTGCAGCACATCTGAAACATCTGAATTTGTTTACAAAACAATAAAGGAACACCAAACTTTTAATGATTTTCAACGAATCAACAAGATTATTAAAAAAGATAACATTTAACAACAGATCTAAAGGATATCAACAAGATAAACTTCCCATAAACCCTATAAAGCTTAAGATTTTATAAACTATACAAATAAATAAATAACGAACAGAGATGTAAATCCAACGTAGAACAACAAAAGCGTCAGAAGAAGTAACAACAGATCCACCTAGAATCAATAAATCAACTTATATTTTAAACCCTTTCAACAAAAAGAAATCTTTTTTTTCTTAAGTTCTTTCAGAGAAGCTTCGAAAAAACTGTAAATAAAAGAGAATAGAAAAATGAATAAGTTGAAAGCTAAGAAGAATACGGTCAGAATTCGCCATGGCTGTGTAGTGTGCCTGCGGCGGAAACTTGGTTTGTATGAGAGAAAAAGAAAGAGAAAATGTGAGTAGACGACTGACTAACGGACCCCAAAACCCTAGCAAACTTTTGTGTTATTCATTTTTCGGGTCAACCCAAAGTTTCGGGTCAAAACATGTTGAGTCGGGTTGCGTTTTGGTTTTGTGTTTCTTTCAGCAATCCAAATGGGTTTAATTAATAATGAAGAAGAGAATAAGGCCCACTTACAAAAGAAGGATATAATTTCACAAAATTCTTCAAACTTAGGCTTAATCTTATTCGTTATAGCTACTGGGCTGTCACATTAAGCAAACAACGATACAATAAAAAGCCACACGTGTCTGATGGATTTTTCCCAAATCTCTTTAGATTTTAACGGTCACGATTTACTTAGATCGTGCATCTTCGCTACATAAACCCTTTCTGGGTCAAGTAGGGTTTTAACAAAAGTGAGAATCACAGAGGAAGCGAAGTGTAAAGGTACTTAACTCGTCATACTCATTTCTTTCTCATAAACCCTAGAACCTCTCAGCTTCGATTCTCTTTAGCTGTTTTAAAAGGTTCTCTCTTCTCTGATTTTGAGTGATCTCTGTCATTTCTGAGCTTTTCACTGTCATCGATTTTGTTTCCGATCTTTGTGTTTGGGTTCCTGAAAAAGTCACGGATTTGCAAGGCAACGAAGAGTGCGAATTTAAAAAGCTTTGATTGTTGTTTTTAAGTTACTCTCTTCTTCAGAGGGGGAAAAAGTGTGAAAGTTGCTTAAATGTTGAATAGAAAATTGAAAATGATATGTTCATTTCTTTAATTGAGTTTCTTGTGGCTAAATGATTTGTCTTTCCATCTTAGATATCAAGTTGCGATGGCTTTTCTGAGTAAATTCGGGAACATATTGAAGCAGACGTCGAGCAAGCAACTCAGTGCTCAGGTTTCTTTATCAAGCCCTTCGCTTTTTCAGGCGATAAGATGCATGTCATCTTCTAAGCTCTTTATTGGAGGTGAGTCTAGCCCTAGAAACGAATAATTGTTTACTTGTTTTTGCTATTTTGTTACTAACTTTATGGTTTTTTTTTTAGGTATGGCTTATAGCATGGATGAGCATAGCTTAAGAGAAGCTTTCACCAAATACGGTGAAGTCGTTGAAAGTAAATAACTCATCTATTTAGTATTCTTGTAAATTTTATTGCAGTGGGTTAGTGAACAAATAGGCACTTGGTTCTTGAGTTTGGTTTGTTTATTTGGTATTTTGCTAAACTTAGCCTCTATGTGTTTCCACAGCTAGGGTTATTTTGGATCGTGAAACGGGTAGGTCGAGGGGATTTGGATTTGTTACATTCACCTCTGCTGAAGCGGCCTCTAGTGCTATTCAGGCTTTGGATGGCCGGGTAAGTTTCATTGCTTATCTATGAATCTTTGAAAGAGTAATATTGTCTGTGAGCTAGGTGTCATTGATAATCTTCGCAGTTTTCAGTATCTTCTTCTCTAAGTGTAGTGTTTCGTTGGGTTAACTGTCATTGATATTCTTCCCTTTTGATCCAATGCCTTAATTCTTCCTCAGGATCTCCATGGCCGGGTTGTTAAAGTAAATTATGCAAATGACAGAACAAGTGGTGGTGGTTTTGGAGGTGGTGGCTACGGAGGCAGTGGTGGTGGTTATGGTGGTGCTGGCGGCTATGGAGGCGGCGGTTCTGATGGCTATGGAGGTGGCAGTGCTGGTGGCTATGGAGGCGGTGGTGCTGGTGGCTATGGAGGCGATGGTGGTGGCTATGGAGGTGGTGCTGGTGCTGGTGGTGGCTATGGAGGCGATGCTACTGGTCATGGAGGTGGTGGTAGTGGATATGGTGCAAGTCCAGGTGCTGTTGGTGACTATAATGGAAGTAGTGGTTATGGTACTGCCAATACTTACGGTAGCAGCAATGCTGGATTCGCTGGAGACAACCAGTTTGGAGGAAACCCGGTTGGCAACAGCTCTCAGTTCGGTGGTGACAATACTCAGTATGGTGTTGGTGGCCAATTTGGCGGTGAGGCTCAGTTTGGAAGCATGGAGAATAATGAGACGAAGATGGAGAATGGACCAATGGATGGAGGTTTCGAAGATGACACTGATATTGCTAAAAGAGCTTGAAGCAGCTAACAAAAAATGTTGTCAAGACTTGTCTTTTCATATTTATCCCATGCCTTAGCTATTCTACATTGCTTCATGAATGAAAAAAAAAACACTTTATCTGGAAACAATCTGCTTTTGCTATCTTGAAAATAATTTGTAGCTTGAGATTGTTTCTTAAGTTTTACATTAATTTTAAACAAAAAAGTGAGCTTTGTTACAGCTTTGCTTGTGGTCTGATATGAGAGTTTCATCTGTTTCTTCATATCTTACACACTAACCAGACTTTCAAAATTCCCATACAAGCAAAACTCTGTTGTTGTCTAATGTTATAGATTCTGTTATGTTTCTTCCATGAGAAATAACATCTTCTGAGCATTCAACACAACAGGAGACCCTTGTTTTGTTTTCTCAACAATCTGCTTTATCAGTTGCTTCTCCATTTCACTCTCAAAGTCGATGCTTTCTTCATCTTCTTCCACACCAATAAGGTCTAACAGCTCCTGCTCCTGCACCTTGGAATCGTCCTTCTGATGGCTCCAAGGTAAGCTTTTCTTGGCTGAAGAGAAATCTTCTTGGTGAACTCCACTCTCTTGCATGCCTAAGGGTGAATCATCATCATTACCATCTTCTGAGTCAATGTCTATTTTCATCAATTCGTCGTAAGACTCATTGAATGCATCAAGTGCTTCCCCTGTTAAGTTCATAACCAGGGGTTGCATCTCAGTAAGATTAGTCTTTGTGTGCTCTGTAGAAACTGGGATTTTTGAGTCACTCTTATATGTTATCACTTCACGGGTTTCCCATAACCTTGACCATGACTTCTTGCTCTCTGATTCCATGACCAGCTGCTCCACCTTCCTTTGGCTCTCTTGGAGTTCATTCTCGAGCTCTCGAATCCGTTTCTCCAGGCGTAAATTGATAACTTCATGCAACCGCAAGCTCAATTCGCGAGGTGAGACAGCATAGTTTCTTGACTCAGGTGTGGAGTTACCACTTGGGTCTTGGTTGGACTCGGCTTCATCTAAACGTTTCCCTTTAACCCGATCAGCTCTCAGTTCACCTTGTGCAAATTCTACCTCGAAATCCGGCTCTATCTGCAAAACATTTCAAAGTGGAACTTACAAAATTGAAATTTGAACATCTTCTTTGAGTTTTGATGACTCAGGCAAGGCAAAGCAAAGAGCAAATTAAAAGTGTAGGTAACAAACCTCGATCATATCAGAGAGTCTTGTCTCAATGTTGGAGGAGTTCATGTTAATTTCTAGCCTTTCAAGTTCAGCTTAAGCTCTGCTTCAATATTACTTATAGATTCTGAATTCTCAGCTGCCTTTTCTATATCTAGCTCCTTCACTATCAACGAGTCTTCTAAATCATGTACCAAGTTCTCTGTTGGCTTCAGCTCTGGTTTAACTTTACTCACTTCAGCTTGGCTTGCCATGAACGAAGACATTATGCCAATCGAGATCCCGATTTGTATCAAAACCGTTGCATCACTTACTCCTGAAGAAAAAAAGAAACTTAAGTACCATGCCTTTCCCTTTTCCAGTATAAATAATACAATTCAATGATTGCAACAACTTTACCATGTTTTCTACTCTTGGTCTTCTCATTTCCCACTTCTCTCTTAACCAAAGACTCAAACCCCGGGATCCTGCAACTTTGTGTAGCCTTATCTTCATTGAGAACAATATGTTGGGTCAACCACATAGACTCTGCAGTGCTCTTGCTAATTACTCGAGTACCATCAGTCACGAGTAATGGCCTTGAAATAGAAGTGTGCGGCGATGGAAACGGGCTAGTCATGTAATCTTCCATTGTCATTTGCTCTATATGAAACCTGGACATTAAGCAGCTTTCTAGTGAACTCAAAGGTTTAGTGAATCGACTGTACCGCTGGTCTCTCCTAATGAATCTTCTTCTCTGCATATATGACGAGTTCAGCTCTGTGTCAACTTCAAAAGTACCACTGCTTTTCAAATTCCCATATTCAATCTCCGGGAACTCGGACTTTAAACCAAACAAAGAATCTGAATGGTTATCTTCATAATTTCCTGAATTCTCTCCACTCGTAGATGGTACATCCACTTGATATGCATCCGGATTTTCATCATCTGATATCAGTTTCTCATCCCCAAACTTGTTTCCATTCACCTCCTTGACTCTTGCCAATCTGCTAAGTAGGCACCTAGGAGGAGATTCAGGCTTCACATTCTGAACATCTTCAGAAGAAGATTCAAGAACATTATCTTTACCTTTGGTTACATTCTGCAACTGCTTAGCTATATATCCTGTGGCAGCAGTAGCTACGATTAACCATATATCCATTTAACCTACTCTCTCGTATTCAAGAATCAAGAGACCAATCCAAAATTTAGCAGTAGAATCTCTCCTTCTTCATTACAATTCACTGTGCAATAGACTTCAGTGAAAGAAACTTCCATCAAACACTAATCCAATGAACGAACAGCAACTTAAAAATTTGAAAGCTCAGGCTTTTACAACCCCTAATCTTTCAAGCACCACAATCCAGAAGAGCTAACGGAAACTTCAGCAGAAATGTTTTGTCTGCAAATTCACAAACGAATTCAATAAAAGCCAGCTCAAGTCAAAACCTAGAAACTCGGATAAAAATGCAGGACTCAGGTCGAGGGCAATGTCCAAAAGCCCCACTTTGAACCAAACTATAAACGGAAGTCCAATTACGAAGCAACACCCATCTTCACAAACCCAGAAAAAAAGCTTCGATTTTTCCGTCAAAGATAAGCTGAGGAGCAGAAACTACGTGTACCCTTTTGGTTAAAAGTAAGCGAATAATGCAAGGAACGAAAAACAAAAAAAAGAGAGACCTTGCTTGTGTAGCTTCAAGAAAATGATCAATGTTAACAAATGAGGAAGCTCAAGCTCTATAAGAAATTGAAAGGAGAAGACAATCGGAAAGGAGGAGAATCTTTGTCGGAAACTGGTTCAATCGTATTTATCAAAAAAAAAAAAAAAAAAAAAAAAAAAGAAAGAGCTGGTTCAATCGAATCGGCCAAGGACGAATGAACGGCTCTGTATTTTATTTATTATATCATATCTTCTTCGTTTACAATAAAGAAACGACGATACGGCAACTCAGTGAGCAACTCTGTAAGGTTATTAAATTTCGAAACTTTTAAAATAATATTATGATTAATTAAAAAAGGTTGTCCAAAAATAAGAAAAAAACTATTTTGTTTAATAACCAAATTAACAATACAAGTACGGAAATTTATGGAATAATATTCACTTAAAAGGTTAAAAGACAAACTACTATTTGCCCATTTTACCAAAAAACTTATATTTCTCCTCAATAAAATTTTCCATTTTCTATAATCAATTTTACCCTCGTATAACGTTAAAAATATCAACTATAGTAAATATAACAATATGAAAGATATTATTCCATTTTTGTTTTCTTTTCTGTGCAAAATTTGGAAAATCCTGTAACGTAAAAATTAAAAAATGTTGACTATTTGAAAGATGCCATATATTTTCTATTGGTGCTGTAACAGTGACTAAATACGCGTTATTTTCCGTTTTTACCGAAATAAAATGGGTAATTGGAAAAGCAAGAATTAATTTAAAACCAATTAAACATTAAACATATCAACGTGGCCCGAATTACACAGTATTGACTTGCATTCTGAACCGGCATGCAATAGCACAAACCATAAACTAGACCAAATACAACTTCTCGGTAGAGCCTAAAACCGAAGATAACTAAAATACATAGAGAGTTTGCTTAGGGAGCAAACTCAAATACAACACAGCCAAGAGAAGACACAATCTTTCTTTCAAAAGTCTCCAAATATTTCTTAACATGTGGTTTTAATCCTAAAAGAATATAATCAGAAACCCAAAGCTTCTAGTGGCAATCAAAAAGGGTAGTTTCTGGGTGAAGAATAAACTACAGGGGTTTAGACGCAGCATTATCTATATAAGCCTCAGCTTCTTCATCTTTAGAGAATCTTCCTCCTTCTACAAGGCCTCTTATCAAAGTGTTGGCATAGGCTTTTGCAGGAGGTCGTAGAGGAATCTCACCGGATGTGAACTTCTCAACAGCAGAAACCGTGCAACTGCAAACAAAAAGTTATTAAGAAACCACAGGTAAAAATAAAGTTGAAAGCGAGCATTTGCGAGCAGCAAAAAAGAAAAGAATGATGAACACTTACGTCATTGTAAGCATAGGAATGTCGCGTTCTTTCCCCAAGCAGACAACATTTCCATACCAACCATCCTGTAGAAAATTCGATACAAGGATATAAGTGTGACTATTACATGTTACACTAGGTGTGTGATCAATCAAGATTTGTTGTCTGACTAACCGAAGCAGCTTCAAGTGAAAGGGATCCTTTGTTCTCTAATAACTGTAGAGCAGCTAGATCAAAGAGCGGAGAATCAGAATCTACATTCAAACCATTTTCCTGAAACAGAACGTCGTTGAACTGTTCAAGCCTGTTCACAAAGAAACAAGCATAGTGAATAAACAGAAAAGATCACCAAATGATTTATATATGGCAAGTGAAACAGATACTGAGATGAAGAGTGGTACACTTAACGTGATTCTGTACAAACACATGTGAGTTAGATAATTGAGATTAGTAAGGGGATTGGTGAAAGCAACTCCTCCTACACCCCAAGTAACTGTAGATTCACGGCCAAAGAACAATCTATGTGGAAATGTTTCCCACACTATTTCCTTTGGTGGACTTTTATCCATTGAACCAACACATGCCTTTTTCATTCCCTCGGCCTGAAAATAAACACAAACAGTGATAGATGTGTCTATTAGGATCAAAGCTCTGACACGACCCTCCCCCCATAAAAATAAAACAGGGTTACTTACTTGTCCCCCTTGAATATAGCAAAGGAACCTCGGTTTCCACATGTTGGATCCATAAGAGGCATACCAAATGTCAACCTTTGCTAGCTCAGCTCTCCAAGATGTAGAACCAGTATCTACTTGGTGGTTTTCAATGTTTAGTTTCGACATTTGATCCAGGAGTCTATGAGTGTCGTCTTCAGTTTCAGAATCGGAGCTTGAGATAAGGATAGACTAAAATGAACAAACAAAAGCAGATAAGAAATTCAGAGACTGTCTCGATAAAGATCAACCAGAGAAAAGTTAGCAAGGAGGCAAAAAAGTTAAGAAGTAGTTGCTATGTGAAAAAGAAGCGAGGTTTTTTGAAAATCGAATGCTCTCTCTGGTGACCAAAGGAAATGTCAGACAAAAAGAAAGGTGCCCAACTGGAGTAGGAGCCTTCTGATTAATCAGCTTCCGCGGTAATTCATCTACAAGTGAAGGCCAATATGCGCATAGCCTCTTGCGTACCTAAACCCACAAGAAGCCTGAGAGTTATCAACTAGAAACTTAGGCATTACAGAATATTTATTGCAGAAACTGAGCAGGAAAGAGAAATCATAGCCAATTTGAAGAAAATTGTTTCAAATTGTGAAATGGAAAAGTAAGAAAAATAGGATGATATAGACCCATACCGCTTGTATGACACGCCATGTAGACTCGAATGGATATGCTTCAGAAGAACCTTGAATTGGTTTGTCTCCAAGCAAAACTTGGACACATGCAAGTGAAGACTTTGCGATTGAGTCAAGATTGTATCCACCCTCTAATGCCATCACAATCTTACCACGTGCAAACTCCATCAGCTGAAAGAAAATTGGTGAAACAAACACAATTATATCATTTCCAAGTTTGGTTCAGGGCTAAACAACCAGCTAAACCAATAACTTTTATTTTCAGTGAAAGAGATCAGTGTAACACGAATACAAAAAATGGAGAAAAGGTTCACTTCAAACCAACCTTCTTCAACATAATTGAATATCCATATGGTGTAACACGACAACCCCCGAGTGGATCACCAATAGCTGTTAAGTGGAAGTTGAAAAGGTTACACAACTCTTAACGTGACATAGCCTTGAAAACAAAATGCTTACACCATATATACCTGCATCAAATCCAGCTGAAAGCAAAATAATATCGGGACTAAATTCTTTCGCCACAGGAATCAAGACGTGGTCCCATGCAGCAAGATAATCTGCATCTCCACATCTACCTTGCTCCCATGGAACGTTTATGTTAAACCCTTCACCTGGACCTTCCCCAACCATGTTATAATCTCCATCATCACCCGCTGGATAGAACCTTCCATACTCATGCCTGGCCACATATGCATTTCGAATTACTTTCCAAGCACAAAACTCAATAAAAACAAGTGAAAAGAAGAGTAAACAGAGGTAACAAATATATACCTATGAACAGAGAAAAATAGTACACGAGGATCTTTCCAGAACATTTTCTGCGTACCATTTCCGTGGTGGACATCCCAATCAACAATCAGAATTTTCTTGACACCTAGATCCGGCTGCATTCAAAAAGCAAAGAACATGAGAAAAAACACACCAAAGGAATGTGAATAGAGATTTTTGAGAGCAAGTAACAGATACTAAAAGCATCACAAAAGTCAATAGAAGTCCTTACTCTTTCGTCTAGTAAATAACTAGCAGCAACGGCTACATTGTTGAATAAACAAAATCCCATGGCTTCATCTGCCTCAGCATGGTGCCCCGGAGGCCTAACAATAGCATAGCCACAATCTAATTCTCCTTCTGCAACTTTCTCTGCCACCTGTTCAGTTGCAAGAAAACATTGTTACATATCGTAAATCGAATCATTCTAACCATTTTTAATACTCCTGTGTGATAGGAAGAAGTCATTTGTATGGATTCAGTATTACCTCCACAACAGATCCAGCTGCAAGATATGCGGCTTCAGATGAACTTCCATTCAGATATATAGAATTCAACTGCGAAGCAATCCTGTTTCTCCGATAATCTTTCTGTTTTGTGCTAATACTCCTAACTAAATTAACATGATCCCTAGTGTGAACCAATTGGAGATGCTTATCTTGTGCTTTGCTACTACCAAGAACGACACATCTGCAAAAGAAAAGACCAAAATAGTCCGTACAATGTCATTTCATCCGAATCCAAGAACAAACCGTGACGGATTCACACCCGAAAGACTAGATTATACGTTCCTAACTAATGGACTGCCACATTATCCTAATAATTGAAGTGCATACGAAAATTGAAAACAAAAAAAATATAATTAAAAATCCAGAGACGATTGGAAACTTTCTTCAGACAAGACAAAATAACACAAACACAAGACCAACAATAACCAAAAGCTAGCCAATTTATGAATAGTTACAAGTAAAAGAAAATGTCTTTAGCTAGGAGAAAAACAGTTAACAAACTAAGAAATTCAGCAGGCAGACGAACCATTTGATTCGATGAAATGCACAATTCAGATTGAGAAAATTAAATGTTCTGCCAAGGAAAACGAATTAAGACCCATTTCTCAGCCAAGAGAATCAGAAAACACCCAATTTCAGCCTTTTCTAGGGCTTTAGCGCTAAGAAGATAACAGAGCCGCAGGAGAAGAGGAAACTCAGGAAAGTATGAACCTTTGAGTGACTCCAGCGAGCTGAAGCTTCTCCCAGATAACTCTTATGCGATCCGGACACTCTGGGTGATCTTCGCCGTCAGGTGTGTCGTGTTTGCACATCGTCTCGTCGTAAACAAGTCCCACCTTTCGCTGGCATTTCCCGGCGATTTTTCCGTCACAGTCTCCACAATCTTTGCCAGAAGAATCGCCGGCCATGGCCATGTCGGAGAGATGTGAAGTCCTATCGTTCGACGATCAGGAAGAGAAGGTGAAAGGTCAATCTTTGCTCTCAGCTCTGAAGCTTCAAAGTAATTTACTTTTCAATTTTTTTTAATTTTTTCCTTTTCATTTTTTTTGTTTTTTAGGTTTGACCATTTTGGAGATTCTTTGGAGGGAAAATGGGAAACCTAGTATCTCAACCAATCAAAGTATGACACGTCACATTTTAGCTAGAAACAACGATTTAAAAAACCTGACTTCATTTGGCCGATTGAACCGCAGAAACCAGTTTAAAACCACTGAACCGGCGATAAATTAAAGACTAATCTGGATGTTTCAATTAGGAAGTGTATATAGAGATAGAGTGCAAAATGTAGAAGAGATAGTGCCTAAACTTAAAGCTGAAACTCAACAGTTAACTGTTCTTCAAAGATCTCTCGTCACTTGACAATTAAACATTGTTTGGTTTACAATCACAAAAAAGGGTCTTTTGTGGTTACTATGAAACTCCACTGTACTTTGGACTCAAAAGATGTGCTCCTAAAAGGTCAAAATGCTAAATCGAGATACGTACCTCTATCCAACCTGCTTAGTCCTCACAAGAAACTCCTTCCACTGCTCCTCACACTCTTCTAGAGTAAGGTAAATGTAGGTCTCTCCACGCTTTTCAAAGTTCAAGCGAAGGTTGTGGTAATGTTCTGCTGCGTGTTGAAGCTCCAAACCTAGAGTACCCTGGCTTTTCCATTGGCGACATACTTGATACTGAGTGGTGATAATTGCTGCGGCGACGGCAACTTCCCTTTCTTTCCTTAACTCCCGAACGAAAAACTCTAATTCTTTTTTTAACCTCTCGTAGCCAAGGCATAAGAGTTTCTTGACCTCCTCCCGAGTTATATATTTACTATCGGGTTCAACATCTTCCAAATCCATGTCTTCATCTTCAGAGTTCATGTTTTCATCCTCAAGTTGGTTTCTTAACCTATCTTCCTGGATTTCCTTATCTAGGCGTTCAGCTTTCGCTACTGCCTCATCTCGCTCCCGACCATTACCCGCTTCAAGCAACTTCTCTTTGGCTTCTAAATCTTTTCTCCATGCCTCCAATAATCTATCACGGGCAGCCAATAGAGACTTCAACTCTTATACTTCACGGAGGAGAGCGTCACTGGAGTTTCTTTCTGCACTTAGGTTCTTTAAATTCTCATTAGACGCCATCAATGCGTCAGAAGCAGCAGAAAATTTGCACCTCAGCTCTCTATTCTCCTTAGCGAGGTGATCAAACATCAAAATTGCCTGAAAGGGAATGCAAAGCAAATTATTCCCAGGAAGAGAAAATGACAAGGTGAGGGAGCAAGGCTAAAACTTCACTTACCTTCCAGGAACTTTCTTTGCCAAAAGCAATGCAATCGTCGAATTCCATATTCATGCGCTCTTCGTTAAAAGAAGGAAGAACCTTCTCCACCATAACATCTTCCAACTCTGGGAAACCATAGTTTGAGGTTGGACCAGAAGCGAGAGCCTTTCTTTTATTGGCAACAGAAAGATGCGAGCGGGGCAAAAGATGACTGGTTCTTCTGGGGTCTAAGGTGGGAGGACTTTTTGTCCTTGCGCCAGTAACTGGAGTAGATGTTTTCTGATCAATAAGCTTCCACGATATTTCATCTGCAAGTGAAGGCCAGTATGTGCTCAGTCTATTGCGTACCTAAACCCACAAGAAACAGATGAGCTTGGTGAACTAGTAACATAGGCACTTCATACAAGATTGTTTCAGACTGTCAAATGAGAAAGTTAGAAAATAGGATAATAGAGAGCCATACCGCTTGTATGACATGCCGTGTAGATTCTAATGGGTATGCTCCAGAAGAACATTGAATTGGTTTGTCTTCAAGTAAAACTTGGACACATGCGAGTGAAGACTTTGCCATTGACTCAACATTGTACCCTCCCTCTAACGCAAGCACCATCTTTCCTTGTGCAAACTCCATCAGCTGAAAGAACATCGGTGCAAATACAATGATATCAAATCCATGTTTTGTTCAGGGGTAACCAACCAGCAAAACCAACAAGTGTTTTTTCAGTGATAGAGACCAGTGGAACGCAAATACAAACAATGGAGAAAAGAGGCAGTTCACTTCAACACCAACCTTCTTCAACATAACTGAATATCCATGTGGTGAAACACAACAACCCCCGAGCGGATCACCAAGAGCTGTTAAGAGAAAGATGAAAAGGTTACAAACCTCTTACCGAAACATAGCCTTGAAACAAATGCTTAGACCACATATACCTGCATCAAATCCAGCTGAGAGCAAAATAATGTCAGGATTAAATTCCGTTGTCACCAGAATCAAGATATGGTTCCATGCGGCAAAATAATCTGCATCTCCACAGCCTCCTTGCTCCCATGGAATGTTTATGTTAAACCCTTCACCTGGACCTTCCCCAACCATGTTATAATCCCCATCACCTCCCGTTGGATAAATACTTCCATGATCATGCCTAGCAACAAATGCATTTCCAGTCACTTACCTCAACAAATATAATGTGAAAAAGGTAGTTTGGAAAGAAGAGTAGACAGAGGTCACAAATACAAACCTATGAACAGAGAAAAATAGTACACGAGGATCTTCCCAGAACATCTTCTGCGTACCATTTCCGTGATGGACATCCCAATCAACAATCAGAATTTTTTTGACACCTAGATCCGGCTGCATTCAATAAAAGCTAAAGAACATGAGACCAAAGGAATGTGACAAAAGAATTTTGAGAGCAAGTAAAAGATACTAAACGGATCACAAAATTTAATATAAATCCTTACTCTTTCGTTTAGTAAATAACTAGCAGCAACGGCTACATTGTTGAATAAACAAAATCCCATGGCTTCATCTACCTCAGCGTGGTGCCCGGGGGCCTGACAATAGCAAATCCACAATCTAAGACTCCTTCTGCAACTTTCTCCGCCATCTGTTAAGTTGCAAGCAAATATTATTACCTATCATCAATCGAATCATTTCTAATAATTCTCTATCCTCCTGTGTGAAAGAGAAAATTTGTATGGATCTATTATTACTGTTACCTCGATAACAGATCCAGCTGCAAGATAAGCGGCTGCAGATGAACCTCTATTCAGATATATCGAATCCCACTCTGAAGCAATCCTTTTCTCCGAGAATTTTTCTGTTTAGTACTAATACGCTTAACTAAATTAACATGCTTCTTTGTGTGAACCAGTTGGAGATGCTTATCTTCTGCTTTGCTACCGCCAAGAACCACACATCTACAAAAGGAAATACCGACATTGTCCGTACATAGAATGTCATTTCAGCAAAATCCAAGAACTGATCTTGATGGATACACTCCCGAAAGACTAGATTCCTCCTTCATTACTCTAATTGACAGTGTTATGAGTGAAAATGAAGCAATAACTCAAACCCAAAACCGTCAATAACCAAAAGGTAGCAAATTTATGAAGATATTCAAGTAAAAGAAATGTCTTTAAGTGGACAAGAAACAGTTAACCAAACTGTGAAGCTTCTATATAGAACCAGAAATACCCTATTTGAGCTAATTGCAGCAGCAACCTCTCTCCATTTTCTAGGGTTTTATCGTCAAACAAACACGAGAAGAGTAAAGTATGAACCTTTGAGCTACTCCGGCAAGCTGAAGCTTTTCCAAGATAACTCTGATGCGATCGGGACACTCATAGTGCTCCTCGCCGTCAGGTGTCTCGTGTTTACACATCGTCTCGACGTAAATAAGACCCACCTTTCGATGTCTTTCCCTGGCGACTTTATCCTCACCGTTTCCGCAGTTTTTTCCGAAAGATTCGCCGGCCATGACTATCAGGGAGAGAATGTGAAGGGTCAAAGAGAAGCAGAAACAAAACGCTACTCTGAAGCTTCAAACTTCAAACTAATTTTTTTTTTTTTTTTACATCATTTTAGAGCTTTGGAGGGAAAGTGGGAAACCTACCATCTTAACCAATCAAAATCTGACACCTCACATTCTACTAAAACAAATAACCGGTTGAACCGCATAAACCAATTTAAAATCGGTGAACCGGCGGAAAACAAAACCAATTTGTTTTTCTTTTTTTTTTCTTTTTTTTTTTTTTTTTTTTCTGGAATTGTTTTTTTTTTTTGTGTTTGAAGAGAAAGAGAGAGGGGAAACACAATCGTTTGGTACTTTCAACTTTGTATTTCGATTCTTTACTTCACAAAAACATATGTGGTTACAATGAAACTCTGCTGTATTTAGACTATGCTATGTTGTCACATCAACAACAATCAAAAATCTCTTCTTCTTCTATTAATTTCAAAATGTCAAAACACAAAATCGAGATATGTACCTCAAAGCTGCTCACTGTGTGACTGTACCTCAAAGCTGAAGAAGCTTTATATAATAGCTGCAAGGCCGTTTTCCTCCATAAAATCTATAAGACCTCGAGGAGGGAAATCGAAGAAAATGAATCCTTGAAGCTGTTCTTCTAATCTGCTACTGCTTGCTAACCATTCTGCACACGAGTTCTGTCCTTTGGAGATAACGTAAATGTTACACTCCCACTCCTTCAAGATCATGTCCTTGCATGAACCCAGAATCGTTTTTTTTTTAGGAAACAGGACGGACTTTGTTGTAAGAGCAGTGATGACCTCACGGCTTGTTGTCTCCAACTGGATTCTTCGGAAACCACCATCCCATAGAATTTTAAGGCCATGGTATATAGCCAATATCCCAGCTGCGACTTCAGAGATGTTCTTATGGCACATAGCATAGCCAAACACCCACTTCCCTGATTGGTTAAGCACTATTCCAGCGAATCCCATCTTTGAAGTTCCTTGTACATTAAGTTTCACAAAGGGTGGTGGTGCCCATAGCTTCTCAAAACCAGGAGGTACACTTGCTTCTCTGTTCAACTCCTCTAGTGATTTTGAGGGAGTGCTTTGTGATTTAGCAAGTAGGTTCAGAGCTACACTTGGGGTCGGGCATTCAGTGTCTATGTCCATGTCAACAGCATCCCCACAATCAAGATCTTTATCAATTTGATGAGCAGTTCCTGGACCAAGTGCTTGTGAGTTTATGGTCTTGGGAAAAAACCCCCAAAGGAAGTTTTCTGTTTTCTTCTGCGTATTGATGACAACTGCAAACACAAAACAGATGTTTTTCTTAAAACCACTGAAAGTTTATGGCCAAACAGAAATATGTGGAGTAATACAGTAGGCCTACACTGGGAGGTCTTGTCCAATAGTTTCGAGGAGAATATCAGCAACTCGGAGCCGTTGATATCAACTTTGGCATTGTGATTTGCCATTGCCTCAAACATATAAGCATGTTCCCCTTTAAACCTGAAAGAATGAGTGAGCATACCCTGATTGGATAAGTTTTCTGATAATAACGACACAACAAAGAATAAGAAGCTTGTCCTTCATAGAAAAGGGCTTTTGAGTACCTTTCTGTTGTATTCTCATCTGGGAAAAGGTACATCTGGATATTCAATAGCGACGGGCATCTGTCAGATACATCATTAGGAATGTGGTGTGTAGGAAGCAGTTCGACCTTGAGTAAATCAGGCATCGCCTTTGAAAGTTCGTGTGCCTTCTTGCTGATAGTGGATGCAGATGTAGCCCAAAAGTCGCAGTCAAACTTAAGCGGCGTGGAAGAATCCACAATGCGGCCCCTGGTACAGTGGTTAAAAGGAAAATTTCATCATTTACAGGCAAAGAGGAACGGCAGAGCTAATAACTTGTAAGGGTCAACATTTTCAGATCTCCAGTTTCAACAATGTAGCATATGCCAAATGTGAGAGAGATTAAGCACTGTTTAACATTCTAACAAGGAAAAGCCACTAGTATTTCAGAGAATATTTCCCACCTAAGTTGTAAAATTGGCAAGAGTAATGGCAACAATTTAGCATATAGAGTGATCTGATTAATGCTTCGAACAAAACACATGTTTTTAGTACAAAAAAAGATTATGAAAGTGTTAAATAACTCACTTCCAAGTAGGATATTTAGATGGTAGATATTCAAGTAACTCCGTCAATTCTTCATCAGAGACTGATTGACGTATCTCTTTGAAACCATGATCTTTAGCTTTATCACCAACTTCCAGTATCTCTTTGAAACCATGATCTTTAGCTCCATCACCAAGTTCCACAATCGGTTCTGAACAAACAGAGAAAAAGCAAGAGGTGTTTTTTAGCCATCCAATGGAACGAAGATTACGATCTTTGGCTTTCAGAAAGAAAAGAGAAGCAAAAGATTTATCACCTTGTACAACATGCGTTGCATTAGGAGCGTGTTGGTTAACTCTTGAACGAATCTGCAAAGCTCGTGGACTAGGAGGAGGCTCATCGGTCTTAGGTTGATGGAGACTAGGTTTGATTTTCTTTCTCACTAGTGGAGTAGTCACGTTCCAAGCTTCAAGACCGCAAATAATTTCTTTCCTGGAACCTGCTGCAGAAGTAGCCAAGACTGGTCTTGATGCTTCTGTAGTTGGACCAGCAAGGGCAGGTCTTGGTGTTTCAGGAGTTTGACGAGCCGAGACTGGTTTTGGTACTTGAGAAGTTGAACGAGAAGGGACAGGTCTTGATGCTTCAGGAGTTTGATGAGCCGAGACAGGTTTTGGTACTTGAGAAAGGTTAGATTTTGATGATTCAGCAACGGGAGAAACTAGCATTTCATTGCCTCCAGATGTCAGTTTCATAGCTTCCTCCGGTGAAATCAACATCACCTTTGAAGTTTTAGGTGTTGGATTCCCTCTAGGAACCGGATTTGAAGATTCAACCCGCTGTTTACTCCTGCCAGGAACTTCTTTGATGCCAGGACCCATCGATCAATCGAGATTGATGAGAAAATTTCAATCTTTGAACTGACAAAAAAAAAAAAAACAAAAATCGGATTAAAAAAATTAGCCAACCCAAGAATCAATTCAAGACGAGATTAAACATAAGTACTAAATACTCGACGTTGAATCGACAAAGACGAATCTTTTCTCACAATCTGATCCAGAAAACTTCCATTAACTAACTCTTCTAAGAGAGCACAATCCTGATGATTATCCACTACAAACCCAAAACCAAGCAAAAAAACGAAACGTCTTTCTTCAACAAAAATCGTTTACAGAAGAGAATTTCAAACCCTAGATTATAAAACTGGAACCTACAAAACCATAACAAAATCCTTTTTTCAGTTGAATAGTGCGGAACGCGTGATAACGAATGCAGATAAACTGGAACACAGAATCAGTCATTTTTTTTTCTTGAAAACGACGAGCACTAATTTCAGAAAATCATCAAAGAAATAGTATCTGTAACTTGCGTAGTACGGAATAGAAGGAGAAAAGATTATCAATAAACCCAAGAAAACGACGAAAGCAGGGAAAATGAGAAAAGAATCGGAGAATGTGGTATTAGATACCAAACGATTCAACTTCATACCGTAAAATCAGAAACCGCCGGCGAATTTTAGTTGTCGGAAAGTGAATAGACAGTGAGGAGAGAGAAAGCGTGGTGGTGCGAAGGTGAGGGAAGAGAGGGGAACGAGGAAGACGACAATATGAGAATGTATGAATTGCGATATCAACCCGTATCTTTTACTTTAATAAAAAGTCCCTCATATTCTATAACTATTAAGAAGGTATCAACTTTTCTTAAGGGTGCCAAAAAAACCATGTGCTAGTGAAGATACCAATTCTCATGTTTGAGCTTTTTTTGGTAATGTTTAAAACTTTTAGTGTATTTTACTTTTGAGATATTTAACCATAAATGTGGCTTATAAAGTTTGACTATACAAAAATACATCTCTATAATTAAGGATTTTATGATATCAATCTCATTTTACCATATACTTGTATGATTTTTACACAAACTATCCCATTTGCTTATGTATTTTTGGTGTTATATTAATCTTTAAAAAATGGGTGCAATTTTTTCACAAAGTAAAAATATCATAATCTGCATATAAAATTATGTATCTCGGATTTGGGTATGTGAAGTTTGTCAGATAAACATGTAGAATTTGATAATGGAGTTATTAACAGTAAGTGAGAAAAAAGAGGGTTATAAACAGTGAGTGAGAAAAAAAAAAAAGGAAAATGAGTTTAATACGGGTCCTGTCAATTCAAAAAGCTGACTTAGATGTTCTATATTCGGCAACCTTGAGTAATGAGTCCATACATTGTCATCATAACAGCTCTATCACCATTCTTGGAAACTTGGACTGGCCTTTTTTTGTCAACTTATCTATGGTAAGTTTAAATTTGTAATGGGTCCTTAGTCCTTAAAGATACAGATGCGTACGATTTTTTGGTAGCTAGCTGTATACAAGATTTTACATTAAATGGAAGAAAAAAAAGATATGAAACCTTTTATACTCTTAAATACACAAGTAAAGAAAGACTCATTTACATATTTTGTCAAAAAAAAGAGAGACTAATTTATATACATGAGTACACTACTGAAATGATGATAAAAAAAGGTCCAATCTCACTTAGCTAACTAGCAAAGTGACTTGTGACACAAGAAATGAAGAAAGCTAACACCTTTTAAAAAACCTAAATCCATATGTCTCTAACAACATTAAACTGTCTCTGTAAGAAGCCATTTACTCTTCAGATTCGGAATCAGAGGACAGATCAATGTATTCTGATCGGTTGAATAGAAAATTTTCCCATTGAGGCTTGAACACTGGACATATTGATAAATCCAAAGACAGGTATCGGTTTCTTCATTCTTCACCAACAGAGCAATAGTTTAAAAGTGAAAGAGATTGGTTTCGTCACCTAGTGAACATGGAGACACCGGACAGGAGGATGCAAGAGGCGATATGTCTGTAGTGTAC
The DNA here is from genome assembly GCA_028015245.1 of Cardamine occulta. Lineage (NCBI taxonomy): Eukaryota > Viridiplantae > Streptophyta > Magnoliopsida > Brassicales > Brassicaceae > Cardamine > Cardamine occulta. The sequence continues at coordinate 3,927,596 of CM051391.1, read as the reverse complement.
TGATCTAGAATATGAGGAACAACTTGTTCCACTTGATTAGTCCTTGATGATGGAGCAATTTCGATTGATGCTTTGTTATTCACAACTTGATCAGTTCTTGATGATGGAGCTGTTTGATCAAATAGGATATTGGTGATCCACAGCTTGATTAGTTCTTGTTAACACAGTAGCTTGATCAATAGAAACAGCTTTGTTATCTTCCATAGCTTGTTCCACTTGATTAGTTTTTGATGACGGAGCAGCTTCAGTGTCAACCACAACTTCTTCAACTTGATTACTTCTTGAATTAGCAGTTTTGTCAGCAATTTTCGGGTTAGGTGAGTAATTACGGCACTCTTCACATAACCAAAGATAAGGAACACGTTGTAACTTTACCCTCGCACAATAACTGAGAAACAAACACAAAACAAAGAAGAAGAGAGATTAAATTAAGATCAATGAGTGAGTTGTTAAACAGTAATTAAAGCAAGCTAAGCGAATCGACTTACATATGCTCTCTTGTTTCTCTGCACTTGAAGCATGTCATTATCAAAAGCTCATTAGCAACACTTCCACATATCTCACAAGGCTTCTTCTTTATCTATATAAATGTAGCAAATTAATGAATTAAGATAAGGTTACAGTTTCTCTGCTAAATTTAAAAACTTTTTGCTACTCAGAAACCGAGTGTCGTAAAAAAGGAACCTTTTTTTTTCAATTCCGAGAAAGACTTGAAATTGAAACATAGTTAAAAATAAACCCTAAAAGACGCAAAATTTCTCACATTGATTCCTAATTACGAAGAGAAATACAATTTCTTCCATGAATCAAGAAACAAGGATTACAGAGTCACAAACCCAGATCCAACAATTGTAAGCGAAGATGAGATTTACCGGTTTTACTGCAGAATTAGAAATATCTAAAGTAAAAGGCGAAGCTTTTGATCTAGCCTTGTAACCACTTTCGTCGTTCATTGTTATCGATCAAAAGGGTCTTCAATGGCGTCGACTGAGAAACCCAACAAATTTCGATCGTTTTCTTGAATTGGAAGAATCAGTTTCTTGTTTTCCTCTCAAGAACGAAAGACAGAATTTTGTCGCTTCTCCCTAAACCCCCAAACTTGAATATTGATTTCTTTTATGCGAAATCGAATTTCAAATTCTCTTATTTTAATATTGGGATTAATATTGGGGATAATTCACGTTTCCTAAAATTATTTATAAAAAATAAGTTTGAGCAAAAGTAATCCATATCTAGCCTCTAGGGAAGAATATTCACCCTGAGTTATAAAAGTAAAAAAGGAAATATATGACACGTGGCGTTCTCCAAACCATGTATTTTGTTATTATTTTTCGGAGTGTATAATAAGAGTGGTGAGTCAAATCCATCAACATTCATCAAACAAGTCCAAATCAAAATGACCGGTGGAAAAAAAAACACTGTGTTAACAACTTTAAATCCATATAAGAAGCTACACAAACATCTCTGAAAAAGCATTTAATTTGCAGATTCCGTATCAGAGAGAAGATTCGAGTCTGGTAGCTTCTGCTTCTTGACTTCATGAGATGTATCCATGGGCACAGGAGAAGCAGCTTCTTCAACTATATAATAGTATAAGATAAAACAAACAAAAAAAACACATCAGTTTCTTAACTTTTATATCAACAGAATCATACTTTAAGCAAGAAGAGATTGGTTTCATCATTTACCTACTGGACTTGTATGTGCATGTGAAGAAGGTTGATGAGTCTCTGAGATTTTATCATTAGAGTCGCTTGTGCTCATGTTGCGTTGGACAACTTCGTCATCAACGTCTTGATTAGTACTTGTTAATGATGTAGAAGTTTGATCAATAGATTCCACAACTTGATTAGCTCTTACTGGTGGGAAAAGGCACTTGTCACACATCCACATCGGAGGAACAGAATGTTTAATCACCCTCGTGCAATAACTGAAACATATATATAAATATTAAACTGAGTTTTGAGGAGATTAAGATAATATCCTTATTAACAGTAGTAAGAGAGGAATAATGAATCTTTACATATGCTCTCGTGTGACCTTGCAAAAGAAGCATGTCATTAGCTTATTCTCATTGGCATTACTTCCACAAATCTCACAAGGCTTCTTTCTCTGTACGTACGTAGCAATAAGATTTAAGATTAAGGAAACAGTTTCTTTGATAAATTCAAGAATTGGCATCAAATCTTGCTACGGAAGAAAACATATATAAATCCCAGTAAGAAAGAACGATGCAGAAGTTTCTCACGAATCAACAACTTTAAAACACACACACAATAGTTTTCTGATTATAAGGAGAGGAAACGAAGATAAACCATTAGTCAAAACTCGAAAATGCAGTTTCTTTTCATCAATGAATTGGATTTAGATTTTACCTTAGAATCGGAAAGGCTAATCTCTGACTCTACAGAAGGTAGCGTAGCTTCTGATCCACCGTCGTACCCACTTTCGTTGTCCATTGTTATCGATCTAAAGCTCTTCAATGGCGCCGAGTAAAACCAGGTTTCTATCGTTTTCTTGAAATGGAAGAAACAGTTTTTTTCCTCTCAAGAGCCAAGAGAAATTTCAATGCTCCTCTTCTTTGTTTGCTTCTCTCGAAACCCGAACTTGAATCTTTATCTATTTATATAGACGAAAGCCGACTTCGCATTCACTCGCAGAATCTAGTGGCAGTATTAATGAGTAAATAAATATAACGAAAATGAAAATCCGTAGTTATATGTGTTTTATTTTAATAATAACACTCAAATCGAAGCCAATTCCAACTTAAAATATTTTAAAAAGCTATTGGGTTGTACTATAGTTGTTGCCTATTGGACAGAAGAATCTCATATTTTTATTGCAGTATTCTCAGTATATTTCGGGAAAATGTAAACAAAAATAAACCTTATTTAGTAGCCATAAAATCTACAAGTAACTCTCAGGAGGTAAAAGTAACACAAGAGTCCTAAAACAAAATAGAAGCAGTAAGAGATTAGTAGCACTAATCTATGTACTAATTTCCTTGAGACAGAAGAAGCCACTCAGCATCGAATCAGTTCCTCTCCCTGTAGTGTCTCTGCAATTGCTTCCCAGGATTCCTGTGGTTGTTGTATCTGAGCTGGGGCTGATTCCACCAGAGCCAGTGCAAAAACAAACAAAACACATCAGATACAAGAGTAATCACTTAGAGTGTTTATAAAAGCTATGATTTAAAGAGAAAGAAGTAAATAGCCTACCTTAGTCTCATTGTCAACCACATCCCCATCATCAAAATGCTGAGGACCTTGACTGGAAGTTCCTGGAAGATGTGCTACTGAATTTTTCTTCAGAAGAAAACTCCCCCAAAGGAAGTTGTTTGCGTTCTTCTGCATCTTGATGAAAACTGCAAATACGCAAACCGGTTTTATTCATTCTTTAAGTCAGTCAAAACATATTGAAGAAAAATGACAATTCTGAAAGAAAAAGAAAAAAAACACATCAGGCTTACTCTGGGAGGACTTGTCTAGTAGTTTTGAAGAGAATATCAACAATGGTTTGCCCTTGATGTTAGTTCTGAGCATAGCATTGTGAGTCTTCATAACCTCAAAGAGATGAGCATGTTTCTCTGTAAACCTGCAAGAATCGTAAGTTTAATTAATAACAATGACATAACAAGAATAAGAAGCTTATCTTTTGTACAAAAAGGACGCTTGAGTACCTTAGGGTGTTTTTGTCAACTGAGAATAAGTACACCTGGACATCAGAAAGTCCTGGGATTCTGTTCCCAAACAAATCATTCAGAAGATTGCCTATAGGAACCAATCTGACCTGGAGTAAGACGGGAATCGCCTCTGAACATCTATGAGCCTTCTTAGGGAGAGTAGATGCTGGTTGAGCCAAAAACTCGCCATTACACTCAGATGGTGTGGCAGAAACTACAATGCGTCCCCTGGTAGTGGCAGAAAGAGAAAGTTATCAAATATGCACATCTTCAGTTTCAGGCTCTGCAGCAATGTAATAAAAGCCTAATGCTAAAGAAACTAAGGAGATTTTCAATTCAAGAATACACATAAGGTTAAGCACAACGAGGTAAAAGAAAAGGGTAATTTGCATAGAAAATGTGAAATTAGTAAGTGGAATATAGAGTGGTCTGACTGAAGTATCTGACAAAACACATTTGGTAGTACAAGAAAACATATTGTTTGATTTAATCAGTAACTCACTTCCAAGTGGGGGCCAAAGCTGGCCGATATGGACGTAACTGCGACAATCTCTCTGATAAGATTGATCGGCGTATCTCTTCGGAAGCAGAATATTTAGCTCCATCAGCAACTTTCGATTTTGACCCTTTGAAAAGCCAACAACAAAACAAAACAGCAGGATATGTTTCTAGTCATCTAGTGAAAGAAGTTTGGGATCTTAGGCCTTTAGGAAGGAAATAGATTTTTAAAAAAGAAGAAGAGAGAATAAGCAAAAAATATCACCTTCTACCACTGCTTGTGCTATTGAAGCTTTTCTATTGAATCCTGAACGAATCTGCAGAGTACCCCGATTAAAAGGCTCAATCTTTTTAGGTGGAAGGAGAACTGTATTTGTTCTGCGAGCCACCACTGCAGAATTCAGACTCCTAGCTATTGGAAAGGAAGCAGTTTGTTTCTTTAAACCCATTGCAGAATGAGGTGCAATAGGTCTTGGTACTTTGAAAATTGATCTATTGCCTCCAGATGAAAGTTTGCTGGCTTCCTCTGGAGATATTAACTTGGACTTCGATGTTAATGGAATTGTTTTCCACCTTGGCACTGGATTTGACGACTCAACTCGCACTCTATTCTTATCAATTCTAGCAACTGCAGCTTTGAACGAACCCAAAGAGCTTTTCTGAGCAGGTCTCATCGAACACTCAGCAGAGTTTTTCTGAGCAGGTCTCATTGAACACTCAGCACATATAAACGCTACTGAGGTATCAAATGTATGTTTCTGCATGCAATAACTGGAAAACAATAGAACAATAGAAGATAACATCAGTATATAAACTGTTCTAAAGCTAAACATATAAGGATATCATATAACTGAGATAGGAGAATAATCCCAAAAGCTTGTATGTGTAAAATCAAGACAGGATAGCGAACAAGAAGAACATATGATATTACTTCTCACCAGTGTTCACAGGCTATACGGCATTTAGAGCAAGTTACAAGCGATTCCTTCCATCCTTGACTTCCACATATTTGACAAATTTTCTACAATAATTGCAGTGAAAGAGAATCATCAGCAACAGCAAGCAAACACCAAACTGAGAAGCTAACAAAAATTTATAGCAGCACCATATAGATGTGATTGTGTCAAGCAATAGAAAAGAACGGCGTAGAACACATCAATACAGCCCAAAGACAACGATCAGGAGCATATATAGGACATAACTATATGGGTATGCAGACAGTTTACAAACTATATTGTTCTTCGTAAAACACCCAAATAGGACTAATTCTTGATTCCTCAACCCTTCTAATGGTGTTCTATGGTTCGTCCTCTAAAGGGAACAATGTAAAGACTCGAGTTAATTCAAGTTGCTCGGATCACTAATTCAAGAATTTCAAACAAACAAGAGACTCAAAAAGGAACGTCATTGATTAAGAGAGTAAAGAAAGATATGATTTTGCAACTCATCAAAAAAAGGTCATGATTACTTTTGATAGATTCGATCCAGCCAGAAGAACTCTTGTAAAAAAAACGTCTTCTTTAAAATCTTAGAATTTCTAACAAGAGAAGAAAGCTCACTCAGAACAAAAAAAAATAATCCCCAGGGGAATCAAAGGCAAAACGATTGATCAAGACATTAAAGTTTACATGATTGCAACTCAAATTAAAGAGAAGAACATGAACAGACTAGATCAAGCCAGAGCTCAGGTTAAAAAAAACAACGTTTTAAAACACTAATCTCCCATTTACACTCCACGGCATAAATTAGCAACCTCCAACAAGAGCAAAATCGAAAGCAAATAATCAGCTAAAGCCAAGGATTCTCATTGAAACTGCGTGTTTTCTAGAAATTTCCAAAAGTAGAAACCCTATGTTAAAAACCCTACACTAACCCAAAACTCCATTTTAGTACAGTGCCAAACGCGTGATACCAAAATGCAGATACACCGGAAAATCATTTCTTCCAAGGAAAGAGCCATACTTTCATAAAATCACCAGAGAACGATCTGAGACACGCCTTGCTTGTGAATTACGGAACCAAAGGAGCAGAAATGGTATAAAAACCAAGGGAAGCTACGAAAACAGAGCAGACAATGGGGAAAAACAGAGGTGGTGCTTCTGCATATCATACTACTGTAATGCTTCTTGCCTTAGAGAAGCTCTAATGTTAAAAGATCGACGGAAAGTTTCGATTTTTAGGGCTAAGAAATGGGTTTAGAGAGAGGATGAAGAAGGAAGGTGGGGAGGTGGAGCTGAGGGACCAGCAAGAGAGAGAGAGAGGGAATCACACGGAAGAAGAAATGTTTTAAAAAGGAAAAATTGCAATTACTGCACCAACTTTAACTTAAACTTAAAAAGACCCTCAATTTCTTAAAACTATAAAGAAGGAGTACTTTTCTTTAAACTTACATAACTAACCCATTGTTCTATTCTGCATTCATCGACGAATATCCTCGTCACTCTCTTTAATTTCTCCACTTTTTCACTATTTTGTCTAGCTCTATAAATTACATTTTTTTGTACGTATTCCCAAAATGTCATTTCATCTGTGATTGACAACTTATAAAATCAAATATATTGTTGTATGAGTAATAGACACTTGAAAATAATATGCACTAGCAAAACCATTAACTTATCAACGACTAAAACCAACAAAATTTTCAAAACGAATATTAATTTTTTTTTATTCTACTACGATAATGGGATTTACTTTTATTTAAGACTAAAATACATAGCACATTACTCTGGATCTGAATATCCGTCCTAAACATTTTTATTACCGGATTCGGATCCGCAATTTTAATATCCGGATTCTGAATCTAGACATTCCGGATATTCAAAATTTGGAATTGGATAGAATAACAAATCGGATGATGAATCTCATGTAATTTGTTCACCCTTACTCGTATATATTTCCGGATCTTAATCTAGATTTGGATATATTGAAAATAACAAAATCTGTTTACAAAAAAAAATATATGTCTCACACCAACCTCGAATACATAATAAGACATAAATTTCCGATCACTATTTAAATATTCAAAATTTTGGATTGGATAGAATAACAAATAGGATGATGAACTTCATGTAATTTTTTTACCCCTGCTCACATATATTTTCGGATCTGAATCTAAATTTGGATATATTGAAAATAACAAAATCTGTTTAAAAAAAAAAGGATGTCTCGCACCAACCTGGAATGCGGAATAAGACATGAATTTCCGATCATTGTTTAAATTTTTGACTTTATCTAAAAAAACTTAAGAAAAGAGAATTTAATTTGAGCGAACTAAAGATCGGCTACTAGATTATGAAAATATGCGATAAGTGAATTAAAATTATCTATTTCACCTAAGAATATGAGAAATAGGAAGATGAACACCATCTCCAACATGAGCACTTGGATGAATAACGAGAGAAAAGATAATTTAATTTGAGCGGATTTAGGATAGACTTCTAGATTGTGAAAAGATCTGATAAGCGATTTAGAATTTCACACAATGTTTTTATATATACATATGCAAACAATTATTAAATTTTCACTAATTACCCTTTTGGTCTATTTAGGAAGTTTTGACTAAATGGTGAAAAAACATTGGAAAATTTGTGTCCATATAAAAAGGAATATATATTTGTGTTTAACATAAAAATATATTAAAAAGACATTGTAACTAATTCTAATGGCATTTGTTTGTAATGGATAGTAGCGAGGAAAAACTAGAAAGTTTATTTGGATATTGACATCAGTTAAAATACTAAGATTTTTTTATCCTTTAATGTGAATTTGTTATAAATTCTAACAATACATGTGTGTAGTTCCCTTTTTACATACACAATTTAAGGTAACGATAATTCATTAATTTAGGAAGATTTATTGGTTTATGGGTTTAATAGATTTGAAAATCCAATAATATAGATGTATAAATGCATGAATCAATATTCAATAACGATCCCTTACTCAAAATTTTATCCATGGGTTGGTGATGCACTGATGTATATGATTTATGAATATATTCGAATGAATTGATAGTATGAAAGTTACTACTGTATTACGTTTATGAAAATTGATATGATGGGGAAAATTATTTAAAAACAACGAAAAAAATTCTAATTGGACAAACAGGAATAATTTTTGGACTTTTTAACGTATGTTTGGTAATAAAAAGGCTCACAACAGTCTCTAATCTAGTTTTTTTTTTTTTTTTTTTTTTTTTTAAATGGAGACGAGATCATTTATATATTACTTTTTCCACTGGCATCAAATCTACTAGCTAGAACCATCAAGAGGTAAGATTAAAAGCAAGAGCTGAAATCTTCTTACAACAAAAGCATAACATAGACTCAACACAGAGACAGAGATTACCACTAAACTAGACCAATGTCCTTGAGACAATAACTAAACCAGAGAACATTTAACATCCTTAGAGCATCAAGAAAGAAGAGAATCCACTCGAAGCGATCAAGAGAAGCCAGATGAACAATTTGCTTGAGTTCTTGAAAGCAAACGCATTGCTCTCTGTCGAGTAATCCGGGTTAATCCCAGTGGTGCCTCCTGTGCTATTGCTTCCAAAAACTCCATTGGTTCCTGAATAAGGACTGTTGCCACCAGGAAGTGTATTGGTGGTTGTGCTACCTTTTGGATTGGTTGTGCCAGGTGTCATTGTGGTGCTGCCGCCAGAGCCACTGGGAAGAAAATAAGAGTATATATCAGACAAGAAATAACTACTTATGAAGTTCTAAAACCAAACCAAGTCTTGATGAAAGATATTGATTTCATTGCAGATATTCAAAGCAAATTCATATTATATATACTCAATAAGCTAACAATAAAAAGTCTCAAGTTTTTAATGACTGAAGCCTCTTTGATGGGTCCAAAAGATTAAAGACTTAGAGTACCATTGTGTATACGGCCATATCAGTCAAGAACATTGAGTATGTGTTCAAACTGTATTCTAATAAAGCATTTGAATTAATTGTAGATATGATCAAAAGTTTGGTTAAAGAAATAAAGAAATTGCGTACTTTTAGGTTCATGTTGGACACTTAAGAGTTAAAAGGGTCTTTAAAACAGAAGTAATCGACTCTTTACTTATCTCAATTCTTTTTTTAATGATGCTGTTTTCTATTTCTAATTGATGTGAATGATGCCATCTCCTTCACAACAAAAGTAAACGGAAACAAAAAGTTGCAAACTTGGGACCCAAATCAAACTTTAATCTACTATTTCTCATTGCCACAACAATGTAAAACAAATTGATCAAATTCTTGGTTTTGGTCCCATAAAATGCAAAACGTTTCTTTCAATTACTTGATAAGGCCACTTGAATCAGAAGCATACCTGGCACTAGTAGGGAACGTACATCCTGAATAGCCTGTAATAAGAAATTTCAACAAACACATAAAAATGTTAAGACATTGATTATTATCCACAAACTTGAAGCAAGAGATACAATCTTTATAATGCATTTGGCAGTATCCACTTTGTCTCAGAATCTTGAGTACCACAATCATTCAATAAAAACAAAAACTAAAGCCTTAAACTTTCTGTAACTATATCAATTATTTGAGCACCACATGAATCCTAAAATCACTCCAAATAAGTAACAAAAGTTTCAAATGTGGTAAAAACACATTGTATATGTCAAAAGAGCAGTAAAACGAGGATGGTTGAGACTAACTGGGATCGGAATTAGTGGGAGTGGCAGTGCCATCGAAATCACAAGAGCCAGAAGATTGACTCTTCTTTTGGTAGAAGCTATTGACAGCATAGTTGCAATGAGCCCTAACATTGTCAGGGTTGAAGCAAGGTGCTTTAGGGTGAGTAGGATTACAGTCAGCTCCATTTCCACATGCATAGTCTAGGGTTTTCTGTAGCACTGAATCACTCAGTCCTGTTTTGCACACACACCATGAGGCACCTACAAAGACCACAACGAAGTCAACATTTATAAATTAAGTACTTGAATCTTCTTTGTTCTGTAATGTGAAGCAAACAAGATTTGGGGAAAACTTGGAAATTTAGTTTTGAAAAGGCAAGATTTGCAAATAATCAATAGTAGGTCGAAAAGTTAACTTAATAAGTTGTGAGAAGACAAGCAAATCAGAAAAAGGATAAAAAAAAAAAAACCCCTGCAAGATTTCTATATTTTTTTGAACATTTCAATACATGAAAAAGAAGCTGAAAAAAAGAAGATTTTTTTTTTCTATTCTTGAAAGGAAAAGATCAACCAAAGAAATGACTATGATATACTTGACAATTAATTGAAAAATGGTTATTTTTCTAATAAATCTGTCTATCAATGGCAAGAACAATAAAACACTTGACTGCAACAGGAACCCTTTTTCAGACCAGAACTCAAAGGCTTAAAAGTGAGAGAGATAACCTAAGCTAAGAAATCTGAAGAAGAGTGAAAGTTCTTACTAGAATGGCCAGCCATGGCTAGAAGAAGAAGTGAAAGCACCAGAGCAGCCATAGATGCGTTCGGACAAAATGCCACTGATGTCTTTCAACAGAGAGAGAAAAGAATGGAGATTGAGATGGAGATAGAGATCTCTAGAAGAAGAGAAGAGAAAGTGGAGAAAACACAGAGAGATAGAGAGAGAGATAGAGAGTGGCTACTTGTTCTGTGTCCTCTTGTCTCTTCTTAAAACCCTTTTGAGTGCTTTTTTAGCATCATTAAAGAACTTAGCTCGTGTAGACTTTTTTTTGTACGTATTTTGAGATTTAAATTAAAGAGAGGCTCTCTTATTATTATTGGTACTAAATAAATAAATAAGTTGTTTAATAAATTAATAAACATTGAAAATGTTAATTTTTTATGTTGTAGGCTGTGGTGTCAATTTTGAAAAAGTTCAGAAATTTCGTGCTGGGGTAGGATGTAAACATTTGTTTACCATGTATTGTCCATGTAAATTTTATTAATGGACATTCCAAATTTGCAATTATCAATATTTGCAGAAAATGTTTGGAAAAATTTCATAAAAATACACCAATTATTTATTGATTCCATAAAAATACACAGATTTTTTGAATAGTCAAAAAAATACATGAATTATTTTTTTTCCATTATAATACACAAAATTTTAAACTGTATTCATTTAACATAAAATCTCTTTATTTTTAATTGTTTTGATAAAACAATATTTAAATAATATAAATTCGAAAATAAGTCTTAAAATTCTTTTCAAATCTTAAAAAATTATGTAAACTTAAAGCAATTAAAATACTAAATTATAAAATTCAGAAAACCAAAATATTTCTTTAAATTATTAAATCTTTAAATAATTCTAAACCTTATCATTTATATTATAGATACAAAATATTTTCATATAGTATACCTTTTACGAAAATTTTAATTCATTAAATATTAAAATACTTTTAAAAACTTTATTACCATATATAAGGTAAATAATATATATATCAACTACTTCAAAATCATATATATATATATATGTATATTATTTACATTAGAAATTACCTAAATCACAAAGAAATACAACCTATATTATTATATTCACACACAATTTTACCATGTTAATTTCAAAAAATAATGGTAAATTTATTACTGAATTTTTATAAATTTAACTATTTATATTTTAACTTTTAATTTTTTAAAAAATATTAGGAGTTTTATCTATTTTTTAGAATTTTTTTTTATGAATTAAAAATTTTACAAGTTTAATTTTTATTTATATAATTTTTTTAGATTTTTAATATATTTTTTGAATTTTATCGGGTTTTCGGATTTTATAAAATATTATTAATCAGAATATTTTTTGTTTTAATTAAAAAATAAAATATTTTTTACTTTCTGTAAAGTCGTAAATATTAAATAGATAAAATATTAAATTTTTTGTATTATAAAGGAATAAAAAAATAGTTCATGTATTTTTTTTATACCTAAAAAGTTTATGTATTTTAATAGAAATCGATAAATAGTTGGTGTATTTTTATGGAATTTTTTCAAAATATTTTTAAAAGTTTGTATTTTTTTTAACAGTAATTTTTGTTTGTTTTTAATTTTTCTAAGTTTTTTTTCCCACCAATTTTTATTGTGTGTTTCGAAATTCTAAACTCTATTTTCACCAAAAAAAAAAAAATTATTATTCATTATTCATTAACTTTAGAAACGCCGTCGTTTTTATTGAACCGTATTGTATTTTAGTGGTCGGTCCTAGGAAAATTGTTTTTTCAATTATCGATCGAAGCGACACCGTTTAAGCGACACCGATCGTCTTCTTCCTCGGAGAGCCGGAGTCTATAGGTGACGACAGAAAGGAGCAGAAGCCTAAACGACGCAATTACAGGGTTTTTGTCATGTTGGTTCAGCTTCCTCGCTTGACAAGTTCTCTAAGAGAGCCATTCGACATCGATCAGGCCTACCTTCGCCGCAAAACCATACTCCAAGCTCTTGACAAACTCCGCAGGTCGTTTCTTATTGTTCCTGAGTTACTGAATTGAACCGATTCCACTCTTTTAGTAGCTTTTCAGTTGGTTCTCTATTATCTGTTTTTGTTCTATATCGAATTTGATAGTTATATAGTCTGGTGATCACAATGTCTATGTAGAAGAAAGGGGAAAAGGATTTTTCGATTTTGAGTTATTACCTTGAAGTCATGTTTATTTATTTTTCTTATAAGTACTTGAATTGAATTGGACTGGTCTGTTTCTTGTTTTTGCGATTTCAGCACTGGGACTCGCCTTGATGAATCTGATCTTGCTAGGAGGATAGTTCATCAATGGGAAGGAGGTGACTATCTGATCATATATTTATTTCTCTAAATGGATTATGAGGTGATGTTTTGTGGATTTTTGATTGAGTAATTGGTGTGACAGCTTCTCCAGAAGTGCGACAAGCATACAAGCAGTTTACTGGAGCTGTAGTGGAGTTGATTGATCGGGAAGTTCCATCAGATGAGTTTCGTGAGGTTGCTTTTGTTGCATATCGTTTGTTTGGCAAGCCAGTGGAGGAGGACAGTGATACCAGTGATAACAAAAGCATTGCCAAAAACAAGTAAGTACTGTTGATTATTTTTCTTCGTTTTATGTATTTACTTAGTTATCAACCTTGCTGAGACAAGATATCGAACATTACTTTATGCAAATGGCCTAGATTTTATGCTTCTTTAGGGTATTCAGAGGTAGTTGAGGTTTGCTTATATTCTACAGGTTAGAGTTGCAAAATCTTGTTGGGCATGCTGTCTCAGATGCCAATGTAAAGAATGTCGCCTCCTTAGCTCGGGCACTTTACTATATACAGCCAACTCATCAGCTTGAGACATATGTTGATGAGGTTGATGGTGGAGCTGAGTTTGGTGCCGACCTTGTTTTCAATCTACCAGCTCGTTTTCTGGTGGAAGAATCTTTTGGCGAAAGAGGATTTCAAGATGTGGAAAGCAATGAAGAATCTGCATCATTTTATGAAGGATGGAGTGATGTCAGCGACACGACAAAGAATCAAAGTGCACGAAAGTTCGATTTAAGTTGGCTGAGAGACTCATGTGGTCAGATGGTTAGTGAAAACAATTCACAACTTTCCCGTGATGAACTGGCTATGGCTATATGCAGGTTTCTGGATTCGGATAAACCCGGTGAGGAGGTATGTTATTTTCGAATTTACTATGCATGTACCTGGAGCATCATATTTGCAAGTGAAAGTAGATGGGATTTAAATATGTTTTCTGCAGATTGCTGGGGATCTACTGGATCTTGTTGGGGATAGTGCATTTGAGACTGTTCAAGACCTTATTATGGTAAGGCCATTACTCTTTCATCTGAAGTCTACAGTGGGCCTTTCTTGTGAGTTACTGATACGTTTAAGTGGCACAACTATATTTTAATGTTCCTCGGAATGAAATCAGCGTCTTGTAGCTCTCAGTCGAATATAATTACTAGCTCAACATATGCCTTTTCTGTTAGCCGACTTTTATAGTGTGTGTGTGCGTGTATGTATAGTAAAAGGGTTGTTACTTAGGTATGTAGTAAACTTATATTCTAGTTTCTTAAAAATATGAATGGTGTCTGACTTGTTAATTCCCTTTTCAGCATCGGAAAGAGATTGTTGATGCTATCCACCATGGTCAGATGATTCTCAAATCTGACAAAACAGCTTCAAACACCCAATCTCGGATGCCTACCTATGGCACACAGGTACTGTTATTTGCCTGAGGCCTTCTCGTGTGATATTTGGAACCATTCTTTTCTATAGCCACAGTAATGATTTCCCTCGGCCACCTTTCAGGTTACTGTGCAAACAGAGTCTGCAAGGCAAATTGAAAAACTTCGACGTAAGGAGGAAAAGAAAAACAAACGTAGTGCTGAGCTTGGCTTAGAGAGTGAAATATCAGAGGCCAATTTTTCTTCTTTACTTGAGGCAAGTGAAAAGAAAACTGCATTTGAGGATTTGATCGGGTCTGGAGAAGCGAATTCTCTTGCAGTTTCCCTTCCCCAAGGTACTTTAAGGAAGCACTTAAAAGGATATGAGGAAGTGTTTATCCCGCCAACCCCTACTGCACAAATGAAACCTGGCGAGAAGCTGGTACGTCTAATCCATATCCAGAGGCAGATGAAAATTTTTTTAAGTGACAGTTTTTGCATGCCGAGAAATTATCATCAAGTGTTTCTCCAAATATTCTAATGATTTTTCTGATATATATGGCTTGTAGTTTTTTTCTGTGAGATTCACTCTTAACTCTACATTCTTGCTTGTTTCTAGATTGAGATAAAAGAGCTGGATGATTTCGCTCAAGCTGCTTTTCATGGTTACAAGTCTTTAAACCGTATTCAGAGTCGCATATTTCAGACAGTTTATCAAACCAATGAGAACATATTGGTGAGTCGTGTGTAAAACTTTTTTCCGCACCCAGCGACAATGCTTAAGTTACCTTGTTAAGCATAACTATATTCTGCACCTTGCAGGTCTGTGCTCCAACAGGAGCTGGGAAAACAAATATAGCTATGATTTCTGTTTTACATGAGGTAAGTACTTATTTTATTCACAGACGTGCTGAAAAGAGTTGATACTTTCTCTACTAAGAGCATGAGTTTTTTTCTGTAAATTGTGTTATGTGGGAAAAAGGGTGATTTATTGTTTTGACACACTGAATTATTTTATATTTTACATTTTTACTAATAGATTTTTTTGAAATTTTTTCTTGCAGATTAAACAACACTTCAGGGATGGCTACTTGCACAAAAACGAGTTTAAGATTGTTTATGTAGCTCCTATGAAGGTAGGGTCAGGTTAATATAATCTTATAGATGACAGTTTTCATCAGAATTTTTATTTAGTATTTTGTTCTTTGCAGGCGTTAGCGGCAGAGGTCACATCAGCATTTAGCCGTCGTCTAGCTCCATTAAATATGATTGTGAAGGAGCTTACAGGGGATATGCAACTCACCAAAAATGAACTTGAAGAAACTCAGGTTTCACTTTAACTTATAAGATATGCTTAAGTTTCTTGTAGAGACATGCATGAACTGATATAATGATATTTACCTGTTATTTATTGATTGTGAATCAGATGATAGTGACAACACCAGAGAAATGGGATGTCATTACTCGCAAAAGCAGTGACATGTCATTGTCAATGCTAGTAAAACTCTTGATCATTGATGAAGTGCATCTTCTGAATGATGATAGAGGTGCAGTGATAGAGGCACTAGTTGCTCGGACCCTCCGTCAGGTAACGTCTTGTTTGATCATTTTTTTCATTGTTGAGTTAATGCTAGAAACAATCTGGCTGTGAAAATTGGTTTTCTTAAAGTAATTGGTAAAGTTGCAATTCCGCTCCTCCGTATGTTGCAATTGACTTTTGTTTTGTTTATCAGGTGGAGTCAACACAGACAATGATAAGAATTGTAGGCCTGTCGGCCACTTTACCTAGCTACCTACAGGTCTTTTCCAACCTGATATATTATATGTCTCTATCACGATGTTGTTCTTCCACTATATTGTTTTACTTCACATATCAGTTTTGGTCTCAGGAAATTAGGGTCCTCAAAATTGCTCCTTTTAATCCTTTTTGTGGGGTGGATTTCAGGTTGCTCAGTTTCTACGAGTGAATCCAGACACTGGCCTTTTCTATTTTGATTCGAGTTACCGCCCAGTTCCCTTAGCTCAGCAGTATATAGGCATCACTGAGCATAACTTTGCCGCTAGAAACGAATTGTTAAATGAGATATGCTACAAAAAGGTCTCTATCTCGAGTAAAGCCTCTTCTGTATCTATGTGAATATGGATAGTCACTTATTTATTTGGCAATGCTTTCATGTTAGGTCGTTGATTCAATCAAACAAGGCCATCAAGCAATGATTTTTGTTCATTCCCGAAAAGACACTTCAAAAACAGCTGAGAAACTGGTACATCATATACTACCTTTTAATATTCAGCGTCTTCTTTTTACCCGATGTCTTCCAAAACCCATGCATTTCGGTTTCCTAAATTTTTTTATTGTAAACACCTGAAAACACGTGAGGATGATCTCGCTGAAATTATGGTTTCTCGAGGCATTTCGGAATCCAGATCTAGAAGTACATGACTTAAATTCTTTTTTTTTTGGCAGTTTGATCTTGCCCGGAAATATGAAACTCTGGATTTGTTCACGAATGAGACTCATCCTCAATTTCATCTGATGAAGGTAAATAAGAGGGAGTGTAATACATCATCTTTTTTAACGTCATTGTTATTAATTTCTCAAGATTATTTTTTCTGTATCCCAGAAAGACGTCATGAAGTCCAGAAATAAGGACCTTGTCAAGTTCTTTGAAGCTGGCTTCGGAATTCATCATGCGGGGATGTTGCGATCTGATAGAACACTTACGGAGAGGCTGTTTTCTGAGGGACTTTTGAAGGTACGAAATACTTTTGCCTGCTTGCTCTTTAGTGTTTAAATACTTATTTCCCCCCAACTTGTTTTGGTCATACAGGTGCTTGTTTGCACTGCAACTCTTGCGTGGGGTGTAAATCTACCTGCACATACAGTCGTAATTAAGGTATACTTATGTGTAGATAATTTGATTTTTATATTTGTAGCTGCTTTCACAAATGAATGGTTTTTGTATAGCCAAACTTCACTCAGTAGTTTGTAGCAAGAGAAGTTTCTCTTCTGGGAGATCAACAAATGGTCCTATTCTATGAAATTATAGATTTCTTTATAGCTCAATATGTTCGGTTGATTCACAGGGAACACAATTATATGATGCCAAGGCTGGTGGGTGGAAAGACTTGGGAATGCTTGATGTCATGCAGGTAAAGGAAAAACTCTTCTTTGGAAAAAAGTCATGACATTGCAATATCTTGGTATTAATATATCATGCTATCATATGATTAGATATTTGGAAGGGCTGGGAGACCACAGTTTGACAAGAGTGGTGAGGGAATTATCATCACATCCCATGACAAGCTGGCATACTATCTCCGGCTGCTGACGAGTCAGCTTCCCATAGAAAGTCAGGTATTGGGCAGAAATCTATTGGAATATTGTCTGTCATCTTGAAGCATAAACCTACATTTATAATTTGATCTGTCACTTTCTTTGGCCATACAACAAAGTTCCATTGTAATTCTTTTTGCAGTTCATAAGCTCCTTGAAAGACAATTTAAACGCAGAAGTGGTTTTGGGAACTGTGACTAATGTGAAGGAAGCCTGTGCTTGGCTTGGATATACTTATTTGTCAATTCGGATGAAGTTAAATCCTTTGGCTTATGGCGTTGGATGGGACGAGGTGTGTTATTCTTTGCATTTTGGTGTTTAATATTCTTTAAAAAGTGATGGATTCTCCATCTGGGTTCTAAAATTTTGGGCTGGTTTTGCAAGCTCTAGAAGTGTACATGAAGATCTTAGTTCTAGATTTTCCTTGTGTTCATAGTTTGTTTTTGAACCATTTCATAGTTAGAAACTCCGTTAGAGTTTTTGCTATGATAAAAATTAATCTTATCGTGCTACTTGTCACAGATAATCGCCGATCCTTCTTTAACATTGAAGCAACGAGCCCTTGTGGCTGATGCTGCACGTTCACTGGACAAAGCTAAGATGATGAGGTTCGATGAGAAAAGTGGAAACTTTTACTGTACTGAGCTTGGACGGGTTGCAAGTCACTTCTATATTCAATATTCTAGTGTTGAAACATACAACGAAATGTTGAAGCGGCACATGAATGAAAGCGAGGTTTGCTATAATCATTCTGTTTTTATAAAACATTTTCCTTTAATTACTGTCTTTATAGTGTTCCTATCTTAGCTTCTTGGTTTTTAAGTTTAAATCGTTTCACCTTGTTCTTTGCTTGGCACCCGTCTAAAGTTTGTCCATTACTTACTGATTTCAAATTTTCTGGTGTAGATAATTGATATGGTTGCCCATTCTTCTGAATTTGAAAATATTGTGGTAAGAGAGGAAGAGCAGCATGAACTTGAGACTCTTGCACGCTCTTGCTGTCCCTTAGAAGTAAAGGGTGGCCCTTCTAACAAACATGGAAAAATTTCGATTCTTATTCAGGTCATTGACTTTCACACACTGCAATACTATACCTAGGAGATAAAACGGATGCTTGATATTGACTTCTGATATACTGACTTTATGAACTGCAGTTGTACATATCCCGTGGGTCAATTGATGCATTTTCTCTGGTCTCTGATGCTTCATATATCAGTGCTAGTTTAGCACGTATAATGCGTGCTCTGTTTGAGATATGCTTGCGAAAAGGCTGGTGTGAGATGACTTTATTTATGCTAGAATACTGCAAGGCAGTTGATCGTCAACTCTGGCCTCATCAACATCCTCTTCGGCAATTTGATAGGGATCTACCTTCTGATGTAAGCTTCTGAATGCTATAATTAGATTGTTATTATGTTTGAGTTTTTATATGTAGCACTTTCTAATTCATCTCAATTGATCAGACATTGAGAAAACTTGAAGAGCGAGGGGCTGACTTAGAACGTTTGTATGAGATGGAGGAAAAAGACATTGGAGCGCTGATTCGTTACAACCCCGGGGGAAGGGTACATATATCTTAAGTTCACTAATTTAATGTATATATGGAGAAAAAACACTAACATCTTTCACTTTTTGCTTTCATGGGAAATTCTAGTTGGTCAAGCAACATCTAGGATATTTTCCTTCAATTCAGTTGACAGCTACTGTTAGTCCAATCACCCGCACTGTATTGAAGGTAGCGTATGGAAGGCCTCTTCAATATTTGTATATTTTTTCATACGACATTCTATCTAACATCATTTGTTTTGTCATCATTTTAGGTGGATTTACTTATAACTCCAGATTTCATATGGAAGGATCGTTTTCATGGTGCTGCTCTTCGTTGGTGGATTCTCATAGAGGTTCTACTATATAACTCCCTAATAAGAAACATGTATTACTGTTTTTTTACAATTTTGTATCTCATCCTAAAGACAATACTCTGTGCTGAATACAATTTGTGAACAAGCAAACTTGTTTACTCTTTTCGCAGTGTGGATATATTTCAATATTAAACGCTTTTCTTGTACTATTTCTTCAACAGGACACAGAAAATGATTATATCTACCACTCAGATCTTTTCACACTAACAAAGCGGATGGCTAGAGGGGAACCACAAAAGCTTTCTTTTACTGTGCCGATATTTGAACCACATCCACCGCAATACTATGTTCATGCGGTTTCTGATTCTTGGTTGCATGCAGAGTCTTTCTACACAATCTCTTTTCACAATCTTGCACTACCAGAGGTATATTGCTTCTAGAGGTTGCTATTTCCTAAATGGATACAAGATCATTGGTATGTTTAAGTTATCTGTAAGGTAAGTCCTAACATTCTTCTTCTTTCAGGCACGAACGTCTCACACAGAGCTTCTAGACTTAAAACCTCTTCCTGTGACTTCTCTTGGGAATAGGTTGTACGAATCGCTTTACAAATTTTCACATTTCAATCCAATACAGACTCAGGTTTGAGCATATTCTGGCCTACATTTTTCTTGTCTTTTCCTATAAATGTTCATCACTCCTTTTGTAGTTCACTGAAAACTGTATGGTTTGGTGTTGCAGATTTTTCATGTGTTATATCACACAGACAACAATGTCCTTGTAGGAGCTCCAACTGGAAGTGGGAAAACTATATCCGCTGAACTTGCAATGCTGCGTCTCTTCAGTACCCAGCCTGATATGAAGGTTTGAGTTCTCAGTCGCCTAACGCTGGCTAATTATTTAGTTTCAGTTTGTTTTACATGATTATGTGTCAGCTGATACCAGCCTCTTACTAATCTCCCTTTATAAGTGAAGAAATGAATCTCTAAATTGATATCAAATCACCGATTAGTTTAGTTTCTTGTGTTGTATTATCTTATTGAAGATTCCTAAAATTTTTCGGTGTGCAGGTTGTTTACATAGCACCACTAAAGGCTATTGTTCGAGAAAGGATGAATGATTGGAAAAAGCATCTTGTTGCTCCACTTGGAAAACAAATGGTATGCATAAATTGCATATCATCATGAATATTGTCTTGGAGCATCTATACATGTTGCAGACTCATAATCCATGCTTGCTGTTTATTTTGGCCAGCAGATGTTATTCCTAACACTTGCATTTCCACAGGTTGAAATGACTGGAGATTACACTCCAGATTTAGTAGCTCTCTTGTCCGCAGATATCATCATATCTACCCCTGAAAAATGGGATGGCATTAGTCGTAATTGGCATACTCGAAGTTATGTCAAAAAGGTATATTTCTTTGTCAATAAATTGATGTGTCGGATTGTCTTTTTCATGACCAGTAACTTGTAACGTTTTGGGGATATAGGTCGGCCTTGTTGTTTTGGATGAGATTCACTTGCTAGGAGCCGACAGAGGACCCATTCTTGAGGTAGAAGCTTAAAAACTGTTATTTCACATTTCTAACTACTTAGGCTAAGCTCCATCAATTGCTTAGAAATTTCCAGTTATATCATGATGTCTCTATCGTCTTGGTGAAGAGCTCATATTCTTTCGGCTACAGGTTTTTTCAAAGTTCTGTTTTCTACTCAATTATAATTTTCATATCTACATTTGGTTTCCAGGTTATTGTGTCTAGGATGAGATATATATCGTCACAGACAGAACGCTCCGTCCGCTTTGTTGGTCTGTCTACAGCTCTGGCAAATGCAGGGTCCGTATTTTAACTTCTATGTCTCTTTTAATTTTGGAGGCTCTTTTCTGCGTGTATTTTCTTTGTCTTTTTCTTCTTGAACTAACAATGAAACATGCAACTGAATGTTAGAGCTGTTAGACTGGTATCTATGTCCATGTGCTAATCATAGTGTGTCATGTGAGTGAAGGACTATCAATTTTAGTCTTATCTCTTAAAAATGTAATTGTGGAAAATGGCATAAGCACTTTCCCTGAATTTCACTTCCAAGATATAAAACTGTTAGTTCAACTTATTCTTTCAAGTTCCATGTGCTGAAAACTTCTGGTTCTAGCTTTGGTTTTTCTTGGGCCGGCGTAAGTTTAGATTTTGACATGATGGTCCATTTTCATTCAGTGATTTGGCTGACTGGTTGGGTGTTGGGGAGATCGGACTTTTCAATTTTAAACCAAGTGTCAGGCCTGTACCAATTGAAGTTCATATTCAGGTAAGTCAATATCTTTTCTCTAGTTTGCGAACAAATAATACCTTAACTAATGAAAATTTTATTTATTTCTCCTACACTGTACTTGTTTGTCACAATTTCAATCTTTTGAGCTGTTTAATTACCATTTTTGGTGGGTGGATTGTAGCTATGAAAGGAAATCATACTAGCATGAGATTTCCAGACTTAAGCTTGTTTTTTGCTTTCAGGGTTATCCTGGAAAGTATTACTGCCCAAGGATGAATAGCATGAACAAGCCAGCATATGCAGCCATATGTACTCATTCACCTACCAAACCTGTTCTTATCTTTGTTTCATCTCGTAGACAGACAAGGCTTACCGCACTGGATCTTATTCAGGTATGGTTTATCATCAAACTCAGATATAGAATCATCTTCCGACTATATAACTCTAATTTATATCATCCTTTGTATTCTTCTTGTCTTATGAAATAAAGTTTGCTGCCTCCGACGAACATCCACGGCAATTTCTGAGTGTGTCAGAAGAAGACTTGCAGATGGTCCTCTCACAGATAACTGACCAGAACCTCCGACATACGTTGCAATTTGGCATCGGATTGCATCATGCAGGTTTAAACGACCATGATAGATCTGCAGTAGAAGAGCTTTTCACAAACAACAAGATTCAGGCAATTTCCTCACCCTCATTCCTTTACCGTATCCATGGTTACACTTATACATTACATTTGATACTAGATTCCATGCTTCAATTACAGGTTTTGGTCTCAACTAGTACCTTGGCATGGGGAGTGAACCTACCAGCTCACTTAGTTATTATAAAGGTAAAAGAAGATCCTCCACTATGAGTGATTGTATTTCTACTGGATATTATGCTATAGATTTGTATTTATTGCTAATATCTGGGCTTATTTTATTAGATTTTATCCTCTAATGCATTGTCTTTTCTCTTTAATACCATTGTTTTGGCACTTTTTCTTTATCAGGGAACAGAATATTTTGATGGAAAAACGAAAAGATATGTTGACTTCCCTCTTACAGAGATCTTGCAAATGATGGGCCGTGCAGGGCGTCCGCAGTTTGACCAACATGGGAAAGCGGTCATTCTTGTACATGAACCTAAAAAAAGTTTTTACAAGAAGGTAATTCTCAATTAGAATCTTTTGCAATTTTTAATATACTTTGCATAAATTTACCTCAAAAGATCATATTTACTCTGAATGCAGTTCTTGTACGAACCATTCCCTGTAGAAAGTAGCTTGAAAGAAAAGCTGCATGATCACTTCAACGCAGAAATAGTCTCTGGGACAATAGGCAACAAAGAAGATGCAGTGCATTATCTTACGTGGACATATTTGTTTCGTAGACTGGTAAGTATGTTAATCCTGTTAATGAGTTAATCTAGGTGTTGATTATCTTTTCCCTTTCAGAGATTCATGTTACTCCAGAATAACATGTTAATGAGTTCATCTGGGTGTTGATGTAACAGATGGCTAATCCTGCGTACTATGGGCTAGAAGGTACACAAGACGAAACAGTCTGTTCCTATTTATCAAGGTAAATACCAAAGTTGTTACAGAAAGAACATTCCTATAATGAGAAGAAGATTTCCTTAGAAGAACCGTTATAACATTGGTGTATGCTGGCTGCTTTTCGTGTAGATTGGTGCAAAACACATTTGATGATCTTGAAGACAGTGGATGCCTCAAAGTAACTGAAGATAGTGTGGAGCCGATGATGCTGGGTACAATAGCATCACAGTATTACCTTTGCTACATGACTGTGTCCATGTTTGGCTCTAATATAGGTCCTGACACATCGCTTGAAGTAAGAAGCTGATTCAATTAATTCCAGTGTGTATCAACACACGAGATATTGACGATTCCTTTTTTTTTTTGGCTTTTAACCACTGCCCTTTGCCCTTTAGGCATTTTTGCATATCTTGGCCGGTGCGTCTGAGTATGATGAACTTCCTGTGCGGCACAATGAGGTCTGTATCTTTGTCTATACTGTTTTACTTGACAAATATATGGTTCATCTTTAAAAGTCTTTTTAGTGATAAGCTGTCGACAGTTTTTGCTCTATATGTTCTTTACGGCATCTTATTCCTTAGGAAAATTACAACAAAACACTGTCAGAGAAAGTGCGGTATCCCGTGGATAATAACCATCTAGATGATCCTCATGTTAAGGCGAATCTGCTGTTCCAGGTATGTACATTACCATGCATTGAAGGTTAAAACAAAGATCCAAAACTGTATGAGTTCATGATTGGAACCGTCTTTCTAATGCATGACTTGGGTGCTCCAGGCACATTTTTCTCAATTGCCACTTCCAATCAGTGATTATAACACGGATTTGAAGTCAGTACTGGACCAAAGCATTCGGATCCTCCAGGCCATGATTGATATCTGTGCAAACAGTGGATGGCTCTCAAGCTCACTGACGTGCATGCAACTTTTGCAAATGGTCATGCAGGTACTCTCCGGAAAATCACTACCCTTATTTTGTTCCATTTCTTCGAAAGCAGAACAAGTAACTTTTGCAAAGGAGAACACTTTTACTTAAATCCAATTTCTCTTCTTCATTATAGGGCATGTGGTCCGATCAAGATTCTTCATTATGGATGATCCCATGCATGAATGATGATCTTCTACAATCTCTGACAGCAAGAGGAATTCACACGCTGCATCAGCTATTAGATCTTCCAAGGGAAATTTTACAAAGTGTAACTGGAAACTTCCCTGTGTCAAGATTATCTCAGGTACCAAACAGTCATAACTGTTTCTTTTTAATGCATCTAATACTTTTAAGTCATGGTCTTGTCTAACTATTCTCTGCACTCTCCGGTCTTAATTAGGATCTCCAACGATTTCCCCGGATCCAAATGAATGTGAGACTCCAAAAGAAAGATTCTGATGGCAAGAAAATACCATCAGCGCTGGAAATCAGATTGGAGAAGACATCAAAGAGGAATAGCTCGAGGGCATTGGCCCCTCGATTCCCAAAGGTTTCACAAAAGACTTAACCATAGATTTTACTTTGAGCTCAAAACAAAAATGTAATGTAATGCATAGCAAAATTCATTATATTTACACTAATGGTTATAGGTGAAAGATGAAGCGTGGTGGTTAGTTCTTGGTGATACTTCTACATCTGAGCTCTTTGCTGTGAAGAGAGTATCATTCACTGGTCGTCTGATTACACGCATGGAGTTACCTCCAAACATAACCTCTCTTCAGGTTCATTTTTTCTCTGGCTAAATCATTCTCTCTTACACTAGTGAATATATTTTTACTGAATTTGCCGTCTTTGCTTTTGGTCAGGATACGAAACTCATCTTAGTCTCGGACTGTTATTTGGGATTTGAGCAAGAACACTCCATTGAACAACTTGCACGACGTTGATAAGCCATCAGATGATGGATCGTAGTAACCCCCTTGTTTTTATGGAGTTTTTTTATATATTGTCGAAATTTTCTTAAAATCTGTTTTTTCTTCTTTTATTTGTGTAAGACCAATTTCGCTAACCTCCTACTTATGTAATACAGTGTTACAGATACATAATACATCAAGAGCTTAAAGTAAATGCGTTTACTGTGTGATGAAGTTGTAGTTTTGATTCAAGTTTAGGATCTTTCTATTATTCTGCTCATAAAATGTCAATTATTGTTTATTACAGTTACAGAAGGGAAACACCATCTATGTATTATTATCTTCAGCAAATACACAAGTAGTTTAAAATTTTTTATCAATTCGACCTCATGATTTGATGTCTTTATATTTGATAGAAATGAGTCTAATGCCAGACTATAAGTTTATAACAAATAGACGAAACGAGAGCGAGATTTAAGAAACTGATTAATCTTCGTCACTGTCATAAACCATGGCCATACGACGATGAGTCGGAGCTTTTCTCGGTGGAGACTGCTCTTCCTCGGACTCCATCCCCTTCCTTTTCCGGCCGCTTCCACGCCCCTTCTCTCCCCTAACTCCCTGCATTAATTACATTTCACCACACCATAACATAACATTACAATCTCTCATTCATCTTCCTTATTAACAACAACAAATAAAATAATTTTTATAATTTTCGTACCTCAGCCTCTTCCTCTTCTTCGTCTTCCTCTGAATATCTGTTGCCTTTTCCAGCTTCTTCTTCTTCCTCCTCATCTTCTTCATACTCATCTTCTGGTTCCTTGACCCTTCTACGGGGCGGTGACTTTTCTTCCTCTTCTTCTTCCGTCTCATACTCTGATTCCTCTCTCTCACTCTCAGAATACTCCACTTGACGTCTCGACGGTCTGGCCGAAGTCATTGCAGACCTCCCTGGAATGCCTTTGTGGCTCTGGTTTAATCCCAAGGAGAAGCGGTTAAATAAATGTTTAATTTCTAATGTCTTTTGCATTCCAAGAGATGAATTTTTGTTTTGTTTACCTTCTTGGCGTTCATAATTCGGCGTTCCCGTTGCACTTCCGCTTCCAGATCCTCATCATAGCCACGGTTTGAGCGGTGAGAACCATAGTGGTCTGTCTCTTCATCCTGGTTCCAAGAAACAACGTGGAATTGTTAGTTTAGAAAATGGAAAGAACAAAAAGTACACAAACTATAAGACAGACCTCGTCAAGAGCATCTTCCAAGTACCCAGTGGAAAGTTGTCTCCTTTCAACAGGAAGTGTATACTTGCGCTTAATTTTCTCCCTCGCCTGACTCAGCTTTGTACTAGCCTTGAGGTTTTGGCTTTCCGCCTTCAGAATTTGAGATATCAAATGAGTAAAGTCTACAACAAAACTACAGTTGGATTGTCTGAGCTTAACTAAAAGGTTACCTTTTCTCTCTTCTCCTTCTCCCTCTCAGGGTCAATCTCAGTGACACAGTTCTTAACTTTGAAGCGCTTCTCTTGCCTCGAGTCAAGAAGGGCAGTCAATTGCCTATGGGAATTCGACGTTAGAGATGATGGGATAAATCTCATTTTCTTCAAAATTCTTCCTTGTGATTGAAGGATCCCCTACAACAACATCCAGATAAGACCAAGACTTGAGATACCTCGCAGTCGGTTTTATTCTCCGAACCAAAGTTATACCACATTGGGATAAATCATATGGGTTCTCTTAAACTAATCAGTTGATCGTTGATTCACAGGATACTTTCAACTCCTAGGAGGCTGAAGCAACTACAACTAGGCCAGTAACTAAGGCAGAAGGAGTGAAGAAATAACACCTTTTCATGTTTGATAAAGAGGTGATTCTGGTCTTGTTTTGCATCCTGTTCAGTTATATCAAGAACTTCGTTTCCTATCAATAGCTGTAAAGTTCCATCCGACCACCTTACAAACCGAGCATTACTTTCACTCTGCATATGAACATAACATGACTTTAAAGACTGCAGCAAAAGTAGAAGACAATAAGTGCAGTAAGCAACCAACCAACCCAACAAAACCAAGAAAGACCAAGAGACTCTTGTTTATGGGAAATTTCCAATGACACCTAAAGGACTAGAAGAACTGTTGAACAGAGACATCATAAAATCTAATTCCAACCATATGAACACATGTCCGTAATGAAAAGAACAAAGTAACCTAATGAAAGAATACATAAACTGCATAAAAAGTCTGTAGCTGTGTTAACATGATTAACCATTAAACATTTTATATTTACCAGCAATTATTTGAAACTTTACCAAGAAATGCCAGTTCATGATATTGGTAGATCAGAAGTACTAACAATAGGCAAATACAGAGCTTTGATAGAAAATTTAAAAGCGGAATAGGTTTGAATAACGTGGTCACTTACATATGTTTTGCCATCCCGACCCTTAACAAATCTATGGCGAACAATGTTATTTTCCAAACGAATACGCTTCTTTGCTCCAGATTCATCTCTCTCAACTTTGTCTTCTTCAACAAATGTTTTTGGATCAAATGGCTTTGGATCAATGCCCATGATATTGGAAACTTTAATCATGTTCATCTGCAAAAAGATCAAAGAGAGAAAAGGTAATGGGAGGAAGCGCATTTTAGCTACAAAATCTTGAGTACAGATAGACAACTAGAAAATGGGGGTTCCAAATATAAGACTGAATAGCACTCTCCTGTACAATAAATGACCCTTCATGCTAAGTGAGTGTAGAAGAAAGTTTCAATGCAATGGTTCTCCACATAAAAGACATCAGATACTCATTTTCCCGAACCACAGTGATATGAGACATTTTGAAAACTTGGAAGTATCAGAAAGGAAAAATCCAATAGATAACAAACTAGAGATTCCAAGCCATGACAGCAGAGAAAATTTCAGCAACCTAAAGCACATATACCTTCAGGGGATCACCAGGAGGAGGGCGGAAAGGAACCTCCACTTCCAAAGGGGGGCCAACTGGTCTCTCCCTGTACCTAGTTTCAACATGCTCAGCTTCTGACTCGTATTGAGGATCCTCTTCAGGGACCATATCATCAAGTACCATATCGTCGGGTCTCAGATCCTTATCAGAGCCCTCTTCATCTTCGATTGGTGATCTCTGAAAAATTAGACACTTCATCGTAAATACATGCAAATTCATATGGTTCTGAAAGGAAGTAGAAACGGGAAAGGAAACAGATATTCTGTAAACTGAAATGTAATATGAGATGCAAGACTCACTTGTTTATCCTGCTCAGTGTCATTCCGAACATATTCTTCTGCATCTTCATCATCCGAAGATCCAAATACATTACGAATATTTACGTCCGACTGTGCAACTTCTTTCTCCTCACTAGGTGATCTACCAGTCATACCAGTTTTCCATTTACAAGAGACAAAGTGAAGCCATAAGAAAATTGAAAATGGTAGGAATCTCAGCTACCCTCAGATGACTAGCAGACATTATCAAACTCACCCCAACAAAAAAAAAACAGTACCAAATTTCAAAAGAAGTTACACAACAGATAGAAAAAAGGGAAAATTTTCAAAAGAAGTTACCTTGGACTCCTAGTCTGATCAACCTCTTCATCTTCAGACTCATAATGCTTTTCACCAGACCTCTCTGATCCACTCTCAACAACATTCTGTCTCCTGTTTGTTGCTACTCTCTCCCCGTGTTCTTCTTCTTTGTTATCACTATCAGTATCTCTTGCTTCACTTTCCTCTTCCGGATCAGCAACATCACCCTCCTGTGAACTTTGCTCCCTCTCACCCTCACTTTCTCCAGGATCAAGTTCTACATCACCCTGTTCCCCATCAGACTCAGCTTCAGCCTCTCCGTGAACTTCAACCTCAGCTTCACCTTCTCCTTCAGGTTCCACCCCGCCCTCGGCCTCATCCTATTGGTGTTTGAATTAGAAAATTCAGCCACATTTTCACAGATGTTGAATGAAGGAAAAAGCAAGAAATCAAACAACATTATGCACATCACAAGCCATAAATATAATTCAATAAATCATGTTGATCTCAGAACAAGCTGAAGAATTAGGCCTAATAATAACTTGCATTGGTTCTTGCAATTCACCTAAAACCCTAAATTCAGGCGACGCGACAAGAATTTCAGAAACACATCGGATACAGAAACGTTCCAAGGTGTAAATTGAAGAAACCAGTGGCCGTGAGAAATACAAAAACGTAAACAATCGTGAAGAAATAAAGGAGATGAAGAGGGAGAGAATTACGGAAGCGTAGTTGGGCTGAGGATTGGACTCATGTTCGGAATCGATCTCTTCTTCCTCGGATTGATCTCCGAAGAGATTATGCATCATCTCCGACCTCTTTTCAACTCCAACCATCTTTGCCTCTCGTTCTCACAGTCACTGCCTCTTAGCTGGTGACGGTGGCTCGTGATCTGAGCTCCGACGGAGGGTTAACTGTTCGTAGATTTAATATGTTATAGTAAGAATAAAAACGTTTTTTTCTTTCAAAGGATACTTTTTGTTTATACTATAAAAATAAAATTACAAACCGAACCGGTTGAACATAGGTTGCAAAATTAAAGACGGTTTACAAAAACTAAATGAAACCGGAACTATTCTGGATAAACCGAAACCGAAGGAGGAGTCCTTTGCCGCCACCGCCGGGAGTTGATTCCGTCTGTCCGATGAGATCCATACCACCGGAGTCGCTAGAGGTAAGAAGAATGAAAAAACAACGGATACATAAAAGTGAAATATGTAAAAATGTGAAAATTATTTTTTTCAAAAAAAAAAAAAAAACGAGTGCCTGTTGAAAATTTAAACATTTTATTTTGGGTTATACTCACGGTATATCGACACGTATTAAATTATAATTCACAAGATCATAACATGTATCGATTGATCGATAAGATTATGTTTTCTTTAATAAATTTTTTTTTAATTAAATAATATAATGGATAATTTTAAATTTCTATTTTTTTAATTTATGTTAAATCTTTTTATTTCAATAAAATTTAAACATTTTTCCAAATTTAGATTTTTATATTATTATATTATTTAAGTTGTAATAAATTATAAAATTTCAAGAAATTGTGAAGAATTTTGGCGAATGAACGTGCGAAAAAATGATATTTGGTTTAAAACTTATTGAACATCTAAACCAGAAGATTTTAAAGGAAAACTAAAGATCTTACGAGAAGAATTTTTCGCCTAGATATGAGCGAGAATATAACTGCCGGTTACCTAATTCGTTTTTTCATATCTCACACTAGCCTTGTGCATTCGGGTTTAGTTCAGCTTTTTTGGTTTTTGGGTTTAGAGGCCTATGATCTATTCAGGTATTTATATATTTTTGTTTTGTTCCGTTGTTCCAAATTTGAATAAAGTTCCGATAAACAAAATAACAGAAACCAATAAATGAAAAAATTGGTAAAATTTTCACAAATATAACTATGAACTTTCGGATTTTTTGTTAATTTTTGATATTTTAGTTATTTAATTATAAAATAATTGATATTTTTTGTTTATAATTGTAGAGTAATTACGTTAAATAAAATTTAAATACAATTAATATTTTTGGGTATATAATTGTATATCAAATATTTTGGATATCCATTTGCTTTTTGGTTTGGTTCAGATTTGGTCCTTCGGATATATGAGTTTATGATCTATTCGGATTTTTGTCAGATTGGTACTTTTTTTTTGGTTAGATTCGGTTTGGTTATTCGGGGTTTAGATATTTTGACTAAACTTATCTTACACAGTTATAAACTACAAAATAGAATCAAAAGCTACTAGACATGGTATAGATTTCTAATATTTTAATAATAAAAATTTAATATAGAAAATTAAATTAATTAATTTATAAAAAAAATATTCGTAAAATAACTATATTCTCTAATTAAACATTTTTCTATTTTTTCCCTAAAATAATTTTTATATATTTAACAAAAAATATTTAATTTAATGAATTTTTTTATATTTAATTTATTTTAAAATTTAAAAACTCGTCCATCGGACAGGTCTTAATATAGTATATATATATATATATACAATAATTATTATTATATAGTGAAAGTATATATAATGATAATATACATATATACATGTATATTAAAAATATTTAGTGAAACATCAAAAGCTACTAAAAATATTTAGTGAAACATCAAATCCATATTTTATAAAATATAAGAAAAGATTACAAGTCGAGCCTGTATAAATAGAAGTCGAATGGCAAAGTGATTTGTTAAGGAGGTATGTAATCTATTTTTTTTATCACAATTGAAAACCATACTATTGAACTTATCTCTAGAAGTCTAGAACCCTCTTTAACAAATCACTTTGCCATGTGTGTTTAGATGGATATTTTAACGTCATTTATTTAGTTAGAGCATTCCCATCAAAAAGTTCTCTTTGGTATCTAACTATTTTTTATCTTTTTTATTAATAAAAACGAAAAAAAAAACAGACGAAAGAAAGGAGATACTGTTCTTCATATCGAACCTCTATAAGAAACTCTAATCCTATTTGTATTTTTCTGATTAATTTTTAATTTTTAATTACTTTAAAAGTATAATTATTATATGGCTGATAGACTTGTAAGAGTTTCTCCCAACTGAGGATACTTTTAGTCGTCTAGACCAATTTTAGGTGTGTGGAGGGGCAGATCCACTTTAGAAAGAGTGGGTGCACTATGTACCCGTTAAAATATATATTTAATTATGTCTTTTACATCAAATTCAAATGTATAACTTATAGAAAAAATTCTATAAATTAATAATATTGGGTCCATAATATTTTATTAATTTATAATGATATTAATTTATAAAAATTTTTTTTGTCAAAAATTAAAAATAAATAAATTAAAATTTTTTGATCTAAATAAAATTAATGTATAGGATATTATAAATTTTAATAGTTTTGGACTTAAAAGTTCAAAATTTAAAAGAAAATTATATTATTTTGATAATAAATAACAAATATTATAAATGAATTCACTTATATAAATAATTAACATAAATTTTAAATTTATGATTAGTAACCTTAATTGTTGTGTTTAAACAGTCTATACAACTATTGAAATAAAAATTATGCATATTTATAATTTAAAAATTTATAGAAAAGTTGTTTTATTTTATGAAAAATTTATTTACATTATAACAATAAGATAGTTTAAAATACAACATGATATTTTTTATATAAGAAAAGTTATTTATGAGTTCTAACATAAATTCATAAAAACAAAATTATATTATTTTTATATATATATATATATGAAAATTTACATGATTATTAATTTATGTTATTAATGAGACCATATATTTACATAGAGATTCTAAAAAAATTATTATCTTATTATCTTATCGAATTTTATTTATTTTTACACCGGTCCGACTTGGGACCAATAAATTTTATTAATTTATAGTATTTATTAATATATCGAATATTAATGTATAGAGGTTCTACTGTATTTTGTGGCAAAATGATTTAAGTGCACCCATTATTTGTTCGAGATCTGTGGTTCAAATCCCTATTTTGTCATTTTGCGAAGCTGGGAACAAAGCAACAAGAAGTTGGATGCACAGCCTGGATATAAAAAAACCCGTGCGAGGTATGATCTTTCATTTCCATAGCTTGAATTCAAGTGTTCAATTAAACGTATTCAAACTCTTCTCTTTGGTCAATTGGTTATTTTTTTTTTTTTGCATTACACATGTGATAGGTAAAATAAATAGCTACTATAGGGCTGGAAAACCTGACTCAAAAAGTAAAGTAAGAAACAACCCATAAGGTAAAACTAGTCTCAATAGTTACCCATATACATACTCAATCATAATCAGGACCACAATTCTTTTGGACTAATTAAGGATTTGACGACAAAAAAAAAAAAAGACTAGATAAGGATTGTGGGGTGGTCCTTATTATGATTGTGGCCTAAAAACAGATGAGAAGAATAAATTCTTCTTCAGTCTGTAACGCACTAACACTCGTTTTTCAAATGATTAATCATACGAGGCAAGACTTTTATTGTTTATTAGGTTAGGGCTTGGGTTCCCTTGTTATTATAAAAGTTGACTCCATTTGCTTGCACACCGGACACCATACTTTCACAGCGACAATAGTCTGTTGGATAAATTATACGAAGGAGAGTGTGCAAGTGAGATGGCGTTAAACGTGATCAAGATCTCCCGAGTCAGCCCTGCAACCAACTCGATTGACCCGTTCATTGTCCCACTCTCTTTCTTCGACTTACAGTGGCTAAAACTAAACCCTACCGAGCAAGTCTTCTTTTACAAACTAGATGAATCATCCCGCGACTCTTTTTACTCCCTGATCCTCCCCAACCTCGAGCGATCTCTTTCCCTTGTCCTCTCACACTTTCTTCCACTCACCGGTCACCTTAAGTGGGCTGCCCAAGATCCTAAGCCGTATCTCATCGTGCTCCCGCAAGACACTGTCTCTCTCACAGTGGCCGAGACTGACGCAGATTTCTCTCGTATTTCTGGTAGGGGGCTTCGTCCCGAGCTAGAGTTACTCCCTCTAATACCCGAGTTACCGGTTTCCTCTGACTCGGCATCTGTTGTTGCTTTGCAAAATCACTTTGTTCCCGAACCAAGGCTTCTGCATCGGAACCACAATCCACCATATTGTCATGGACGGCAAAAACGCTGCAAAATTTAACAAATCATGGGCTCACACCTTTAAATACGGAACCATACCAGAAAAATTATCAACGCTTTTAGATCGTACGGTCATCAACGTTCCAGCTGGACTCGAACCGAAGATGTTTGAACTTCTTCCGTATCTCTCGGAGGATAAAGAGAGCGCAAGAACACTAAAGCTGTCTCCAGTCAAAGAGGTCGACACCGTCCTTCGAACTACGATCGAGCTGACTCTTGAAAACATCGCGAAACTCAAGGAGCGAGCCAAGAAAGAGTCATCTCACTCTAAGCTTCACTTAATAACGTTCGTAGTCACGTACGCCCATGTGTGGACATGCATGGTGAAGGCCCGTGGAGGTGACGTGGATCGACCGGTTCGTTTCATGTACGCTGCTGATTTCAGAGACCGGTTAGACCCACCAGTTCCTATGACCTACTTCGGGAATTGTGTTTTACCCCTTGATTTTTATGGATACGAAGCGAAGACATTTTTGGGAGAAGATGGATTCATCAATACAGTAGATATTCTCAGCGATTCGGTCAAAGGTTTGGGTTCACAAGGGGTTGAGTCAATCTGGAAACTGTATGAGGAAGGAACGAAGACGATGAAGTTAGGTACACAATTGTTGGTCGTAAACGGGTCTAACCAATTTGGAGTATACGAAGCGGACTTTGGGTGGGGAAGACCACTGAGATTATGTCTAATTACAAGAACGATGAGTTTTCTATGGCAAAGAGGAGAGATGGGGTCGGTGGTGTCGAGATTGGCATCTCTCTGAAGAAATGTGAGATGGATGTTTTTATGTCTTTAATTTCAAATGGATTGGAAAACTGAAAACTTGGTTATTCCAAAGCCTCTTATCAAAAAGAATAAGTTATTCCCACCTTTGGTTATTTGAATTTTTATGTATTTATCAACTTATGATCGCTACGCTACTTGTATTGTTCTGTAGTTCTGGCTTTTGATTATTGTTTTTTCACAGTCTATGGCAATCATTGTAGTTTTCAGATCGTTTTAAGAAGCTTTAAGTGACGAAAATATTTGGATTTTGACAGAGCTCAATAAATAACCTAAGTTTGAATCCAAATTTTTTCTTAAGAAATCTATTTTATCAATGTAATCATGTGTTCTGATACAAATACGTTGTTAATCATTGTGGATGAAATTGAATCGAAAACAAACATAACCACCATATCAAAAAGCAACTGAGGAGAAAATTGCAAATAACGGGCCGAAAATATATGATAGGCCCAGGACCCAAAAGATTAAGGGTAGTTATGTAAAGTCCCCTCACAGCAACTCCTCAAAAGCCCTAATTTCGTTTAGCATAATTCCTCTCAATCCCGACTTAAAAACTCGAAACAGCGCCGACGCCGCAGCAGAGGAGGAGAAGAACAATGGCGACAGGTAAAACGGTGAAAGATGTCTCTCCACACGAGTTCGTCAAGGCGTACGCCGCCCATCTCAAGCGATCCGGCAAGGTAAATCTGACGAATCATAGTCCTAAGCTTTTCCTCCGCATCGATTTTTCCCTGAAATAGTCTATAGATTGTTGTTTGGGATTACATTTACCTCATGAGAGTGTGATAATCGCTGATAGATGAAACTTAAACTGGGTGTAAAATCTCAGTAAGGCTTGAACATTGATTTGTAAGTCTCCTTATGTTTGTCTTGTGTATGAGATTTCAGTGAAAACCCTAGATTGGTATTGGTTATTGTATTGGATGCTTGGTTTGGTTTTTGGTAGTCAATTTAGGAAATGCTTTACATATTTCTGCGTTTGATTTTATTTTTGTTTCTTTCATGTAGATTGAGCTACCTCCGTGGACTGACATCGTCAAGACTGGTAAACTTAAGGAGCTTGCTCCATACGACCCTGACTGGTACTACATCAGAGCCGGTATGTATAACATCTGATCAAGTCTTCTTCTACAAATTGGATTAGGGTGTGGCCTTAATCTTTGCATCTGTGATTAAACTGTGGATTGTATCTGTTTTTTCTGAGAAAAATTTCTTCCTTTTTAGCATCCATGGCAAGGAAAGTCTACCTAAGGGGTGGTCTAGGAGTTGGTGCTTTCCGTAGGATCTATGGAGGAAGCAAGAGGAATGGAAGCCGTCCACCTCATTTCTGCAAGAGCAGTGGTGGTGTTGCTCGTCACATTCTTCAGCAACTCCAGACCATGAACATTGTCGACATTGACACTAAGGGGTGAGTTTATTGCCTCTGGTTTCGATTTCTTCTTGGCATCTGTGAAATAAATACTGCTACAAAGGAGTGATAGGAGTACATAGCTTGTAACGCAATTTAGACACTTGGATTTGATATCTCTGTTTAAGATATCTGTTTTCAAAACTGCAAGTGTGACATACATTGGTACTAACTAGAATTGTGTATATATATGGTTTCATAAGGTGCTACTGCTTCATTAACTCAGTTTATCTTCTCTAGCTAATGTTTACATATCTTGATGAAACCAGGGGGAGGAAGATCACATCAAGTGGTCAGAGAGATCTCGACCAAGTTGCGGGAAGGATTGCAGCTGACATTTAAGTCAAATCACAACAATATATGGTCAAGGTTTATGTTTGAGATTTAGTTATGGAATGAGTTTCATTTGAAAACCAGTAGTAGAATTTCCTCTCATTTTTGTTTTGATCAGTTTTTTTTTTTACATTGGATCTCTTTTCATTCTGAGCTACTTTATGACAATATATCTCATCATCTTTGACCTCATTTTCTATTTACTTTATGAAATTAAATTAGTGATCAAGTGTTTGGCTTTTTGTTTTGTTTTGAATTTTTTGCAAAATGTTTGTTTGCTTTTAATCAGTATAGAATGAACACATGCAATTTTGATTGAAAAGTTAGGACGTTGACTTCTGACCTGTCTTTCCTTGCATACAAATGTCTCATGTTTGCTTTATAATACTTTTCTCTTGGTGAGATGTTCTTCGTCCGAACATTGATATGCAGTTACCTAACACTGCGACATTTTAATGTGTTATAGATGATGAGAATACCGAAGGTATAATCTCATAACTAATGGATCCTAAATTATAGTTTACCCAATCATCGATGAATGCTTAACTCTAAAAGATAAAAGTCCTTATTAACGCAATGTATATAACGTCACAGCTATAACATTTTCTCAAAACGTAATAGATCCTCAAAATTTTATGTTTTTTTTTTCTTTTGTTATATCAGGTTTTCTTTGTTGTTTTTGCTTTACGTGCATTTATTTTTCCGATCCAGTGTTCGTAAATTAACTAACTAATGATAAGTTAGTACGTAACATGGTGAATTAACACTCACTTAGTCACGTGTCTTCTCTGTTTTGTCGTAAGAAACATCAAGCTTTTTTTTTTTTTTTTGTCATCAAGAAACATCAAGCTTTCTGTAGTTCCTCGTTTATACTATTTTTTTTTTTTTGTAAAGAGTATATACAGGTCGAAGAACAATATATATACAAAGAGATTGATGACGATTCAAATATACGGAAAATGGAGATATAGAAAGAGATTCCGTAATAGAATCCAAACAAATATGCATGTATCTTAACAGTGTTTTAAAATTCGGTAGACGCTAGTCGGACGTTCGGTACCGACCTAGCGTATAATTAGAAAATCGGAGATTAAATGGAGACTAATTTTCAATATTTTAAGTATTATATTTTATTGGGGATTCAGTTTAATAAAACCTTCAATTTTACCTCCATCTATTTTTAAATCCTCACCTATTTTTTTAGTAAACAATCTCCTCAACTATTTTTTTTAATAGATTTGATCCTCTTTAAAGTAATAGAAAATTGTTTTGAATGACATAAAACGCCGAGACGTTTGAATTTTTTATAGAAACAACAAATTTTTTTTATAGATACAACAAGATTTTTCATCAAAACAATCAAACAACAATATTTGTATATTTGTAGAAACTGGGCCCGTTCGGTAAGGTGTCGCTGCGACCACAACCGGCAACCAAAATTTAAACATGAACAAAAGGAAAAAGAAACAATGGAGAGCAATAAAGGAATCATTGCGACTACATTTGGAGATGGAGTTGGTGTCTCCAGTGTCGCTGAATAATACGACGACAAGGTAAACACTTGCTGCGACTATTTCGATTGGAAGGCTGGTATTACTCTCCACATAATTGTGTGCCAAGTTAGTGTTATTTGGTGTCGCCGATCGTTGATGCAATGACACTGCACCGAATATGTTTACTGTCAACAAGTTGGACATAACAGACGCTCGTACAACCATGAAGTGATACCAACCCCAGCTAAAGAATCTCACAGAATACGAAGAAAAAAACATAAAAATGTGGCAACTACTCAGCCAACAAAACTCTTTCTTCAAATTTTATGCTCAAGTATGTATATTTTAGGATATATGAAGTATCTTATGTTGTAACTGGTGGTATTTTTTAGGACTATTAGTTTTTATTGTTTGTGTCGGTTTTTGGAAACAAATTATTGTCAAGAGCTTGAATATATTGTTGGATATTTGTTCATGTTGTTGTGTCTTTTATTTTTTTAACATCTTCTAACATAAAACTAAGCAGTCAAAATCCACAATAAAATCACAAAACTGGAATCCCATGTTTCCAATTTAAGATTTTACAATCATTTCATGTTTTTGCATTAAAAATCTTGTTGCGTATCATAAATACAAACTCATCGATGTTTTATGTCTTTCAAAATAATATTTCATGAACTGTTTATGGAAAGTCATATATATTAACCTATTATAGGTGAGAAGATTTTTATTTAAAAAAAGGTAGTTGAGAGTTTAAAAATGGATGAAGACAAGATTGAGAGATTTTTTCGTTAAATTCTCTGTTTTATTTATTAATACTAAAAATAATCATTTTAGTGATCAAATATATTTCTTTGCTATGATTTTACGAAATTTTCGACAGCTCAATTGATACTTTTACTACATTAAAGTCATCAGTCCCAATAACAACGATTAACTAACACATATTTATCAGGAAAAATACCATAAAAAACCTTCAACTTTACAACTTTTTCCAACTAAAACTTCCAACTATTTGTGTTTCCAAAACAAACATTCAAGTTGATAAAAGTTTCCAACAAAAACCTCAAACTCTTTTTGTTTCCAAAATAAACCTCTAACTATAAAGTTTTTCTTACTTAAACCTTCAAGTTTCTAATATTGAGTCTCATTGAGGGGTTACTAACGGTCAACGACAACTTCCGTTAACTATGATTGTCCATTTTGTTGCTATTTAGTTATTTACTAAGGAAAAAATGAGTTTACAACTACAGAAAATCTATTCATTCATCTAGGGTTCATATTCGAAACTGACGGAGTTAACAAATATTTAACAGACGTTTGCTGTGTTAACTGGAGTTATCGTTGAATATCAATTAACCCTCAATCAGACTCAAGATTGAGTTTTTCCATCTATGATTATTATTCAAAACTGAAAAAATTAACAAATAGTTAACATGCATTTGCAAAATTATCGTTGATCGTCAATTAACCTTCATTGGGATCAAGATTGAGAAATTGAGGGTTTAAGTAAGCAAAACTTTATATTTGGAGGTTTATTTTGGAAACAAAAATAGTTTGAGGTTTTTGTTGGAAATTTTATCAACTTGAATGTTTGTTTTGAAAACACAAATAATTGGAGATTTTAGTTGGAAAAAGTTATAAAGTTGAAGGTTTTTTATGGTATTTTCCCTATTTATTATGTCTTTTACGTGTTTTTTTAAAGTTAAGGGCAAAGTAGTAGTTTTCTATTCATCTTCACCACACACGATTGAGGACCATTTGCTCTTATGCCCCCGTCAACAAAAAATTTCAGCCACTATATCCCTCTTCTGTTTTTAATTTATTTTATATTTAATTTTAAATAAAAAACTAGTTAAATGAGCAAATAACCTATTGAATTTCTGTTTATTACATTGACAACCTGATGGATCTAATTAAATTAAATAAGACCAGCCCATTAAGATGAAACAAATTAAAATTATTTAAAGCCCAACCCAGAAACATAAAAACTAATTTATCTAAAGAAGAAAAAGATCTAAAATCACTTTTCCCCATTTCTCTCTTCTTCTTCTTCACGCTTTCCCTTCGTTCGTTTCTCCCTCTGTTCTTAAAAATTGAAACCCTTCTTGCTCCGAGTTTGGTCATTTTTTTCGTCTTTCTCTCTTCTTCTACTTTACTCGTCATTCATCCGACTTCAATTTCTACAAGTTCTTCTTATTCAACACGTCTTCTTCTTCTTTGTGTACAAGGTTATGGATGATAGATGGTGATGGTGATGTTGAGATGGGATCAAGGGAAGCTGATGGTGATGCTGAGATGGGTGAAGTAGCTCATTATTCTCCGGTTCAGCCTTCTTCTCTAGTTCAGCCTTTTTCTCCGGCTCGGTCTTCTTCTCCAGCTCAGCCTTCATCTTCGGCTCAGCCTTCTTCTCCAGTTCAGCCTTCTTCTCCGGTTCAGCCTTCTTCTCCAGCTCAGCCTTCGTCTCCGGCTCAGCCTTCTTCTCCAGTTCAGCCTTCTCCAGCTGAAGTTGCTCCGGCTCATCCTTCTCCACTACAAGTTACTCCGGCTTAGCCTTCTTCTCCGAAGATTATGTCTTCTGAGTTTTCTATACTTCGTTGTGGTCCAGTAACTGGTCCTTTACCTTTTGGTAGCACTGAACCATTGAAGCCGTTATTCAAGCGCACAAAGATGTTAGTTAGGAAAAGTGTGAGGGCGTGTGGGCCATCAAAGTTTTGAAAATCCCCTTTCACGGAAGAGAAGAAGAAGAAGGACGATCCCACGAAGAAACAGGAGAAGGAAAAGAAGAAACGAGAGAAGGAAAAGAAGAAACCAGAGAAGGAAAAGAAGAAACCAGAGAGGGAAAAGATGAAACGAAGGAAGGTTTAGGTTTCTTCCTTGTCTTGATGATCTATGGGAACTTGTTTTATGTTTTTTGGAACTCATCATGTTGTTGGGTGTTATTCGAAACTTGTTGTGTGGTTGTGTTATTTGAAACTTGTCTTGATGATATAGGAACTTGATTTGCGTTTGGAACTAATGCGGATGAGGCGTCTTTAAAATTTCAGTTTCTAAGTACTACTACATAGTTGTACCTTGTTTTACCGTAGTTGTACTAACGCTTCCACATAGATATACCATGTTGTACCTAGTTGTACCTTAGTTTTCATAGTTGTACTGTTATTAATATAAATTTAATTTTAAAATTTAAATTATATAATTTCAATATAAATTACATTTAATTACATTTATTTGATTATTATTCGTAGTATCAGACAAATTAGAAGAAGACAGAAGTACCTAGTATAGACAAAAGTATATAGTCAGAAAAAGTACATAGTATGGGACCGACAAAGAGTACTCGAGATAAACTATTGACCCATAGTTGTACCATAGTTGTACAAAAACTGTATAGTTGTACTTTGGTTGTTTAATCTTAAATTAGTTGTACTATACTTAAAACTCATAAATTTTAGTTGCACTAGTGACATTGGATTAATAATGTTTATTTCCTATAATTTCATAAACAAAAGTATTCGTAAAGAATATTTTTTCTAATTCTCAATAATTCAAGTCTTTCCCATCCAAAGAAACCATAAGAGTCTAAGAGATATGTTTGTAAAAATCTAGTGTTACGCAATAAATAAGCAAAACAGCCACATCAAGACAAAACTTGATTTTTTCCACTGAAACTATAATATTTTTTTTAGTCATATAGATGATATTGATATTAAAATAAATAAAACTACCACAACCATATTTTAGAGTTTACAAATAACCATTTTTTAAATCAAACATCAGTAGTTGTACCATAAGTATTTCCTAGTTATACCTTAACAAAATAATCATAAACAAATTTTTGTAATGCAAAACCACATAACAACAACAACATCACAAGCAACATCACATAACAACAACAACAACATCACAAGCATATAGACTAAGAGACATCTGTTGTACCTTCACTACCGCTAAATTCCACTTGCAACCGCTAAGTCGTTCACGACATTTGACCACATATCTCTCTTTATCCGATTTTATAATATCAAACTCGAAACATTTTTTATGTGCAGCAATTTCAACTATATCTTGTATTTCTACCTTACTCTGAAATTTTTGATCCAAAACTACATTTATATCATCTTCCCATGCAACATTTCCGTCTTTATTCCCTCCTCTTTCTCATCCATCCTCATTTTCCCCTCTTTCTCCTCCATCTTCTCCTTCTTCTACAACATCTCCAAGCTGATAGTATTCATCCAAGTTCACGAATTCTTCATCATCATGTGCAGCAATTTCAACTATATCTTGTATTTCTACCTTACTCTGAAATTTTTGATCCAAAACTACATTTATATCATCTTCTCATGCAACATTTCCGTCTTTATTCCCTCCTCTTTCTCATCCATCCTCATTTTCCCCTCTTTCTCCTCCATCTTCTCCTTCTTCTACAACATCTCCAAGCTGATAGTATTCATCCAAGTTCACGAATTCTTCATCATCATGTGCAGCAATTTCAACTATATCTTGTATTTCTACCTTACTCTGAAATTTTTGATCCAAAACTACATTTATATCATCTTCCCATGCAACATTTCCGTCTTTATTCCCTCCTCTTTCTCATCCATCCTCATTTTCCCCTCTTTCTCCTCCATCTTCTCCTTCTTCTACAACATCTCCAAGCTGATAGTATTCATCCAAGTTCACGAATTCTTCATCATCATGTGCATCATTTTCACATGTGTTCTCCAACCCATGTTCCATTCGTTCTTCTCTGTAAATACTAAGTAAACCATCATTAACACAAGCTGCACTTTCATTTCTTACTACTTCCTCAAACTCCATATTTTGTGCAACATCTTCCAAGGGCTCAACATGAAAATACTCCCACTTTGATCATAAGGACATGTCATAATATAGACACGCAAGTCTTCATCATCCTCGATTATTGATGGTCTATGCTTATGATACGCCTTCGGAGTGTAACTAAGTTTCAGCCTCGTCGCATCTTCATCTCTCTTCATCTTCTTGCATATGCTACGAACCAACTCTGAATAAGTTACATCCTCTACCGATGTCATCATCATCAAAGTGTAAATTCGATATTCGCTTTGAATTCATTCCATATAACCTCCTCTGGTATTTGAATAATACCCTCCGTAATCAAAATATATGATTATGCATCGCTACATATTTATTTCCCCCTGAAAAATAATAAAATCAAAATTGAATATTAGTTTTAGTATTAGTAGTCGTAGTAGTAACAAGTTGTACCTAGTCGTACCAAGTCGTACCAGTTTTACTCTATATACATAGTTGTACCAGTTGCACTTATTTTTGGGTAATTTTTAGATTTCATAGTTTACCAGTCGTATTTGAATTTTATTTCTGTCTATCTACGATTCACTATAATTTCACCACTATCAACTGATACGATTGTTAGAAACAAATTGATCAAGAAAACGAGTTTAATCTTCCAATGTGCAAACAAAACTAAAAAAAAATTGAAATCTACAAGAACATTTGAAATCTATAAGTTTGTCAACCTTAAACTTTGAATTTAAACCTCCAATCTGGGTTAAAAATCACCCAATACAACAAGAATTCATTAATAAAATAATAATACAAAAGGAATGGAAAAATAATAGGTTTTGTGCAAAAAAACCATCCAACTCGACTTTTTTTTTGCAAGATTAACCCTCACCTCAATTCTGTGCAAGTCAAACTTATCGACTCCAAAGTCACCCGCAATATAGCTCCTCTCTATATCGTCGACGTGACCACATTAGCTCCTGTTAAAAAATTAACGGAATCACTAAAACGACGTCGTTTTAGTAATTTGAAACTACACTATGTCTTGCTTGAAACTACATTATGTTTTGTTTCAAAAATTGTTGTTTTCCAAAAGATAAATTAAATAAGATAATTTCTATTTCTACTGAAATTAGATTTAGATTTGGGGAAAATTAAATTTGGGGACAAACTAAAATTAAGGTTCGTATTAACAATATGTGATAATCATCAAGCTTAGATTTTACCACTCGAATCATCAAATTCGTCTCTAACAAACCAATATTCTCCTCACATGGATCAGCTCAAACTCTAACCTTCCTTCAATTCTCTTCAACTCTCATCTCAATTCAGTTCCTCAACATCCCTCCGAGCTCCGCCACGTCTCCTTCGATGGTGGCTGATGGCCCTTTGCTCATCATCTCTTCCTCATCATCGCTAATTTAATTTTTAATCAACTCTTTTTCTTCCAAAAATCAACTAAAATTTTCTTCCTCGATTGAAATCTTCTTCTTCCTCTTTTTTTTTTTCTTCTTCTTCTATCTTCTTCTTCTTCCTTAGAGCCCGATTCATTCAAAAACCTTCTCTATCTGAAAATTACTTCAATTGAAACCACAGAAACGAAAGCTTAAGATCTGAATTCGATCCTGAATCAATCCTTGAACTCTCTCTTCGAGTTTCTTCTAAGGCAATCTCAAGCCTCACTGTGTCTTTCCGATCGATCAACGATATGCCTGAGGACGCGGCGGTTGGTGACTGTATA
This sequence comes from Cardamine occulta, assembly GCA_028015245.1. NCBI lineage: Eukaryota > Viridiplantae > Streptophyta > Magnoliopsida > Brassicales > Brassicaceae > Cardamine > Cardamine occulta. The sequence goes on along the minus strand of CM051391.1, from coordinate 3,883,260 downwards.
AAGCTTTACATCGACGCGTTGAGTCAACTCAACACTCGATTTCAGAGATCGAGAAAGAGAAGAAGAAAGGTGGGAATTGGTTGACTAAAGAAGTCATCGGAGATGTTAAGACGTGGATCAGCGCCGCTATGACCGACGGTGAGACTTGCTCCGATGGGATTGAAGAAATGGGAACAGTAGTGGCAAATGAGATTAAGAAAGAGATGGAGATGGCGAATCAGATGATGAGTATTAGCTTGGCCATTGTTAGCCAAATTAAGAAGCTTTTGTTGATTTTTAATTAAACACACAAAAAACACAATCAACGAAACAAAAAGGTTCCAACTTTATATTTTTTTCTGTTTGTTAATTTCGTATTCACAAGTTTGTTGTTTTGAGCTCTCTGTTCTTGGCTCTATAATTAACTACTACTACATTGATATGTAATTTGATAAGAGCTGTATAAAACTTCTCATATTTTACATTCTCAATCTATTCAATTTCATCTTCTTTTTTTGCTTTTGATCAAATTATAGGCTCTTGTTCTCTAGTTAAAATGGTTTAAATCAAAACAAGCTGAGTAGGAGCTTTTTTTTTTGGGGGTTCTCTTAAATATATTTAAAATATATGAAATTACTGTAGAAAGTAGAAACATAAATTGATTTAAGGGGCTTTGACTTTTATTTTGAAAATCATGTTGTTTTGGCTATTGAAAAACGGCAAGGAAACATAAAAACAGTGTGTAGTTTTTATCTCCTAAAACTACGTCGTTTTGACTCTGTCAGTTTTTTAACAGAACCAAACGGAGGTACATCGACAATACACGCGATGGCTGTATTACGGATGACTTCGTAGATAAGGGGATTGATTTGCACAATTTTGAGGTGAAGGTTAATCTTGCAAAAATATAAAGATGGATAGTTTTTTGGCCCAAAACTCAAAAATAATCACTTCAAATAAAGTTTCAAATTTGTCTATGGAGGATTTTTGGTTTGTCTAGGCAAGAAGAAAAAGAACATGCATTTTTACTTCTATTTGATTGGTACACATTTAACTTTGTCATTTAATTCTCACCCATCATAAACTTAACTTTATTTTGTTTTTTATTTAAATTTAATTGAAATAATAAAAAGAAAGAGGGTAAAAAATGTAACTTAACTTAGATATAAAAATTAAGCAAGGGTATATGAGCCATTAATTCCACGATTGATTACAAAGCTTCAAAACCCTATTTCATGACCGCCAATGTTGTTTGTCCTTGATTCTCACCGATTTCTTCTTATTTTCATCTGTATTTAACATATTAATAGTAGATCTAACATCTAACCTCCTATTTAAGTCAAAATTTCAGTTTTTTTTCCCTGTTTTCTTCCCCGATTTGGGCAAATCGCGGCGGCTCTCACCGTGGAGCGCTTAACCGGCGCCTAAGCGGCCGCGTTTTAGAACCATTCAATTTTCAAAATCCGATAGGAATATTACTCCATTTTGAATCCCGAAAATTGAAATGACCTTTAAAATCCCACAAAGCTTATACTCCCCCACTTATTTAGGGTGTTTCCCGATAGTTTCTAAAACTCGTTGCCTCTTTTGTTCCTATTTCAAAAGCTCACACAATCGCTAACTTCCATTTCAATTTCTCTGTTAGCTTCACAGTTAGGGTTTTACTTGCGGTTGCCGAACGTAGAACACCATTTGGAAACGAAGGGCGGAGGCGGATTTCGCTGCAGCGAAAACGTCTGTGTGGTGGGACTTAGAGACCTGTGAGGTTCCTAAAGGCTGTGATCCCTATGGCGTTGTTCAGAACATAAGATCGGTTCTGTTGACAAGGAACTATTGTGGTTCGCTCACCATCAATGCCTATGGTGATACCAATCTAATCCCTTATTCTGTACAACGAGCTCTCTCTTCCACCGGCGTTTCACTCAATCATGTCCCTGCTGGTTAATCTCTTTTCTTGAATCAGCTGTTTTTACTATTTAATTGTAGTTACGGATTTGATTAGGGTTAGGGATTGAATGTGGTATTACGTACCCTACTGATTTTGTGACTTGGTATTTTGTGAGATCGCAAGTCTTAAGTTTGTAGTCTCTAATGGCTTAGTGTCTGTATTCTTAATGATGGTGAGAATTTAACAGAAATTAAAGATGGGAGCGACAAGAAGATGCTTGTAGACATGATGTTGTGGGCAATGGAAAACCAAGCTCCTGCTAATATAATGCTCATCTCTGGTGAAAGGGTCTTCTCTTATCTTCTTCACAAACTAGGGATGAAAAGGTACAACATTTTTCTAGCTCGACCTGAGAAAGCATCTGCGCCGCTCATTGTAGCTGCAAAGACGGTAGAGTTATGGACAAGCATTGTTAATAGGGATCTTCCTAACAGACCTATTGACAGTACTGGACGTCGTCATCATCATCCTTGTAGCTCTGAGGTATTAAGCCATCAACGAGCTCAGTCCAACAAGCGGATGCATTCAGGTTTGGTTAGTGGAAGAAAGAGGCATAGGAGTTTTTGTGAACTATGCAATGTTAATTGCTCAAACCATGATTTAACCTCTCACCTTTCTGGTAAAAGGCACAGAACTAAGGTAAACTATACATTTTGTTTGTTTGTACTTGTTATATAATCTAGAGTTTACTTCTACTTCTAATTCTAAGTAAAGAATTGGGTTAGAGATAGATGGTACAATATGTGTTTTTTTATGTGCAAACTACTGTTGTACTTTTTCTCAACTTGTGTAGGTCGTGCAAGTAGCCCGTGAGCGTCCATTTGTCAGTAATTCTACAGAACCAAAGTGTGTGTGGTGCAGAGTTTGCCGGATCAGTTTCACCAGCGAAGCTAGGTATGAAACACATCTTAGGGAGAAGCCACGAAGATCAACTTGAATTATCAAAACGAGCATTCCGATAAGCTCGTCCTCATCAAGATTTAGTGTGAAAGGAAATGCGATTAAAGTTTTTTTAATTGCCAAACTTGTCTTTTGAGAGTCTCATCTTTTTTTGTTTGGTTGAATGCTGAAATGAGAAAGCTGAGCCAAAATGTTTTTGCTTTTGGGAAAAGTTATAATAACTATTTTATTGAAAGTTTATTTGCTGTTTTCCGGAAGATTTCATATTTTGACGCCAATCGCCACCAAGCTTGGATTGTGGGGAAATTACAAACTTTTTAAATTTTGTCTAGGGTAACAGTTTATCCACTCTTGACACACGAAATTCTTGATTTCGAAATTGGGAACCCTGCATAAAAATTGGACGGTTTATTATCTTTCCGGCAAAAATTTGATCATTTTACTTAGAGCCTTGGGCCGTATGCATACGTGCATCGATACGTTTCTTCACTAGGTTATTATCATTCCTAATTGGCGCGCTTTCAATGTGCTGACGTGGCGTAACAATAAATGAAAAACACACCGTTTTGTATGTATAAAGATGCTCTTTCGATCCCAAGAATCCATTTTCACTTTCTAAGTTGTCCCATGACGTTAGGACTTTATCGAGCAACCTCAAGAACTAACAATATTCTAAGTTGTACACATTTGTATTTTAATTTTACGTTGATGATACTTTTTTAAATGGTTGTTTACTACCTAAAATTGACCCCTTTGTTAATTAAATTTTGTTGTGTAGGCTGCTCTAGTAGCAAGTCAAAGCTCTCATGCCAAACAAAAAAAACCCCGGTATTGTAGCATTTGCCAGGTCCATGTCCCAGCAAGTGGGAACGAGGAGCATAAATCAGGACGAAAGCACAAAAACAAACTTGAAGCTCAAGCCGGACATTCTCGCTAATCGCCTCTTCTTAGTGGACAAAATGCAATTTGGTATTTGTAATTTCCAAACTTGTTTTGGTAGTCGTTGTATGTTTTCTGAAAAGGAGAAACTTGGGCCAAATTAATAACTTTTAGTTTGGTCTAAAAAAATTGATGTAAATTGCTCCAAAAGTTCTAAACTTTTTAAGGTAGGGTGACAGTTATGCATTCTGGAATCGAAAATTTAGAATATTTTTGACAAAAATCTAAAATGTGAAGGGTCTCTTAATTATTCTAGCAAAAAATAAGCTCAAGTATAATCATATTTACTTAAAAAGCGTAATGGATTAGGCATGCGTGATGCGTTCATCTATTTAGAAGACTTAATTATGATTTTTATTAAATAGGCTTTACGTATCCAATCGTACTTAAAAAAATTATAAATAGTTTTTATTTTCGCTAATTACCGATGGAGATAGAGCTTCCAAAGTCACAACGGCTATTAGAGAATGATCTGATTGGCGCTCTTTCAATTTTCTGACGTGGCAAAATAATACACCAATATTAAAAAAAATGTAGAATACAGTAATTCAATAAGTGCGCTCGTACGATAAAGTAGTTGGAAAAAACGCCGACCGAAGAAAAGCGAAAGGTTTTTTCGTCGACATGGAAAAGAAATAAATTTGGAAGCTTGTTACTAAAATCAGATGTGAGAGATTTGGCTAACTTATACTTACCTTAGAAGTTTCCATCTTCGACTGTAGTGAGAATTGAGAAAAGACTAATTATTGGTTCATTCTTGCTTCTAAACAACTGAGTCAATTGTCAACAAAAAAAAAAAAAAAACAACTTCGTCTTTTTTCTCTCTAGCTAGAATCTCCGGCGATGACTACGGCGGAGACGGAGTACGTAAAGGCCAAAACCTCAGTGTGGTGGGACATAGAGAATTGTGAAGTCCCTAAAGGTTGGGATGCACATGCGATTGCCCAGAATGTGAGTTCAGCTTTGTTGAATATGAATTACGGTGGACCTGTCTCGATCTCTGCTTATGGAGACACCAATCTCATCCCTACTCTTGTTCAGCAAGCTCTCTCTTCTACTGGTGTTGGCCTTAATCACGTCCCCGCAGGTTTTTATCTCAGAAGTTAGACGCCTTTTGTTTTCTTTTGTGTGGATTTTGGTTACTAATATTGATCATGGATCTGTACTTTAAAGTGATTTACTTTCTGGTCTATTTGCTATGCATGAAATTGAATTGGGGTTTCTCAATCATAGGTTATATATAGCGTCAAGTGTTTGTTTGTTTTTGAGTTGTTGTTGTTAGATGATAATCTGGGTTTTGATTCTGCTCACTCTACTATGAAAGCAGTTGACTTGGGAATGGCCATATTGACTTTTGGAAACTGTGATCTAATTTTCAGCATTTAGGTAGTTTTTGTTAGGGTTGAATATATGATTGAGTTTGTGTTGTTTATGGTGGATTGAACAGGAGTGAAAGATGCGAGTGATAAGAAGATTCTAGTGGATATGTTGTTGTGGGCAGTGGACAATCCTGCGCCGGCCAATATTATGCTTATTTCTGGGGATAGAGACTTCTCCAGTGCTCTTCATCAGCTACGTATGAGGAGATATAACATTCTTTTGGCTCAGCCTCCACGTGCCTCGGTGCCACTTGTTGCTGCTGCAAAGAATGTTTGGCTTTGGACAAGCCTAGCCTCTGGAGGTCCTCCTCTTGCAAGTGGTGGATCAGCTCAAATCGTCAGCAATGGACGTTGTCATGTCTCTAATAAAGAAGTGTTGAAACATTCAGCTTATGAACAAGCACAGTCCAGCCAACCAACTGATTCAAGTTCGGACGCTGAAGATACTAAGGATCACAAAACCAAAGAAAAGTATGTTCCGAGAGGATTACCTCAGGAGACGAGAAATATGCCTCAGAAAGGCAAAGGAGCCACAAGTGAATCTGTGACCTGTTCCAAAAAAGTCAATGTTGTTTGTGATAGCTTCGAAAAGCTCAATGAGCACCTCTCAGATAAAAGGCATACATCTCAGGTAAACTAAAGGTTTATTAATTGCTTTAGTCTTTAGATCAAGTATTCCGGAATTGATAAGTATCTTTGTGCTTTTACCAAATGTCCCATTTACTTAAAGATGGTTTAGTCCGTAAACTAAGGAAACAAAAAAAAATTGTTGATTTCTTTATGCAGGCTGAGTTTGCTGGGAGTCAAAAAGCTCAGGCCACCGTTTCAGCCAAACCCATTCAGGAGGCAAAGCTTGTAGCTAGTCATAACGCTCAGGCCACTGTTTCAGCCAAACCCATTCAAGAGGTAAAGCTTGTAGCCAGTGGAAAAGCTCAGGCCACTGTTTCAGCCAAACCCATTCAGGAGGCAAAGCTTGTAGCCAGTCATAAAGCTCAGGCCAGCGTTTCAGCCAAACCCATTCAGAAAGCAGAGCTTGTAGCCAGTGGAAAATCTCAGGCCAGTGGTTCAGCCAAACCCACACAGAAAGCAGAGTTTATAGCCAGTGGAAAAGCTCAGGCCAGTGGTTCAGTCAAACCCACACAGCAAACAGAGCTTGTGCAATCTATATGGTGCACAATTTGCCAGATCAGTTGCACCAGCAAGGATGAATATTCAAATCACACATATGGTAAAAAACACCGAAGCAATTTGGAACTGCATTCACGTAAGTCCGAAAACATGTCCAGGGAGCCAGTTGAGGAGAAACAGAAGAGGAAGAAGAAGGTGAGTGAAAGGAGAACTAAATCAAACGCTGACTATGCTTGTCGTTTGTGTAATGTTGTGTGCCAGAGTCAAATTGTTTTTGATTCTCATCTAAGGGGTCAGAAGCACACTGCCATGCTGAGTAAAGCAGAGGTAAGTTTCCAAATTTTGGGTATTTGAAAACTTAGGACAAACATAGCAAAATTTACAGCTTGGTAACACATATGCTTGATATAATACCATTGGATCAGGCACCTATTGATTCTAAGAAGCTTCAAGAGAAAGGTGTTGGAGAAAATGATCTACCAAGAGAAACAATTGCAGAGCCTCAGTTGCCGTCTCAAAATGCTCAAGAGAATAACAAGTGCTCTGAAAAGCATGTTGTCATGGTGAACCAGTCAGAGGCAAGTTACTAACTTTTAGTTATTTGAGTATTAGTTTAAACTGTGATAAGACATAAAAAGAATGAAGCTTATTTAATATTGTTGGATCAGGCACACATTAATTCTAAGAAGCTTGATGAGAAAGTTGTTCGAGAAAATGCTCAACCAATCGAAACAATCACAGAGCCTCAGTCACAGTCTCAAAACACTCAAAATGATGCTAATTTCTTTGAGAAGCAAAGCCAAGAGTTGAGAGAGATATGTGGCATCTCGGAAACCAGTGTAAAGGAGCTTTTTTCAAGTACTAAAGAACAAGAAGAAACCGTTAACAAACAGCTTCCAAATGAAGAAGTTTTCTTTGGTGACTTAAGATCTGATTTTGAAGTACCGAGAGAAGCAATGTAAATTTTTCAACCTACGATTTGGTTTATGTAAAAAGTGAAGATTCCCTAATCTTTTCCAACTTGTGTCACAGTGAATGTTTTGACGGCATTGTCAAGCCTGCAAACTTGTCAGAAGGAGCAACTGAGCATTCAGGAGAGGTGAAAAAGAAGGAAAAGGATGTGATGGTACGTTATTCGAGACGACCTGCAAATAAGCTTTGTCTTCTTTGCGTAGTGATAAGTGATAGCTGGGGTTTGTGAACTGTGATTTGTGATAACAAAGCTCATCGACCTTATCAAAAGCATACTACAGTAGTGACAGCTTACTTCTTGTTCTACCTCTTTTATTTTGATTAAAATCAAACCCTTTCTGACTTTTGATTCTTGATGTAGGTCGCCTTTGTAGCAAGCGATGATGCTCAGTCCAGCGTTTCAACCAAACCTACAAAGGAACCAGAGGCTTTGCAGCCTGTGTGGTGTGAAGTGTGCCAGATCAGCTACATCAGCAAGGTTGCATATGCAGATCACACCTATGGGAAAAAACACCGACAGAAGTTGGAATTGCAATCAGCCAAGAACGAAAAGGGACCAGTCAAGCTTTCTAAGGAGAATGCAGAGAAAAAGAAGCAGGTTTACAAAAACCAAACCAGTCAGAACCATGCTGCCACCATGGTCAAAGAGCAACTAGAGGCAAGTTTATACAGATTTACCATTTGGTTTTCTTTTGTGTAGTAAAACCATACCCACGTTTCTTTAGGTTTGATTCTTATCGAAAGTTATGGAGAGCTTATGTTGTATCTCACTCTTTAAGGCTAGAAATCAGTAATGTGAAACAAGGAGAAAGAAGCTTAACTAGTATATCTCTGTGGCAGGCTCTTGCTAGTTCAATGAAATCTCGACGAGAAATGAAGAAAGAGAAACTGAAAGAAGCATTGGATCAGGCACTCATTGTTGACTCAAGGAAGATCCAAGAAGAAACTGAACAAGAAAAAGAAGCAACAGAGAAGCACACACTTGTAAAGACTGATGATCATGGGGTTCAAGGGGCACAAGAAGTTAAAGAGGAATTGAAGGAGAGAAACACCACCATATCTGAGAACCTAGTGCAGTGTGTCTTCACTGAACTGAATCGAGTGTCTAAGATATCGAAAGAACCGAGGTAAGAGCCAACAATCATGGGAGTTGTATAATATGGTCTTTGTCTTGAATCTTGATTGGTATCTATGTGTCTAATTGATTGATTACTTGGATCTTGGGTTACAGAGGATGTTTGGATGTGATTCCTGAGAGAGTAGAACTGCCACCAGGTGTGAATGTGACCAAGAATTTGGAAGATGAGCTGAAGAATAAACCCGAACCAAAATCACGGGAACCCCGAAACGTGTCTGCAGGACGCATGGAACATCCGGGAGACGCTGCTAAGAGGGAAGAGATCAAAGGCCAAGCTGATAACTTTTGGACCCGCCTTTGGGGGAAAATGAGTTAAATCTAAGTTCATATCTAAGGCTAGAATTTGAATTGTTGGATGTTATAACAACTAAAGTTAATTTTGTAAATAGCATGTTTATGTCTGTCGTCAACAATGAATGTTTTATTAAGTTAAACTTTAAGTGCGAGGTTGTGAGAATTCAATTCGGTAATCTTAGTTTAACTATTTACCATGTGGGATAATGAGGGTGATATAATGTTAAGAAAAGGTTTAAAAGCAAAAAGTAAATATATTCTGGCTTAAAATGAAACAAATATAAATATCTCGAGTTGTAATTTGTAAATTCCTCAATGATTAGTCAATTTATTTATTTTATAAAGTCAAGTCTTTTATAAAGGTAAAATTTTAATATGCTTGTTTCCTCTCCTTTTCTCTTTGTCGTCTTGCTGTACAAAGCTAAAGCTTACTTGTACCAAAGTGATCGCCGTCTTCAATAATACGAATTTACAGTTGAAGAATAGCCATCACGGCGTCGGAGATATGACCAACACGGCGGCGGAGGAGACTCATGAGTTCACGAGGGCCAAGACGTCGATTTGGTGGGACATTGAGAACTGTCCTGTTCCCAAGGGTTCCGATGCTCATGGGATCACCCAAACATTTAGCTTGGCGCTGATGAAGATGAACTACAATGGTCCTCTCTCCATTTCTTCATATGGCAACACCAATCTCATTCCTAATTCCGTCCAGCAAGCTCTCTCTTCCACCGGAGTTTCTCTTAATCACGTTCCCTCCGGTTAATCTTCTATCTCTTTAATCTCCTAATGAAATGTTTAATTAGGATTTAGATTCTACTTGCTATCACCATATGAGTTAGATTGAGATTTGGTAGAGTCTTTCAAGTCTTTTAGGTTCTGATTTCTGAACAGGAAGGAAATATGCAAGTGACAAGAAGATTCTGGTGGATATGTTTTTGTGGGTTATGGATAATCCAGCTCCAGCTAATTTAATGTTAATCACTGGTGATGGAGACTTCGCTGATGCTCTTCACCGCCTGAGAATGAGGAGATACAACATTCTCCTAGCACATCCTCAACAAGTTTCAGCTGCTCTTGTTGCTTCTGCAAAGGCCACATGGCTCTGGAGTGACTTCTTTGCAGGTGCTTGTCCAACACTTCTTGACAATGCGCTTACGCTATCCGATTGTGAAGTTGTTTCTGAACAAGTTTTATCTAGAAAACCAATGAATTCAGGGTCTAGTTCTAGTAGGGCTGAAGGAAATAAACTCAAGGGAATCTATGTCCCCAAAGTATCAAGTCAGATCATGCAACAGGAGACTAGAGGAAAAAAGCTTCAGAAGAACTGTACCAAAACATGTGAATCTGCTTGGTTCTGTAAAGTATGCAATGTTGCTTGCAAAAGCTTTGAGATTTTCAGCACACATCTCTCGGGTAAAGAGCAAGCAGCTCAGGTAAGCATTCTAGTGTTGGAGGCACAATAATTTTCTCGTATCAGCACATTTTGTTATTGTCGAGGATTGTGTCCATTTGAGGCAACACCATTCGACTAAAACTTTTGTCTTTCCCACTTCTAGTTTCTTTTCCTTTCAAAGAAAATATCTTGATTTCAGTTTTGACCTCATGTGATCTTTTTCCACTGAATGTGTATTTGGTTGTGAAGTGGCAGCTGAAGCAGAACTTGGAAGTGTTGGAAGAGCCTGAAAACATGACTGCAGCACCAAGTGAGTGTCATGAGAAGGATGTGGAGATGACGAATAAGGTGATTGAATGCGGAGTTGAGGCAAGTGCTCATTGCGATTCTCATGATGCCATGGTGAAGAAGCGAGCAGAGGCAAGTTTTAATATCTGAAATTGAGAATTCTAATTTTTATAATTTTGGTGAAGCTGTCAGAAACAATTGAGGAGTTTATCAAATGTGAAATAGAAATCATTATTTTTATTCACTGACTTTGGAGCAGGCTAAAAACATTGAAGTAAGTGTTCAAGATAATGATCTCCAACTTCAGTCTCTTGATGCCAAAGAGTCTATCAAGTGCTTGGAGAAACAAAACAAGGAACATGCGGAGATTTGTATCCCATCTGAAAAGAGCGGTGGAGAGTTTTGGCAAGATTTTAGTAAAAGGCTGAAGAGTGAAGATGGAGCTCCCCTAAATGTAGATTGTGTCTTTAGTGAACTAAGGCCCGATTTACGAGTTCCTAAAGAAGTGAGGTAAATTCCTATTTTTTCTTCTTCAATAACAATTGTAAGTATACTTTGATCTCTTAGTACCATATTTTGTGTAACAGAGAATGTTTTGACGCTATCCTCAAGAAATTAGAACCTTCACAAAATGAGAATGTGATAGAGAAGTTGGAGTGCTTGCCAAAACAGGGGTTGGAAATGGAGTCATGTGAACCAGAAGATACGCCTGGTGGACTGATTGAACATCTCGAGGAGGACATGAATAAGAAGAAGAAGAAAAGAAAGAAGAAGAGTAAAATGATTGAAGATAAAGCTGAAGAATATGTTTGCAGTCTTTGTAGTGTGATCTGTGTTTCTCCTACCATCTTCGATTCTCATCTTAATGGCCAGAAGCACGCCGCCAAGATTAAGAAGCACACAAAGGTAAGTTGATGAGTTTCGGATTTAGCCTGTAGTTAGAATAGTTTAGGATAAGACAAGCCAGCGTTTGAAAGTCTCAACTTCTGAATGAAAATCTCTGGTTTCGTATATCTTAACATCAACTCTAGAGTGTTATTGTGAAATCAAAAGCATGAAGGTTGATACATTTAATATTGAAACAGGCTCTGCTTGAAGATAAGCAGATTCAAGAGGAAATTATTCAAGAAAATGGTCACCTGAAAGATGTGATAGAGGAGCTCCAGTTACAGCCTGGAGAAGCAACTGAGAACATCGATTGCTTAGAGAAGAAAAATAAGGAGCTGAGAGAGAGATGTGCCACCACTGAGAGTGTTGAAGAACTTTGTCAAGCTTTTGAAGAAGTACAAGAGAATGAAAACATATCTCTTCCAAATGCAGAATGTATCATCAACGAACTAAACATCGAGTTATCGGGCCCCAAAGAAGCTAGGTAAATTTCCAACTTGGACTTCTTTAGTATTTCAAATTGAAGTATTCTATAATTTGTAATGGTCCCATATGTTACCGTACAGAGAATGGTTTCATGCCATTATCAAGAAACTAGAACTATCACAAGATGCAAATTTAACCCGGGAGTTAGAGAGCGTACCAAATCAGAACCTGGAAATGAACTCAGGCGATCCTGAAAGTATTTCTGCAGGAGCGCCTGAGCATCCGGAGGAGTACATGGACAAGAAGAACAAGGACACGGTGGCTAAAGATGAAGCTGAACGTGAACCATATGTGTGTAGTATTTGCAGTGTGATCTGCGGTTGTCCAATTGTTTTCAAGTCTCATCTGATGGGCCGAAGACATGCTGCTGGTGTAAAGAAACACGCAGAGGTAAGTTGATGACTTTTGGTTTACGCTTAAGTTAGATTTTAATGACTACTATCTATGAGACTCAAAGCATGAAGTTTGATATATTTTAAATTCTGAAACAGGTTCACTTTGATGATAAGAAAATTCTAGAAGAAAGTCTTAAAGAGAAAGATCATCCAAGAGACACGTTGGAAGAGCTATGGTATCAGCCTAAAGAGACACAAGAGATCATCAAAGAAGTTTGTCAAATCACTAAAGAACCAGTAGAAAATGAGAGTGAACAACTTCTAAATTTGGAGTTTGCAGAACCCAAAGAAGCGAGGTAAAGTACCAACTTGATCTCTTGTTAAACTAATAAAAATAAGGTTACTAGTTTTTCTCTTGCCTCGCAACAGAGACCTACTTGAGAGATTAGAAATTTCATTGGAGGATTCATCAAATCAAAAGTCATGTGAGGGTGAGGCTGAAAACACATCTGAGCATGCGGAGGTGGACGTGGGGGAGAAGAGGAATAACAATGGGGCTGCGGAAACTCAGATTAGGGTTTGCGAATGGTGCAATGTGATGTGCTTTGCCAAGTTGTTTTCGACTCGCATCTGACAGGTAAGAAGCATGCTGCGACTGTGAAGAAGCATGTTGCCGTGGTAAAGAAGCAAGATGGGACCAAAGTAATTTATGTTAGGAAAAATGGACCTTAAATGGGCCTTACTGTTTTCCCCGCCCAACGCAACGCGATAAACAAGCACAGTGACTAATGGGCTCCTTTAGGTCTATTAAATGATGATTAATTTTCAGCAAACATTTATAATTTGAATTTCTAGTCATTTGGAAATATTTTCACCAAAAATTGCTCTTTTTTAGCTTGTTCCTTTTTCAAATATCTGAAACAACTCTTTTTTAGTAATAGTTGTCAGGAAATTGGAAATGACGACATGTTTTTCCAACAGAATTTAGGCTGTCGGTAATGTATAATAAAGAAATTGGATTACGGTCCATTCCATTAATAGCTTTAAAAGAGCCATACGCTCACCTGGGCCACCCTAATTTCCCTATCTGACCCGGCCCGACCCGACCCGGAACTTGTTTGAATTAAAGCGAGGAGGAAAAGATGTTAAGGATAAAAAAATTCTATTCATACTTGGTGTAAATTGGGCAGTTGTATGGTGTAAATTGAAAATCTTTAAAATGTCGAGTAGCTGGGGAAGTAATAGCTCGGGAAGTAGTTCGAGAAGCGATGTTGAGAATTCGTTAGATGTTGAGGAACTATTGCAGATTGGAACAAGATGTAAGGAGGTGAATCTTCTGTATCCCTTTCTTTATAAGATCAATTTAGTTGTTGCAATTTATGCTCATTGCTCTCATGTTAATATTTGTGATTGCAGCTAAGGGAAGAAAAGGAGATGCTTAGAGAATCACAGTCTCAAAGTGTTGAACTCGTCAGAGTATTGTTCTTTCTTGTGTGTGTTTTAGACAAGTCTTTTTTGTTTATTGATTTTGGTTCTGAAATTTGTTATCTTTTTTTTTTACCATAGAGGTTGGAACTGAACGCGAATTCGTTGTCTGAGTCTCGTTTAAAAGATACAAGAAGAATTCAGATGTTGGAGAAGGAGTTGTTGAATTGCTACCAGGAGATTGGTAATGGAGATTCTGATGAAACTGAAGTCTTATGCACGCATGTGTTCTATGAGCTAAAAACAGTTTCTTTGTCTTGCAGATTACTTGCGGGATCAAGTAAATCTCAACGGTGAAGAAGTGAAATACCTGAGTGAACGTGTGCTCGATCTTCAAGTCAAAGAAACTGAATCAGAGAGATTGGAAGAAGAAGTTAGGTATTTGAGGGAGGAGTTGTGTACGTCGAAATCTGAGCAAATCTTGTTGTTGCAAGAACTGGAGAGCACAGAAACTGAGCTACATTTGTCTATGTTTTCTGTAGAGAAGCTGGAGGAGTCTACCTCATCCTTAACACTGGAGTCTCAGTATGAAATAGAAAGCATGAAACTTGATATAGTAGCATTGGAGCAGGCGCTCTTTGATGCTAAGAAAGTGCAAGGAGAAAGCGTTCAAGAAAAAGATAAGTTAAGAGAAATAGTCAAGGAGCTACGGATGAAGTCTCAAGAGGCAGAAGGGAATGTCAAGTGCTTAGAGAAGCAAAACAAGGAGCTGAGGGAGAGATTTGTAGCTTCTGAAAGAAATATCGAAGAATTTTGTCAAAGCTTTAACGAACGGTTGGAAAGTGACATTGAAGCAAATGTAAATGCAGAGTGTTTCTTCGGTGAATTAGGCCACATGCTTCCATTACCTGACGAAACCCGGTAGGTTCCAGCTTATGACCTATATGATTAGTTCAATCAAGATATTCTCGGTTTTTGAGCTCTGTTGATTTCTTGTCTCACAGAGAATGTTTCCATGAGATCATCAAGAAATTAGTAGTTTACCTGGATGCGAAATTGAGAGACAAAATGGAGGATATGGTAAGACAGATACATCAATACGAAGATCTTGTAAAGGACTTCAAGGTATTACCAAACAAATCTGTAGAATTAAAAGTTAGTGTACCAAACAAGTTAATTTTGTTAGTTTATAATTGAGTTTGGTCATGTTAAGTATTTTACTTAATTATAATTGTAAGTGTTTAAGTAGAGCAACACGCGTGTGTGTTGTTGTAACCGTTACTTGTTAGATAAGTCATGTCGTTTCATTTGGTTTTCCAATTGTTGCGAATGAGTATTAGTTTCCAAAAGATACAATGGTTACTTTCGGATCTGTAGAAAACTATTTAAGTTGGATGTTGTGTTCTTGTAAATAGTTGTCGTGTAAATAAAACAAGTTTCAAACATATTTTGGCTTCTTTAAAAGAGAAGTGATATTCTTTATCCCTTACTCTGTTTTTTCTTCTCTTTGTTTTACTCCTAAATCAAAATTCCAACAAATTTCACGGTTACTTTTTCATGCCTAAGGATGAGTTGAAAGAAGAGAAGCTAAAGGCCAAGGAAGAAGCAGAGGACTTAACGCAAGGAATGGCTGAATTAAGATACAAAATGACATGTTTATTGGATGAAGAATGCAAGCGGCGTACATGCATCGAATAAGCAGCATTACAAAGAATAGTCTATCTAGAAGCATAGGTACACTTGTTTATATCTTCCATTTTTTGTTTTGGTTGGTGCGAGCAGAGAATATGAAAGGAACCTAACAATATCCATTTTCGTAACTGTTGTTAAGATCAAGAGAGAGAAGAACAAGTCGTCTGCTTGTATAATTCCTCTTTCTGCCGTATAAAAATATCAGAGGTTCGAGTTAATCTTGGAATCACTACAAGTCAATGCCTCAAAGAAACCTTAGGCTATAAAGCTTTGATTTTTTTTTTTGTATATTTCAAGTGTACATAATGCAATTTGATTGGAATATAGATCTTATATGTGTGATTATGTGAATATATAAAAGTTGAGTCTTGTAATAGGGAAAATGCTTCTTCATGTGGCTTCTTTGTGTCTAATTGAGCATCTCCATCGGGTTTTTATCTAAAATCTCCCTCAAGCCACAAAAGTTTTTTCAATACCCCTCTTTAATCTCCCATCTCCCCCTTTAAGTGATTTACCTAAACTAACCTTACTTCTCTCATTTAACTAATGATTAATTTAAATAAAATTGTGGTAAAAAATTAAAAGATAACCGGTTGAGAATTAAAGGGGTGGTTGGTTTAAATTGATGAGAATTAATGAAAATAATAAATTTTCAATCAATAGGATATAAGCATGTGTTTCATCTTCTTCTTTCTTCTTCTTGTTTGCTCGATCCCCACCATTTTCTTCTTTCTTCATCTTTGTTCTTCTTTGTTTTCTTTCTTGTTCCATCTTCATTTGAGGTATTTTGTTTTCCTTTCTTCTTCCATCTTCATTTGAAGCTTTTTGGGATGTTGAAATAGCAATGTTCATGGGTATTGTAAATTTGAAAATATTGTGTATTTTTTTTTTTGTGGACTATTAAACTCGTTTTGTTGATAGATTAATGTCTTACATTGTTTATAGTTGGTATTGTTAGGATTCTCATGGTGAAATCATAGTGAATCTAAAGTAGTTAGTAATCAAAATCGTTGGTAAACTCAAAATTACCCAGAACTAGTAAAACCAAGTACAACCGATACAACTGTGAACATTTAGTAAAACTGGTACGACTATATATAACTAGTAAAATTGGTACAACTATTGTACTACTGAGACACCAAGAAACTAGTACAACCAAGTACAACCGATACAACTGTGAACATTTAGTGAAACTGGTACGACTATATATAACTAGTAAAATCGATACAACTATCGTACTACTCAGACACCAAGAAACCTAATGTTTAATGTTATTTTTTTTTGGTTTCAGGATAAAATGAATAATATTCGATGCGTCATCATATATTTTGATTATGGAGGATATTATTCTAATAACGGAGGTTATATAGATTGGATTCAAAGTGAAGATCAAATTTACACTTTAGTGATAAAGAAATCTATAGAGGAGGTCACTTACTATGAATTGTTTCACAGCATATGCATGAAGATGATGAAAGATGTAGCTACTACGAAGCTTAAACTGAGTTACGTTCCGCAAGCAGATCCAAAGCGAAGACCATCATTTATCTCGAATGATGTAGATGTTTTTGCCTATTGATGGCATGTCCTAATGATAAATGTGGGAGTATTTTGCATGTGGAGATTATGGAAGATGTTATACAAAATCAGGAGTGTGAGCAAGTTTTAAGAGAGGATCTCGGCAGTGGAACATGTGTTAATGATGGTATGATTAGTCTTTATGGGGAGGAACCATCGGAATATGGGTTGGTGAACCATGATGATGGCGTACACATGATGATGGATTTGTTAATGTGGATGACTCAGATAGGTATGAATACAATCAGCTCACACATGTTGTAGAAGAAGGAGAAGGAAGAGAACAAGGAGAAGGAGCCGAAAAAGGAGGAGAAAGAGGTGGAGAAGGAGGAATAGGAGGAGAAGGAGTCGGAGAAGAAGGAGAAGCTGAACGAGAAAGAGGAATAATTGAGCATGTAAATGTAGAATGGAAAGATACAATGGATGTATTTATAAATCAAGAATTTGATACTAAGGCGGATGTGCATCTTATTGTACAAAAAGCTGCACATGCGAACTGTTTCGAGTTTGATATCATCAAATCGGATCCGACGAGATACGTGGTCAAGTGTAGTGAAGCAGCAAGTGGTTGCAAGTGGATGTTACGGGCTGCAAAACTTAAAAATTCAAAATTTTTCTCTATAAGAACTCACAACAAGATGCATACATGCTGTCGGGCTAGTAGTACAAGTACAAATAAAAGAAAATGCACACAACGGTTAGTAGCATCATTTTTGCATCAAAATTATCCAGGTTTAATTAAAACTCCAGTTCCGAAAGAACTCATGGGTTTGGTTGAGAGAGACATGAGTGTTGAAGTGTCATACTCTACTGCATACAGAGGAAAAAAAAGAGCTGCTAGTTATGTGCGGGGTAGGGAGGATCGAGTCAACGAGGGGGAGGATCGAGTCATCGAGGGGGGGGATCAAGTCAAAGAGGAAGAGGTATGTTTAGTTGGTTTGGGCGTGGTAATGGTTAATAATTATATGCTTGTATTGTTGTTTATGAATTGTTTGGTGCAACATTATATTATATCAACAAATGCCTTACACTTTAAAGGTTTGTTGAGATGTGAATCCCTAGAAGTTGCAAAAACTGTTAAATATATTATTTTACAAATTTGTTTTTATTAAAATATATGAAATTTATACCATAGACCTAATGTGATATGTACAACTATAAAATGTGAAGTTTCAGTATGATACAACTAATTAAACCAGAATCCATCAAAATACAACTATGCACATTGCGAAGTACAACTGGTAATATTGGTACAACTAGAGTATGTACTTTCAATGATTGATTTCAACCCTGTCAGGTCGTATGTACTTTCAATGATTGTTTTTGTCTTTGCAATGATTGATTGTCTTTGCAATGATTGGTTTTGTACTTTTAATAATTGATTTTTTCCTTGCAATAATTAATTTTTTTCTTGCAATAGTTGATTTTGTCTTATATAAATTTAACTTATACGATTTAAAATTAATAATTTAATTAAATTCAACCTAGTTAAAATAGTTAAACT
Organism: Cardamine occulta; assembly: GCA_028015245.1. Taxonomy (NCBI): domain Eukaryota; kingdom Viridiplantae; phylum Streptophyta; class Magnoliopsida; order Brassicales; family Brassicaceae; genus Cardamine; species Cardamine occulta. The sequence continues at coordinate 3,864,991 of CM051391.1, read as the reverse complement.
AGTTGTACAAAATGACCCAAAATAAATTATGTGGTCTCAGACCTACGAGTTCTACATTCATCAAGGTTCATCAATGAAAAAAAACAAAAACCAATAAACAACCACATCACTTGTTTCCTTTTTTTGTTTCCCTTCTTTTTTCCCTTCTTGCTTCCCTCCTTACTTATCTCTCTCTTTTTCTTCTTCCATTCCGTATAGGGAGTATTCATGTACTTGGAAGATCTAGTCTTCCGCTTCTTTGATACCGTAGGAGGACAAGGATCGCTTACCGGAACTGGTACCGGAGAAGGCTCAGAAGCAGCTACCGGAGAAGGCTTAGAAGCAGCTACCGGAGAAGGCTCAGAAGCAACTATCGGAGAAGGCTCAGAAGCAGCTACCGGAGAAGTCTGAGATGCTGGTACCGGAGAAGGCTCAGAAGCAGCTACCGGAGAAGTCTGAGATGCTGGTACCGGAGAAGGCTCAGAAGCTGGTACCGGAGAAGGGTGAGCTGTAGCTACCGGAGAAGGGTGAGCTTCAGCAACATCTTCATGCCTTCCAGCAGATGTACCTTCACCAAAACCAAAGTTTTCATCTTCACGCCTTCCTCCGGATGTACCTTCACCAAAACCAAAGTATTCATCATCCACACCATCCTCATCCTCCTCTACCTTTTCCTTCCCTTTGTTGTTCTTCTTCAAGGTTTTCACCTCATCTTCAAGGTTTCCCAACCAAACAATAATATCACCCAACTTAACTTCAACCATCTCTTGCCAGCTCATCATCGATTTGAACCCACTTTCCATCATTTTTTTCGTTATTTCCCACATTTCTTCTGGACTAGGAGTGGCACATGGTGGTGAAGTTAGAGGATCCGCTTCATGAAGTCCAGATTTTTCCTCAGGTACAGCCTTTTCTTCTACTCTAGCAGCAACGTCCTGATTGTATAATTCTTTCCAAAATACTTTCTTTCCGGCTGAGAGATGAGCCATTATACCGTCAGCTACAACATCTTCATTATCGCCACAGAAGTCTTGATCCCAAATGCGACTCATCAGATATATTTCTTCATCCAGAGAAGCTTCCAAGATGCTACAAATATCCTGTATTACAAAAAATAAATAATTAGCTACAATAATATTACATAGTTACAAAATATCATCTTAAAACTAATTATACCTTTGAATCACCAAGCGCCTTATTAAGATCTTCCAAAGGATATCCACTCATCCCATTCGGCACAAACTTCCTCTTACACATTCTAGGACAGTCCTTACCTGCTGGAACATCTTTGCGATACTCCATCTTCAGAGATGGGATAACCTCATATGCCAAAAGCTACATTAAATATTTTTAAAAAATTAGTAAGCACAATAATTTAACCAGTACATTAAACACAAATTTTGTATTATATTACCTCCAAAAGAATTATGAACTCTGGAAATGTCCAAGATTTCCTGACTTCACCTTTAAACCTCTCGAACATATGCTCCAACTCATATGAAGAATCTTCAAAAGTAAACCAGCCCCAAGAAAACTTCTTGCATTCTTCCAAATCATCAACAATGCGCAGAAGGAAAGGATCAATAACTTCCGGTGACTTCGAATGCGTTTTCATCATCGACGCCAAGAAGTATAACACAACCATCTTCAACCGATCTTCACAAGCTATCATCGTGGTCAACTGTTCTTCTACCTCTGATAGTTTGATCCCACTCTCTCACCCATTAAACATTCTTTTAACAAAAGCTAAGCTCCCAAGATCTGTATGGTTCTTGGGGTACTCACGGCAGTTGATGCCAGAAATCAGACCATGCTCCCACAGAGAGTACCGGACGGGAACCCCGTTGACCACAAACCACCAAATATGGCGCTTCGCTAGACGCACAGTCCGCAAACAAAGCATCCAAAACCCCATGCACTTCCTCTTCCTCTTTTTCGGCATATGAATAATATGCTTGAATTGGTTTTCGTCATCCTTAAACCAATCCATCTCTAAATCATTAAGGGTCTTCTTCAACTTCGCCACTGGTTCAGAGATCCAACATCGAGTACTGAATTTGCAAGCTTCTTTGTAATTCTGTGGGCCGAGATAGAACCTGTCAGGTTGTTGAGATTGTTGCTCTTCCTCGTCGTCGTCACTATCCTCCCCCTTGTCACTATCCTCCTACAACCAAAACAATACACTTAATTATAAGTTGTACTAAGATTACCAAGTCATACCGAGTAAGAGTTGTACCAAGATTACCAAGTCATACCGATTAGTAGTTGTACCAATATTACCAAGTCATAACTATTCTATTTTTACCAAATTTAAACTTCATCAAATATGCGGGAAATTCAAACTTCATATACAGTTAAACATTTCCCTACTAGGTTTACTTAGTCGTACTAGTTTTACCTGATTCGATGGTTCATCATGTCCACTATCCGAGCACTCCTCTTCTGCTTCTGGGGATGATCTCTTTGAGGTGTCTGAGATTTCATCTTCATCTCCAGTTGATGAGGACAAAGATTCTACTTCTTCTGCTGAAGACTCAGCCGTGCTTTGAACTTCGGGGTTTTTTGTTCTCGCCATATCTACATCGCAAGATGAAAACACACTCCACAACATCAATTAACTCAAACACGACATTTGTAAAACCTTATTCTACATTTCTCGGGCTCTCACACACCACATCAATCAACTCAAACATGACTTTCATTCACAATATTTTATCCAAATTATTAGATTTCAGACGAAATTCATTTCCCCATTTCGAACAGACCCATAAAACCCTAAATAAATTTTTAATTAATCGTTTATTGTAAACCCTAGGTTTTTGAAATTTAGAGGTCACGGTTCAAGAGACTGACCTTTCAGAGGGGATGATGAACGACGGTTTTAAAATTGCGGCTGGTAAAGAACAGAGAAGAATTGGACCAAAACAGTCCACTAAATCCAAAGGCAAAGGAGACAGATTCCAAGATAAAGACTGAATGGCGATCCGAGAAAACTAAAGGCGGAGGAGTAACAGAGTTTTCGAGTTGAGAAAAGAGGGTTTTTAAGGTGGTCTAATGGAGTTACAAAAGGTGAAGGTTTATGGTGAAAAAAAAGGAAGAACACGGGATACGAAAAGGAGAAAGAAGAAACGAAAATGAGGAAGGAGTGGGATTAGATCTGATTTAATTCAGTTTCTGTTTTCATTCTGGTTATTGGACTTGTTAATGGGCTCAATATTAATGGGGATGTTAAGGCCCATATTTTTGTTTGAGGATCACATGTTTTTTTGTAATTTAAGTAACTTCTCTTGACTTTTAAGACATTTACTAACTTTTTGATTAAAATTTAATTACAAACTAAATAAAAAACATAAGAGGGATATTGAAGACAAATGTTTTTTAGAAAGGGGCACGAGAGAAATTTGCCCATCTCCATCGCATATTTAATAAAGTGTCTTTAAATTAAAAAAAAAACTAAAAAAAAGGTAAAACATTGTAGATTTGTGTCTCTGCATAGACACAGAAAACACATTAAGACACGTGTCGTGAAATTATTTTGTTTTCTCCGAAACTAAGTCTCTCTCTCTCAAAACACGAACATGCTCTTGTCAAAATCTCTGATCTTCATCCACTGAATTCATGGTTAGTTGTTCTTCTCTTTTAATCTTCTTCGTCGATTCTTCGAGTTTTGATAGCTGAAATGAGGTGATTTTTTTTGAATCTATTGATAAACTCGGATTTGAAGATTTACTTGGGTATTGTTGTTTTGGATTAAAGATTGAATTTCGAATTGAAGATTGAATTTCGAATTGAAGATTGAATTTATTGTTGTTGATATTGTTAAGAACCGGTTTACAGATATTAGTGTTGAAGTAGATAGGTTGGTGAAGGAGAAGAGTAATAGAGAGAGCGAGATTAGGGTTTTAAATGGGGAAGTGAAAGCAGATTGAGAAGGAACAGTTGAGGAAGGTTTGTGATGAGAGAGACGCAATCAAGAATGGGTTTGATTTGCAGTGTGAGGAATTGAATGGATTGTAGGAGTTTGTGATTCAGTTGGAGGAGAAAGAATCGAATTTGGAAATTTTGATTGTGCAGTTGAAATCTGAGAACGATGGATTGGTGAAGGAGAAGAGATTGAGAGAAAAGTTTATTGAAGGTGTAAAGAAGGAGAAGATTGACCTGGAGAAGATGATTGAAGAGAAGAAGAAGGAGATTGATAAATTGATTCAAGTGATTAAAGAGCTTTTGAATCAAGAGATTAAATATTATTTTGGTATGTTAGGCAATCTCTTGACTGTGGCACTAGGTTTCTTGATGTGTAGAATCTCCGAGGAGCCAACATCTGAAAAGCCCTAAATCGAAAACCAAAATCTGAAAACTCTCTCACTCATAAAAAGACAAATTTATCCTTAATGATCTGCTACGCGCGCTCATCCACATGTTATATAGTTTAAATGGTAAGTGATACCAAGCAAAACACTATAGCTCAGTGGAAAAGTATCTGCTACGCGCGCTCATCCGCTTCGCCTGACTAGGGTTCGAATCTGATATGTGTGGTACAACTGGGTATAACTCGGTATAACTGAGTACAACTGGATACCAGTTGTACCGAGTAGTCCGAGTAGGTACAGTATTCCTTGGTATTACTTGGTAATACTCGGTATAACTTGGTATAACTGGTATCCAGTTGTACCCAGTAATCCGAGTAGTTATGGGAGAGGTATGATATTCTTCTGACTTTGTCATATTCGTAATATGCTTCGTAACTCCATAAGCACCTTGACTTAAAATAGTATTTAGAGCTTATGAGATTGTTACTGAAGAACTTGACGAGGAGAGATTTGTTCTTGGCGATATAATATGGCAGAGGTGAAGGATCAATTAGATATTAAGTTCCGGTTATCTGTTGGTTCAGACATCGGTCCTAAATCGTTTCCAGATGCTACAACCGTTGCAACATTGAAGGAAACCATTGTTGCTCAGTGGCCAAGAGGTCAGTGTTCTATATGATTATACTCTGCTGGTTTTGGTATTACAAAGATGCTGGTTTTGGTATTACATTGGTTCTTCGTCTATATCCGTGGTAGGATCATAACCTGCTTTAAAACTGATTGTGAATCGTTGGTGTTATGATATTGAGCAGAAAAGGAGAATGGGCCGAACACAGTGAAAGATGTGAAATTGATAAGCGCGGGTAGGATACTGGAGAACAAGAAGACGGTTGGAGATTGCAGGAATCCTGTCTGTAATCTCTCAGGTGCAGTCACCACAATGCATGTTCTTATTCAACCTCAGGTTATTGAAAAATGTAATCTTCTTTTTTCTTACAAACAACTAATTGATTTTTCATGAAAACTTCTCCTTTTCTAATGAAATGATGATGGGTTTGAAGCATTGTTGTTACTGTTTGAAAACCTCATATGTCTAAGACCATGAGAATCAGAGATATTTGCTCTGGTAATGTTTGAAACAGAAAAGAAGAAGAAGAAGCCTAAAGCTGATAAAAATAACGTTTGCTAGTGTTTGGACATCGGTTTCCACAAACGTGGAAGACAAATAGAGATTTTTTTTATAAAAAGCTTGGGAGATTCTGTTCTTGAGCTTTTTCCTTCAACATTTCTTTCTTTTTGTAATTTTGTTTTTGGTGATACCATTGGCTTTTTGATCGCTTGAGGTTTTGGTTTTTATGTAATTCTGATTCATAACACATTGGAATTATAGAAAACAAAAAAAAATTGCAGAAAAAAAGGACTTGCCATTGAAATGAGAGATTGGATACCCACATTTAAAGAATCACCAATGGAGGAAGAAAATATAATACAAAGTTAGTGGAGATGTTTAAATTAAATTAATATTAAATTATATTTAAGTCACCATTACAAGGTTTACCAATGTGGATGGTCTTGCGCCTTAGCAACATTCAAGAGATCTAATGGACCAAAGTTGATTATTTGACTATACTTTGAAGGGCATGTGATGAGCTGAGTTGATGGACCAAAGTTGATTACTCTCTTTCTTCCTTGTCAAATTAAAATATATTAAGAGGTGTATCATGTATGTGAAAAGTCTTGTAATCCTTCTGAAGATCCAAAGGGATAACAGATCAAATGCTGGACTGACCTTATGGAAAGAAAATGGAGCTGTATGACCTCCATGTAATCTACATGACCTTCATTTAACCCACATATGTGATATTCCCATTTTAACCTTGATTTAATTTTTTTTTAAAAAAGTCAGCTCCAGCATTTGGTGCGATGACGACGACGACTTCGTCATTTGACCCCGACGACGACGACACGAAGCTGCTGCGAACTTCCTCAGACGAGCCTCCTCCGTCGCCGGCGATCTCACTTCCTCTTCTCTGGTCATACAACTCCGAAACTCCTTCCTCCCTCTTCTCCGAAATCTTCAAACTCCTTCCACCATTAACGACGAGGTGAGTCCGCTTTCAATCTCTTCAATATGTTGTTTATGAGTTTTAATCTCTTCAATATAAGTGTTATATATGAGTAATAGCTTAAATTCGAGTTTGAATTTAAGCCATTTCCAAATCTTGTTTTGGAATTCGTCGATCGGATCTGGGTAGAATCACAGTTACTGTTGGTAAAGTAAGTTCGAAAGTTAAACTGAAGTTAAACTGAAGTTAAACTATGTTACAGGGTTAAACAAAGTAAAACTGTGTTGCAGGAGTTAAACTAAGTTAAACTATGTTGCAGAAGTTAAACTAAGTTAAACTAAGTTAAACTATACACACTATAGACTGATTTTTTTATTATTTGTTTGCAGGGGACAATGACGCTCATTTATTTTGATTATGGTGGATATTATTCACATAGGGGAGATGTTGTTAAATGGAATCCAAGAGAAGTTCAAATATATTCTATATTTACTTATGGTGGTGCGGAGGAATTCACTTACTCATCGTTGCTTGAGAAAATTCGTAGAAAAGTGAATGTAGACGAAGCGACGAGGCTGAAATTAAGTTACATTCATGGAGTATTGCAGAGAGTATTATATATCTACGATGACAATGATGTCTTGGGATACATATGGTTATGTGAAAATAAAGAGCAAGTTGTTTTGCACGTCAAGGTAGTGGAAGGTGTTGAACAAACCTGGAAAAGTTCACAAGCTTCAAGACATGAGATATCATCTGGTAAGTCAAGTATAGTTATGGGAATTTGTGACGATGTTAGGAATGATGCTGGAGATAATGTTGATAGAGTTGGTTGGTTACCCGAAATTGGGGAATCATCAGAAAGTATTGCTGGATGGGATATTGTTCCTTGTAATCCAGATATTGGAAACAATGAATTGGGTGTCGATGATTGTGAAGGTACACATGTTGATTTGGATGTCGGAGACTATCGAGGCACAATTGCTTATCCGGATGTGGATAACTATCAAGGTTCACCTGTTGTAGTACCAGATGAGGTTGTGGATGTTGTAGAGGTTGAATGGGATGATGGTATTGATATGAGGGTAAAACAAGAATTTGATAGTAAGCGCGAAGTCCAAGATTTAATTGATAGAGCTGTACACAAGCATTGCTTCGAGGTCGCTACAATCAAGTTGACACGTAAGTTGTTAGTGTATAAATGTCGAGGTATTGGTTGCAAATGGTCAGTACGAGTTGCGACGGAAGAGGGTTCAGATCGTTGGTCTGTTAGAACATACAACAAGATGCATATATGCTCTCGGCTAACTTCGAGTACAAGCAACATTAAAAAAAAGGGAACACCGCGTTTAGTTGCATCAGTTGTGCATGAGGATTATCCGGATCAATTTGAAACTCCAACCCCAAAAATGTTGATGTGTTTAGTGCAAAGAAGGCTAAGTTGTGAGGTCTCATATAGTACTGCTTTGAGAGGGAAAAAACTAGCAGTAGCTGACTTACGTGGCAGCCCAGAAGATTGCTATAAAATGTTGCCTTCTTATTTGTACATATTGGAGAAGATGAATCAAGGTACGTTAACACGGCTGGAATGTGGTGAAGGAAACCAGTTTAAGTATGTATTCTTTGCACTAGGTGCTAGTATAGAAGGATTAAAAGTAATGCGGAAAGTTATCATCGTGGATGGGACTTTTCTGAAGACTGTATATGGTGGAGTTCTTATTGTTGCAACTGCTCAAGATCCAGAGCATCACAATTATCCTCTTGCATTTGCGGTAGTAGACAGTGAAAACGATGCAAGTTGGAGGTGGTTTCTCCAAATGTTGAAAACAGTTGTGCCAGATCACCCTGAGCTTGTGTTTGTTTCGGACAGAAATAAAAGCATCATAAAAACTGTAGGGGAGGTGTATCCCAATGCTAAGCATGGATATTGTTTGTGGCATATGTCTCAGAATGTGAAATCGCGTGCTTATGGCGCTAACAAAAAAGACGTTGCAGTCCAGTTTAGAGAATGCGGTCGGACTTACACAGAGGTTGAGTTCCTCCGACTTTATCAAGAATTTAGGATAAGGCATCCTAAATGTGGTGAGTATCTAGATGAAAGTGTTGACAATTGTAAGTGGGCAAGATGCTATTTTCCAGGAAAAAGATACAACATATGCACCACCAATTCTGTTGAATGTATCAATGGTGTGTTCAAAGATCAAAGAAATTACTCGTTGCTACCATTGTTTGATTCGATTATTGCCAAGATTTGTGAATGGTCCAACAAGCATAGGAAGGCTGCCGCGGAGGTACCAACTACTCAGAAACTAGTACCTTTTGTCTATAAGTTATTGCACAATAGATGTGAGATTGCAAAAAAAGTTACCAGTATCTGAGCTAAACAATTTTATGCTTGAATACACTGTGCTTGGAGAAGATGGAAAATGTTACATGGTTGATCTTAGAAGCAAAAGTTGTAGTTGTAGGCGTTATGATATAGACAAATATCCATGTGAACATGCGATTGCTGCAATTATGTTCCACGGAAAAAACGTCAGAGGTCGATCTACACGAGTGCTGCTTACGTTATTATTTTTCTGAGAATTGGGTGACAGCTTACTGTAAGACCATCTATTCAGTACCGAATACATCTGCGTGGGTAATTCCTGCTCATATTACTGGTAGATGCGTTTTGCCTCCAGATTACCGAAAAAAAGGGAAGAACTCAACAGGCTAGGTTTCCGTCAGTTGGAGAACATCAAGAAAGAACGAGATCCCAAGGTCTTGGAAGTTACTTTAATATGTCGACCTAATTTATTTATTTAAATTTCTTGAATTAAGACTTGCGGTTGTTTTTTTTGTTGCTGGATGTGTATTTGATATATCAGGTATAACTCCCAAAATCAAGTTAAACTATATCAAATTTTTATATTAAAAGTTAAACCTTTGTTAAACTACTGTTAAACTAATATTGTTAAACGGAAGTAAAACTACCGTTAAACCGAAGTTAAACTGCTGTTAAACCGAAGTTAAACTACCGTTAAACCGAAGGTAAATAGGTCATCTCAACAAACTTAATTCTTCAACATTCATAACGGTCAAACAAAATATAGTTGCAGCATATGGTTAATCTTAGTTAATAGTTAAAATTATAAAAAATAAAATTTTAAAATATAATGCATGTTCAATTTGAAATCTCGGTAAAAACCATATACAATGTATGTTACTTAGTTATTACTATTATCTGAATTGTAAAATAAAATAAACGGATTATTTTAATATATATTGATTCATAATACGATGTTATATGTGTGTTAAAATGAAATTTCAGAAAGATAAACTATGTGAAATCTTTTTAAATAGGGTTAAACTATGTTTTTGGTTTTTAAGATGGAAGTTAAACTATGTGTAACTTTGTTAAAGTAGATTTTTGGTTAAACTAGGTGGTTAAACTCTATGGAAACAAAAATGAATGACGGCACCGTTTTTTAAATTAAAATGAATGACGGCGTCGTTTTCATTTAATTAGTAATTTTTTTTTTAAATTCGGTAATTTTTAATTTAAGTTAAACTTAGTTAGACGGACGTAAAACTGAGTTAAACTGAAGCTAAACGAAAGTTAAACTGAAGTTAAAATAAAGTTAAATTGAAGGTAAACTGAAGCTAAACTAAGTTCACATAAATTCCTAAAATAACAAGTTCAAACTGAAACACTTTTGCCAAACTAGAGGTTCAACAAACAAATCCAAACTGAAACCACCTTTGCCAATATAAAAGTTCAACAACACAAATCAAAGTGAAACACTTTTGCCAACATTTATGCCTTTTGTCTTTTGCTTGCTCTCCCTCCTCTTCCTCCTCTTCCTCCTCTACTACCTTTACCTTCTCGACCTTTTTTCTCCCCAGTATAAGGTGGGAGAAGGTGTTTGGACTCCTTACGTTTCCTCTTCTTGTCTAACCCTTCATCCTCATTTTCGAGAGGACTGTCCACATCTATAACCAAATTGACCGTAGGCTCTTCATAAGGAGGAATCCTAACCCTTCAACCTCTTCCTTCTCCTCCTCCTCCGTATCCTCTTCATCCTCCTCCTCCTTCTCCACCTCTTCCTCCGTATCCTCTTTATCCTCCTCCTCCTTCTCGACCTCGTCCTTCTCCACAGCCTCCTCCTCCTCTGCCTCTTCCTTCTCCTCCTCCACCTCCTCCTCCGTATCCTCTTCATCCTCCTCATCCTTCTCCACAGACTCCTCCTCCACCTTCTCCTCCTCCTCCTTATCCCCTTCATCATCAGTATCGTCCTCGTCATCAGTATCACCACACGTCTCAATCACTCTTTTCCCAACAGCTTTATCATATACATTTGCAATAGGAGAGGTCATGGGCGACCCTATAGAAATTGTTGAAGTAGTTAGTCCATTTTATTTTAAAAAAATAATGCAAATTATTTGAGAAACATATACTTACATCTCCCAGGACTGTCGTTGTTAAAATCTTCGTCCACGAAAACAGGTTCACCACTCTTGGATTTCTCCAGGAGATCAATCCTACTTGTCAGATCACTAACCTTACTATTAAGGGTTTTGAACTGCTCCATAATTGCCTTGGACATTTCAGCAATTGATTCATGGAGCCCGGGGTGTGTGACTGGAGCAGCAGAAGCAGCAAGAGCAGCAGGAGCAGCAAGAGCAGCAGCACTATCAATAGCACCAGTAGCACGAGTAGGATGGTTTCTATGAGCCAAATCTCTTTCCAAGAGATCCGTCCACAATATAAGCCCACCATTCGATATAATGGTGGTCCAACCATCAATTATCATGTCGTATTGTAAATCATCCTCCTCACCCATGATTTCCTCCATTATATCCCGCTCATCACCTTTAGCCTCCAAGATGCTTGCAATTTCCTGTGACATATACATAAACTTAGTTAAACTACTTGTTAAAATGAAGTTAAACTGCGTTAAACTACTTGTTAAATCGAAGTTAAACTGCGTTAAACTACTTGTTAAACCGAAGTTAAACTGCATTAAACAGAAGTTAAACAATGTTAAACTAAAGTTAAACAACGTTAAACTGAAGTTAAAATGAAGCTCCAACGACTGGCTAAACTACTTTAAACTTAACTAACCGTGGAATTCCCGAGAGCTGTGTAGATGTCTCCCAACCCGAAACCCTTTGTGTTCAATTTTTTGAACCTTCCCTTGCACATCCTAGGGCATTGGTCTTCATATGGGATTTTCTCTCTAAAATGCTTCTTCAAATTGGGAATGGCTTCAAATGGGAATAACTGTACATAAGACACATAGATTAACACATATTTTAACACATAATTTAATATATATTTTAACTAATATAACAAATTAAATTTTACCTCAAATGACAAGATAAATCCTGGAATTACCGTACTAGGGCTGACAGTACCCTTCATCCGCTCTGGGATTTTCAGGATCTCACTTTCTAAGTCCTCAAATGTAAGACGTCCCCACGGGAAAGTCAAACAGTTTGGTAAATCATTCACTATCCTCCTAATAAAGGGATCTATCGGTCCTGCGACCTTCGCTTTGCCTCTTATCACTGTGGCTAGAAACCACAAAATAGTCATCTTCAACCTATCATCTGAAGGTTTCATCGAGGACAGCTTCTTAAAAACATGCTCCGGCCAAGGCCTAGCGTCCTTCCCAAAATACTTCGTTACCAGCTGGTTCCCACCGAGATTTTCATAGTTCTCCGGGTAATGGTGGCAGTATAAGCCACAGAGAAGACCATGTTCCCTAAGACCGTACCTTACGGGAACTCCATTTACAATGAACCACATTTGCTGTGGCTTCTCCGTCCTTGCCATCCTTTGGATGAAGCTCCATGCACCCATTACCTTCCGGTTATTCTCCTGATGCATATGGAAGATGTGCTTGAACTGTGGATGTCGGAGGAACCACCTAAGCTCTTGTCCACCGAGATCCCTTATGAATTGGACACACTTACGAGGATCACACCGTGTACCAATCTTCGTGATCTTTGAGTACTGGCTAGGCTCAAAGAAGAACCCCAACGGCTGTACAGGTAGCTACATTCAAAACAGTAAAATAAGTAATGTTAACAATAGTTTAACATGTAAACCACTAAGGCTGCAAGTTTAACCCTATTTTAACATTAGTTTAACAACAGTTTAACACTAGTTTAGTATTAGTTTAACTCTATTTTTATCTAAAATTTAACTCTAGTTTAACATTTCAAACACAAAGGCTGCAAGTGTAAGTCTAGTTTAACTCTAATACTTAAATTTTTTTCCTCAGCACCACCAGTATATGTACCCGATCCGCCTACTTCTTAAGAAGGCTGCAAGAAAAACGATATATAAACATGTTAAACTAGTTTAATTACATGTTAAACTAATTCTTAATTATTGATCGTAATCAAATAATTCAAAAAATCATACCCTATGCTTTCTTTTTCTCCTCAATTCTTTTTTTTGGATCGAACAGGAACTATCACCAACTGCTGGATCTTTAGGATCTTTCACATTTCCAATTCTCTTCCTCATCGTCTTCAATTTATATACCTATCACAAACCTGCAAAATATCCAATACAATTCAGAATTAATCCCTAAATTAAAACCCTAAATTCCTAAATTCCTAAATTCCACTTCCACGAAACCCTAACCAAACAATTACTAATCTCTAAACCCCTAATTGAAGTTTCTGTAGTTTTCAATTGAACAAGTAAACCTTAGTTTACCTTCAGTTTAACCGAGAACGATACACGAGTGGGAAACCGAAATCGAAGAAAAAGAAACCGAAATCAAAGAAAGAAGAAAACGAGAACAAAAAGAAACAGAAGAAGAGAAGAAAATGGGAGAGATTGATTTGTGATTTTGAAATTAAAGTTATCGAAGATGGGATGCTCCATTTAAGTTACAGAGATTTTGGGGGATTTTGGGTTCGGGTCGTGGATCCACTGCTGGAAGATGGAGCTACATTAAAGGGCGAGTGAGAAGGAGTAACGCGAGTGGGAAGGAAGCAGTGGTTTTTTTGTAATAATCGTAACTGCAGCTGGTGATATTGTCTTTTACTCAATTTTAACATTAAAAAAAATCAAAACAAAATTAATTAAATTTGGAGGTCATTCTGGCAAATTGAAAAAGAAGGAAGGTCACTCCAGCATTTGATCCAAGGATAACTGAATATATCAAAGAAAATAACATGTTATGTGAACTAAAAACTTGTAGATTCACTGTCAAATCAAATCCAACTTGTCTTTAAGAAAAACCTAATGCAACTTGATGTATAAGTCCATTTACAGAATGGATTAAAATCATGGTTTTAAAAACCGGACCGGACAGACCGATCGGACCGGTTTAACCGGGAACCAGTCACCTACCCGAGTCCGGTTTGAAGCAAAACCCGGATTTAAACAAAACCAGTAAAACCAGCCAAAAATCAGTAAAACCGGTGATCCGGTTCAACACCTCAACCCGGTTCACAAAAATTAAATCATATTTTTAATTAATCAGATATTTTGAGTTAAAATTCAAACCATAATTTAAAATTATTTTTTTTACTTTTCAATTTTAATTCTATTTTATAATTTTAATAGAAATAAATTGATTATAAATTTTTATATTTACAATTTTTTTCAAGTTTTTCTCCTATAAAAAATTATTTTATATTAAATTTTAGAGAAAAATCATGTTTGATTTTTTGTTATTTATTTTTTATAAGTTTAAATGATCAACAATAATAATTTATTTTTAATGATATTTTATGTTTCTTTAAGTTTAATATTAGAATATATAAATATATATATATATATATATAATTAAAATAAAAATATTCAAAAACCTGGTTCGACTGGTTGAACCGGTCCGACCAGCTATCTAGTAATGATGCCGAGTTGATGTCCGGTCCGATTTTTAAAACATTGATTAAAATAGTCTACGCCTAACTTCGTGCATGGAAAAAACATGTCGTACACTATTAGACAATTGGCGGCCATGAACTACAAAAGTTTAGGGCAAAATCAATTTTCCCGCCTAAAACGCAAAAACGCAATTTTCCGCCAAAAACTCAGAAAGATATTTTTTTCGCCAAAAACTATTGGCTCATGGACAACCCATTTAGTCCGGATGTTAATAAACTTAGTTGTTAATGAACACAGACGTTAATAGACATGGTCAATATTTTGTCCACAATCAAAATAAATAATATTAGACGAGTCAAAAAGGACGTGCACCACCCATTTTGACACCTCTAATTCTAACTGGGTTAATATCTAATTCATCTCATGTTCAAATTATATAAACTAAATTGAAAGCTCAAAAAGTTAACACTCAAATTCTATAATTCGTGGCTTATGATTAAATCGTAAAAATGCTATATCAAGTTGAATAAATATTTTGTTGAATGATCTTATCTCCTAGAATATTGGGATTTTCTATTTGTTATCGGTGTAATGGTAATACAAATAAAAAGGAAAATTCTAAACAATTAACAATCAAATAATGTGATAGACTGGGCATTATCATATGTGCACTGTCAATCAATTTTATATGTTCATTTTTTATTTTTTGAGGTTATAATGTGTTCTTTGACAAATTCAACAAAGAACTTTCATTTTGGATAAACAAGTTGACAACTTTCCCCAAACGTCAAAATCGAAACTGGGATGGCTCATGCAATTGTAAACCAAACCATCGGTACAGAAAAATATGAAAAAAACAGTAATTAGGAAATATTAAGATAACTGACCCTTTCTCCCTAAGAAAAAAAATCCAACTACTATTATTATTATTCACATGCACCCTACATAAAATTATATATTTTAGATATTTGTTTGACCAAGCAAAAACAAGAAACTATTTTTTATTTTTTGTAAACCGTAAATTGCTATTACAGTTTTTTTTTCTTTCACAATTTTCTAATTTTCCAATGGAGTTGTTGTTCTTAGAAAAAAGGAGAATGAAATATATGACCGTTTAGATTTGAATTTAATAATTTTACTTTATATAATAATATATTCCACGTTTATTGCTAGGTACATCTTCTCCACATTTTTTTTAATGATTATAAAAATTTCGTCAACAAAGGCCCAAAGACTTTATAACTCAAATTCAAGACTCGTTCTGAGTCATTTCCGCGTTAAATCCTTCCCCTTTCTAATCCCCTACTTCTTCTTCGCATTGATTTGGTCCTATTCTACAATTCTTTAAGAACCCAATCTTCATCTTCTTCCTTCGTCAAAACTCTTCCAGGTAAACGCGATCTGCTCTCTATCTTTTACTGCTAAATTCTCACTTCTTTGCTCTCAATTTCATGTTTTTTTCCTTCTATTGTTCGCCGTCTGGTAGATCCTGGGTTTTCATTGAGAAATTTTCTGGGGGGGGGGGATTTCATAGTCTTGGATTCTTCAGCAATTTTTTTTTTTCCAGTTAGGTTTAAACTGTAACGAATTTTTGATATACTAGTTACAAGAATTCAATTTATTTATTTTCTTCTGGTGCTGTGTTCTATTGTTGTGTAAGTTGTTCTTAGAAGTGAAATCATTGGATTTTGGGACGGTTTTTTTAAATCTGTTGCCTTTCTCCTTTATCATAACTTATATGTTATCTCTTGGATTTTATGAGCTTTTCGTATCGTAAAACCATTTTAATCTTACCTTTATTCTCTTAACGTACAAGTTAGAATCAAAAGCATCAATCCTTATTACTGTTTTGGTATTTTGCAGGAAAGGTTTATTAGTTAACAATCCAAGTGTTCTTTTTTGTTTGAAGCAATAAGTTTCTGTGATATATTTTTCTGAGAGATAAAATGTTTGGTTTGAGGAAATCTCCTGCAAAGCTTCCCAAGCATAACTCAGCTGATCCTGGATTTCACAAGTCTTCCAAGCCTAATCCTTTTGATTCAGATGATGAATTGGACAACAAGCCTACGCTTAACCCTTCAAAGAGAACTTCCTCTGAACCCTCTTTGGCTGATATGTCAAACCCTTTTCATGGTGAGGAGGTTGAGAAAGGATATAGTTCATCGAAACAGTCGTTGACTTCCAACTCAAAGTACCAGTACAAGAACAATTTCCGTGATTCTGGAGGTGTTGAAAACCAGTCGGTTCAAGAACTTGAAGGTTATGCTGTGTACAAGGCTGAAGAGACAACCAAATCTGTACAAGGTTGTCTCAAGGTAGCAGAAGATATAAGGTCAGATGCTACGAGAACTTTGGTCATGTTGCACGATCAGGGTGAGCAAATCACTAGGACGCACCATAAAGCTGTTGAAATCGATCATGATCTCAGTCGAGTGAGCTTTTTCTTCTTTCTTGTTACCTAATCATTCATAAAAAATTCAACCTTTTGAGATAAGAAAGATGGGAGACGTATTGATTGAGATGCTGAATTATTTGGCTTTTTGGTTTTCAGGGTGAGAAGCTTCTTGGAAGCCTTGGAGGCATGTTTTCAAAGACTTGGAAGCCTAAGAAGAATCATTCTATAGATGGGCCCGTCGTAACCAGAGGTTTGCTTCTTGGTCATTGATTCTTCACTTGTGTTCTCGCAGCTATTTTACTTTTACCTAATCGCATCATTCCCATTCTGTGTTTCTTTGTAGATCACTCACCAACGAGAAGAATTAACCATTTGGAGAAAAGGGAAAAACTGGGACTGAATCCAGCACCCAAAGCACAATCAAGATCCCGAGAACCGCTCCCTGAATCAGCCGATGCCTATCAGAGAGTAGAGGTTAGGACTTCTCTTCCCTCTCTTCTTTTTTCCTTTCAAAGGAACTTTCTATGACCGGTCATATAATCCAAATGTGCAAAGATCCAAACTTGAGACATTGATGAACATCAAGAGCTCGCTTCTTTGAGTAAAAACTTGTAGTTTGTCCTTAATCCTGATAAATTTGTACTCTTTTCTGACAGATGGAAAAAGCTAAGCAAGACGATGGGCTTTCAGATTTGAGTGATATACTCGGTGAGCTAAAGAACATGGCTGTTGACATGGGAAGTGAAATCGAAAAGCAGAACAAAGGACTTGATCATCTTCATAATGATGTAGACGAGCTCAACTACAGAGTGCAACAATCAAACCAACGTGGTCGCCGTTTGCTCGGAAAGTAGATGAACAGAGAATTGTTGTTCATGACTTTCCTTCCTCTCTTGTTTGATTCTCCATGAACTTCTTCTTTAAAATGGTTCTAACCATGTAATATACATCTCCGTCTTTTGTTTGTATTTGATCTTATCACCCAAAAAAAAAAAAACAAAATACTTATTGTGCAAACAGAAGCAATTATGCTATTGTTTTTTATCTTGTATCTGACATTAGATAAATATTGTGTTTGAATCCCAGATTTATTATAACCTAACAGTGTCATTGCTAAAGATGATGACATAAGAATACAGGAACTCCAGAGACAAGTTCGAATACTTGTTATGCAACAACTGCACAATCGTGTGAGATTATTAAGAAGAACAAAAAAGCCAGGAATTCTTCATTTCCTTTACTCTATTTCTCTGCTCTAATCAAAATATCTCTCTCACAATGCCCTCTTCTTCACTTGTAAAATGTCCGAAGCCATAAAGCAAAACAAAAACTAGATGAGAAGTGCACAAAAGCAATCTTTCATAGATGATAAGAACTCTGAATAGAGGAATCAATAATCACGTACAAACACCACTTGTTCACCAATCATATTCTCAATACTAACCTCTTACAAATCAATACTCAAAAACCAATCAATAGAAAGTAGTTCCAACATGACCAATAATAACAAAAACAGCTTTCGAGGATAGTGAAATGAAAAACATACATCTAATGAAGCTTGATTTCCATTATGTTCTTCGTCTTTGGAGCATAAGCCAAGTAACTCATGAGCACCCTCTCTACAACTTCCAGCTGTGTCTTAGCTTCAGCATAAGCTTCATTCACCTTCGATGGATCAGTGAGATTTTTGTTCATGCGGAACCCATCTAAGGTCCTTCGCTTTGTGTACGCCCTAATGTTGTAGTCAGGGAATTTACGTCCCGCTCGAAGCAGAGCATGGCAGAGGCTGAGGACTTGACTTCTCGATGCCATCACAAGACTGGAAACTAATGAACAAAGCCTGCTTATAGATGCAATCAAATATAAGTATATATCAACGGGAATGCAAAAAGCTGATTAGAAATGCCACAAAGGACGAGAAGGCGTCAAGGTAAGAGCTAAAGATACATATTTTGACATATGACGAAAATATTTATAGACAGTGAAAAGAGTTTTAAGAACATCATCATGAAAGCTAAAGAACCTAAGTTTCTCCAGAACTGAACCAATAAAACTAAAAGCAAAAAATTTCAAGACAATCGGAAAGAAATTCAAAAGCCATACACGGACTTTAAAATCCTAAACTTCACTAAAATCGATGAAATTGCAGCAACAACCAAAAGAGACAAGAACATCTGAATCGCAAGAGAATCGAATCCGACCAATTTCACCAATAGAGATACAAATAAGCACATAATTTGACGAAACCAAGCTCCGAATTCACAGACATACCGAATTGAAATCGCCGGAGGATATTAATTTTCCGAGCTCGACGTTGAGGTTCTTCGTTCGAAGGTGGAACACATCTTGGGTTTGCGTATATAGATTACCTAGGTTGACCAAAACATGAACCGGGGAAAATGACCTAGTAACCGGATCAGATTTTAATTTGGTTTCACATTTTATAAATCGGAACTGAGTAAGAAAAGAACCGGGTTTAGAATGGGCCAGATACAAAGGCCCGTTAAATTGAGCAAATACACTGTGTTAAGCCCTTATTTATTTATTTATGAAGCTGTATGAGTTGGCATATTCGACAACAGATAAAATAGTAAACAAAACTGATATTTCTCTCTGTCACGCCTTCTCCTTCCGCGAATTCGATTCTATCTCGACGAAAAAACCCTAGTCCAAACTCTATATTCTCCGATCTCTAGCGAGAAGAAAATCTATATTTCCGAGCTTAGTTTCACAATCTCTCTATCTTTCTCTCCTCGCTAGGTACGCTAAGAGCCTCTCAGGTTTTTTCCATCTCTTCGATTTAGTATGTGTGAAATTCATATCTTTCTTTGAAATTGATTTGTCACTTTGTCGTTTTGGATTTATCGTTGAATTCGTAGGCTTTAGTTCCTCAAATTTTTTGGAATTTTTTTCGGATTCGTGTTGAATTGGGAGCTGGCTTGATATGGTGATCGATTGTTAAATTGCTTTAGTTGTTCAAGCTCTTGATTCGATTGAATTGTCTAGTAAGGATATTGTTTCTAGAGTTCTCTTTACCTGAGATTTTATGATCAATTTTAAAGACTATAAGTGCAGTGATTGGAATTGGTATACCTGAATTAAAATATTGAAAAAACTCTACACTAGCTTAAATTTTTGGTGGTTTTGTGTTTATATTACAGAGAAATTGACAGGTTTCTTCTCCTTCCTTTGTTGGCAGATTCGGTATAATCACAGTTTCTCGTCAACTGTTTCCAAGGCTGAAGTTTGGGGTTTTTTCTCAGTCTCAATGTGGTCATACTCCGTTAGGATTCTCCATAATCATTAGGCTTTTGATCTTTTCAAATTGATGCTCATATTCTCTTCCCTGTCTATGGCTCTTACTGTGATCCTTCAAAAGCTTAGTGTCTTCGGCCCTGGTTTGAATCCCTCTTTCCCTTACTGCATCGCCAATCATTCCTTTGCTTCCCGTTAATTGAGTTGCTTCGTTTCAACTGAATTATATTAGTCTGCCTCCTTTTGTTGTCTAGTCTGGATATTGTTGCAAATCCCTAGCCATAAGTAGTACCTTCTTTACACAATCTTGGGTGAGAGATTTACACCAAAACCATGTAAATCAGTCCCCTCGTAGAATGCGTTTATACTACTGGCTGAGTTCTTAAGAAAGTCTTGTTTGATTTAAATTCCTACCTGAGTCTCCTAGTTCTACTCAAAGTTCAATCCTACTTTTGAAGCTAGTTCTTGTTTAGCTGAAGCTCATACCCAAAATGCTCCAAGAACAGCCGGTTGCATTCTCGCTCCGGTCTAACTCATTTAGACGCAGATCTCCCAGATCAAATGTCGACGACAGAGGCTGGACTCCGCTCCACATCAAAGCCAGAAAAGGCGATCTGAAATCTGTCAAACAGCTGCTTGACCAAGGAATTGATGTGAACGCTCTAGCATGGGGACCCAAATCAAAAGGAGTGTCTCCGCTTCACCTTGCAGCAGAGGGAGGTCATATAGAAGTCATGGATTTGCTACTTGAACGTGGGGCTAATATTGATGCCAGAACATGGGGCTCGTGCGGGTGGACCCCTCTCCACGCTGCAGCCAAAGAGCGGAAGAGAGAAGCGGTGAAGTTTCTGGTTGAGAATGGTGCCTTCTTACCTGATGATATAAGTGATACCAGGTTTAATCCGCCAGTGCATTACTGTCACGGACTTGAATGGGCGTATGAGGAGATGAAGAAGCTTAGCGGCGAGTCGTCTTCATCTGGTGGAGACACATCTTGCAGTTCTGAGAACTGAACTTATTTTGCCCTGTTTCTCTCTGTTTTGTTTTTCTCAAGTTGAAAGACTTGTCAGAAATATTATGGTTGGTGTGTGATCTTATGGCTTATATAAAACATTGAAACTTCGGGTTTGTCATACATTAATTTAAATCTTTGTGTGTGTTATTTATTATCAACTTCAGTTTGTAAAAATTTTACATAATACTAGCTGGCAAAAAAAGAAAGAATTTACGTAAACCATACCGGGAACCATTGACAAAAACCAATAACCTGGAGCGAACCGTACCCGGGTCGTTTTACCAGACCCGTCGGTGAGATGCCGTTTTGAATACGCGTATTCGGTTTACGAATCTGAGGAGTTAGAGAAAAAACAAATGACTGTTTTAATTTGGCTCGCCTCTTAGATCCGTTCTTTCACTTTTGGCTGTTAAGCAAAAACCATGGCTTCTCGCTGTGAGCTATTTGTGATCTGCGTCTTCTCTCTCTTTTTTGCTCTTGCTAACTCCAAGACATTGAAGCGAGATGGTAAATTCTGCTTAATCACACTCTGCTTTTGTGTTTGTAGATCGATCCCCCATTGATTGATTTTTCATAGCTCTTAACAGATTTGGAAGATACCCATTATCCAGATTCGTTCTATCTCTTATCAAATTTTCATGATTTAGCACAAGAGTTTGATTCTTTTTGTTCTTTCTTTCTAATCTGAGCTGAGCTGAAATTTAGCGACAACTATGTGTGAACAATGATTAGATCTGATAATAGTTGTTATAGTCTCAGTGATTTGGTTCCATCTCTGCCTCGTCGTAGTTGGTTTACTACTATATCATGCTCAAAAAGTCAGCTTTCTTCAAAGTTAATCTGTGTTTCATGTTGTGCACAGTGAAAGCTTTGAATGAAATCAAAGCCTCTTTGGGATGGAGAGTGGTTTATTCATGGGTCGGTGACGATCCTTGTGGAGATGGAGACCTTCCACCTTGGTCTGGTGTCACCTGTTCTACACAAGGAGACTATAGGGTCGTTACAGAATTGTAAGTTCTAGTTTCTTCTTCATTTGGTGTTTTCTTTTGTATCAACCTGATTTATTTACTTGATCTGTTTGATTGTTACAGAGAAGTTTATGCTGTTTCAATCGTTGGACCTTTCCCAATTGCAGTAACAAACCTTTTGGATTTGACTAGACTGTAAGTTACTTTCTAAGACCTTATAAATGAGTGACTTTTGGTAGATTTTTATATCTATTTGCAACCTAGTTTTGTGATTGTAGTACAATACAGAGACGTCTGAGAATTCTTTAGAGCTTTGCTGTTTTGAGATGGTTAAATTGAAAATGTTTTGGTTTGTTTGATTTTTCAGGGATCTACATAACAACAAGTTGACTGGTCCAATACCTCCACAAATTGGGCGACTTAAACGGCTGAAAGTATTGTATGTTCCTTTTTTTTTTCTCTTAGAATGATAGATTGTTAATTTATTATATTTTTTTCATTTTACTTCAATTTATTGTTCGGAAACCAAACTCAAAATAGTTTCCAATTTTCTTTGGAAACACAGATTTAAACTGTGGAATTATCTGGCAGGAATGTATTATTGGTTTAATCATTATCATGCTCATGTTTCCAAACACTTCACCTAAACATTTACTCTATTGTTATCATTAGAAACCTGAGGTGGAATAAACTACAAGATGTGATTCCCCCGGAGATTGGGGAGCTGAAGAGACTAACCCATTTGTGAGTACCTTTGTGTTTATTTTCTTACCTTATGATGATCGTCCATTTGTATACAAATGAAATCATGATGTTTTGCTTCTTTTTGTATGGTTAAGGTACTTGAGCTTCAATAGCTTCAAGGGAGAAATTCCAAAGGAACTTGCTGCTCTTCCCGAGCTTCGGTATCTATATCTTCAAGAAAACCGTCTCATTGGTAGAATTCCTGCAGAACTGGGGACACTACAAAACCTTCGCCACCTGTAAACACCAAATGAAATCTTCTATGTACAGATTGCATCTTTTATTATTACTCTGCATTAACTTTACTGAAATCTGTTTTGGTTTGTGTCCCATTAATTTTCAGAGATGTTGGTAACAACCATTTGGTGGGAACTATACGGGAACTCATTCGTTTTGATGGAAGTTTCCCAGCTCTTCGCAACTTGTAAGCATCCCTTTGGAATGTTCCCTTTGCTTTCTCTCTTCCATTTGATACATTCTATTAATATTTACAATGGTTTCTCGTTTTACAATCTCGATTCAATAGGTACTTGAATAATAACTATTTGAGTGGAGGGATCCCTGCTCAGCTGTCAAATCTGACAAACTTAGAGATTGTGTAAGCATTCTACTCTGCACAATAACTCAGAGTTTATTCTTCAAGTCATCTGCAATAAAGAAATCTCTGATCTCGATTTAATTGGTTTTGCAGGTACCTGTCTTACAACAAATTTATCGGAAACATTCCTTTTGCCATTGCTCATATTCCTAAACTGACATACCTGTAAGTCTTTGTGTTAGATTACTGATCTTTCTCTTTGTCTTTGATTCACTTACTATTTAAGAATAAAATATGCATTCTCATGGAATCATGATGTTGGTGAAACTATAGGTATCTTGATCACAACCAATTTACCGGGAGAATCCCAGACGCATTCTACAAACACCCATTCCTCAAAGAAATGTGAGTTCTCATCCAATTTTCAAACCGTATAACAAAGCTTTTACTCAAGACAAAACAGAGTACACATCGAGTAATTTGAACAATGTGAATAGTTATGTGTGAAATCCATCTGGCTAAGTTTAAGATGAATGATTTTGCAGAAAAGTTTTTAAATGTTTTCTTTCTTCAGTCTCCACTCTGAAAATGAGGCTTGTTTGGATTTTACAGGTATATTGAAGGCAACATGTTCAAGTCAGGGGTGAACCCAATTGGTACCCACAAGGTTTTAGAAGTTTCTGATGCCGATTTTGCAGTGTGATCAGATAGAAGATTCTAGAAGGTTCCAGAGAAAACGTCTCAGAACTACCTAGAAATGGTTCTCCACTTTAGCCCTCTTCCATTATTATTATTTTTCTATGGTCTTTTGATCTCTGTGAAAGAAAGCATAAGACTCCAAGTTTGTATCTTCCAATTGTATAGTTAGACACTTCCAACTGATCTATATTTCTCTTTAATCAAATGATACAATTATTGAAAGTAAAAAAGAAATGCTTAGATTGGAATAAACCACTTACCAATATACAAATATTAAGAGTTACGTAGACAATACATACAATTACCAAGAAAATTACAGTCTGTTCTTCAATGTTTGATTCCTTTTACCAATAACCACTCTTCAAATACAAGCAGGAGCATCAAAGGTAGGCAACACAATGAATGAGATCGACAAAGGATTGATATAAACCGGAAATTTCACGCCATGGCGGACCGGCTCAAGCTTTGGGATATCTCCGCTGACCGTTGGTACCAAAGGGTTACCATTCAAGAGCATAATCTTGCTACGCAAATCACCGTCTTTTGGACTCAAGTGATACTCTTCTCTGTTCAAATATCCATCCGAAGCTTTCTTTCCGACCCAAGAAAACTTGCTCTTGATTGTTCCCAAGAAAGATTTCTTCTTGACAGGTTCTGCTTGCAAAACCACTTTCACGCCATTGCTGACTCCGACTGTAAATGTCGTTTGCTTACTCAGATTAATCAGAAGAATCGTTATACCCGCCTGAGATGGTAGATTCCGCAGTTACAAACCGAAAACTATAGGATGATTTAGTGACAGAGAGATAGAGACTCACTCTTCCTTTGGAGCAATGAACGTAAGCTCGTAGATACTCCGAGGCATTTGTCTGAACGCCGAGAACTCCTTTACCCATCAAACGATGCCAAAGAAGTGCGCTGGTCAGATAAAAAAGAACAACTTCATGTTGTAATCATCATGTTGGTTTGGGATTTACGGTTTATAGTTTATGAACTTGCCTGTAGTAATCAGGATTGGGAACAAAAGTTTCCTTTTCGAGCAGACCGTAGAAACCTCCGACCAAAGTTTGTCTGCAGTATACTTTGGTGTTATGCTTCGATGACATACCGAGCTGATCTAAATACCTAAGGAACAGAGTTGCTTTTTTTTTTGTCAATCATCATAGAAGCCGAGCAAAGATCGAATCTGGATTTTGATTCTGTCTTACCAGAAGCTGTTAATAAATGTCTCAGAAATCTGACGGCCACCACTGTTATAGGCTCCACCGGCTTCTCCAACCCAAGCAGCAGCCCAAGGTCCATGTTCTTGAATTGTTCGGTTCACATTTTCGAATGTTCCCGAAATGCCGCTCAAGTAATTTGGATCGAGTATCCTATTCACTAGCCCAGGATCATTTCCTGCAAGAATCATTTCAGTTCAACAATCATTATTGTTTAGGAATGCTACAAAGATTGTATTATTATTGGTTATGGAGCACCTGCACCAAGATTGTATATATGATGAGTCAGGGCATCAAGAACACCAGGTCCAGAGAGCCTAAGAAGCTCTGAGTACCATTTTTCTTCATAGAATCCTCCTGGTGCTAAAACCAAAGGCTTGGTCCGAGAATTCTTGTAAACGTTCTTGATTACATCTTTCAGTACAATCACGTCTTTAGCATAAAGCTCTACACTCACGCTTGCAGCAATCCCGTTTCCACTAAGCTCATTACCTAGTCAAGAAAAAAAGAAAAAAGAAGAAGAAGCTAATGTTAAAGATCTCATCACATGGAAAGTGTGAAAGAACCAACACTAATATTTAGCTCTATATACCAAATTCCCACGAGTCTATAGCATAACCCTTTGAGAATGTGTAGTTCATGAAATCTTGAGTGTTGATATGATCCCACTCCCCTTCCCACACGTTTCCGTTGAGGTTATCTCTCCCATACAGTGCATTCAAACCGAAAGTCACAATAGCTCTGCATAATAAGAATTAGATAACTTCATTGAGGATTATGCCACCAGATAGAAAACCATACTAAGGATAATATCATATACTTGCCCCGTTCCGTTGAAGAAATGGTTAACTTCGTCCCAGCGTTTCATATACAAACATCCTTTAGAGAATCCAAACAATCCATCGTCAGTTTTCTTGAATTGAGTGCAAGGAGTCTTCAAGTCTCCTACGTCGTAGATCACTTGATCTTGCAAGGAACCACCTATTCTTACTCTCAACGTCCCAAAAGCTATCAAACAATCCAAATATTTTAGCAAAAACTCTGTTAGATTAGAATACAGGTTTGTGATAGAGGTCACAAACCTTGAATAGCTTTAGCAAGAAGAGGAGAAGATAAGTTCTGAAATCATTCAAGACATTAAAGAAAAGGAGAATTTTTAAGGCAAATTGATTATGAAGTAATTAATAATAGTCAAAGGTTAAAGTTGTTTTATATTATACCAAGTTGATGAGAGACGCGTAACCCCAAGGACACTGATCATAGTTGCATTTTTCAGGTGGCCACCAATCAATCGTTGCGCAGACAAAGTTCTCATCGATCTCAGCGAGTCGACGTGCACCGTCTATAACTATGGTGGTTCGTTCCATGTTGCCAGCAAAAGTAACCGGAAGTAGCACCAGACAACTCAAGAGTATAACGTTGAAGCTCATTTTTTGTTTGTTTTGAGCCTCACGTTTTGATTGGTTGATCTATAAGAAGAAGAAAAAAAAAAAAGTGAATTTTCAGAGAAACTCAGACAAGAACTCTTACAACAAATATCAAGAAAATGGAAAATATAAACCACAAGAGAAGAAGAATAGAAACAGAACTCAAACCTGCTTATCAGAACAAGCAAAAGATTACAGAAGAAACAGGAATTTATTAAAAAAAATTCTGTAGAGATGTGCTTAAAATACATATATATATATATATATATATAGGCTTGTTCAATGGTATAAGGCGATAGCTGAGCAGGCTATTTAAAAGAAAATACTTCAAATTTTTAGTTGAAAAGTAAACATTGGTTGATATCAAAAGAAAAGTAAACCTTGTTAGTATTACTTAATAGTTTTTGGAATTTGTATATGTACATGTGGATAATTTCTTATATGATATTTTTGGTGAGTTTTTGCGATACAGAAAAAATTAAACTATTTTGGTATATTTCGCAATAGTTCTCTAAGTAGTAACTACAATTAGATTAAGATATTTAGCTATATTTTTGTTTTGTTTTGGTCAAACAGATAGATATTGCTAATTTGCTATACTAGTCAAACATTCTTTTCAGAGACGCAGGCGTAAGAGCATTAGTTGACTTTTGGGTCAATAAATCCAATAGCTAAATAATGACATTTACGGGTTCGGGTTTGGAAAACCAGAAATGATGTCTGGGTCGGAATGGGACAAAACTCAAAACGCAAGTTGGTCTCAGTGACAACGATGGCACAGCCACACAGTCAATATCAAGTCCACCAAGTAATTTTTAATTTTAACCAACATAATAATATCGGATTCATGTAGTAAATATAATCATGTGGAGCTCAAACAGATACGAAAATCTGAGTGTGAAAGCAACACTCAGAATAGATAACATAAAACCAAAAAAAAAAGAGACTCAGAACAGAAACTGACCTCAGAATCAAGCATCCATGGAGAAAAAGCGTAGAGTATGTAGTAAAGATCGGGACTTTTAAATTTTAATTATTTTAAACTGTGGCTGGCTCTGAAGCAAAGCAGAGGTTTTTTGTTCTTGGCGTCGACAAGACTTCATCAAAGTCTATGAAATTTATGGCATCTTTCATACCGAACCGAAAGCGTACCAAATATTAATTTTCTAACCGTATCAAAAAGAAAATAAGGAATGGGCTCCTACAGGCTATAAGCCAATGACCCATTGACTAGTGTTATTTGCTCTGTGACTGGACTTTACTGTATAAAAAGAAAATATATACAATATTGATATTGATATCATTTGACCCAAAAAAAATACTACAATATTGATATTATTTGATGTTCATATATTAAATATTTTTAGTGTAAAAAATTACATTAATATTTATATTAATAAAGGTGAAAATCAGATTATTGTAGTGATATAATGCATTTTTTTTGGTTATTGGGTCAACAACACCTTGATCTTATCTTTCTAATAAAAAATATCAAAAGAATCTAAGATTGGTCCATTGGCAAAAGCATCATCATTCTTTAGGAAAATACGAAAAGACTAACTTAAGGTATCGGATCCCTGAAAAGCCTATGTCATATGATGCAATGACACAAATTAAAGTCAGCTGCAAAATCATTACTATTTTTCTCCTAATTTGATAATCACATTTTCAGTTCCTTTCCGAGATTAAACACCATCACCTCTGGTCCCTATTACACACATTAAACACACTGTTGCACATGTATGATACATTTTGTTTTAACGTTATTAACTTTGGCTTACATACAGTTTCTTCATGAATCATGAGGGCAATACATCTTGGTAAATAAAATTGAAACACAAAAATCATGAACTAATGGAATTTTGTACTTTAGCCAAAATCTCCGCCGAGTGATTCGAGTTCCTTGTAGAACAATTATTTTGAGATTTAATGGTGATTTTAAATTAATTTGTCAATATCCTTTGTGCCAATTTTTTTTTTTTGATTAAAAATAATTACATGCTAAGAAAGAAAAATCTACTTTATTGGCATTATTCATGCATATCTCATATATATATATATATATATATCTCATATATTATATATATATATATATATCTCATATATTATATATATATATATATCTCATATATATATATATATATAGATTAATGATATTTTAAACAACACTGAGATTTTTTATTGATAGCACCAAATCCAAGTTTCAGTTTTATATACCAATAAAAAAAAGGATAAAATGAGATAAAACATTAAAGAACAATACTTGAGTTCATCCATAATAGTAAACTTCTTATTCACCTTATCTTTTGTAGTCAATCAAAATATGACATATAATATTATCATTAATTACTCTTTATAAAATCTAATCAATAAATCATTAATCACTTTTTTTAAATTTAATCAATAAAAATATGTCAACTTAGATTAAACAAATAAAATAAATTAAAAAAATTAAATTTACTAATATCTTAAGATCACGAAATAACCTAAACTATTTTATGTTATGTTTCGGCCACTCGTTTTGCTGTTTTCCTTGGGTTCGCCATGTTGTATCATTAGGGTATATTTTTATAAAAAATAAATTACGAAAATATATATGAAAGACATCAAAATATATCCTAAAGGATAAACCTCAGCGAACCCAATGGAAACAACGAAATAAGTGGCTGAAACATAACATAAAATGGTTTACGTTATTTTATGATCTCGAGATATTAGTAAATTTAATTTTCTTAATTTATTTTATTTTTCTAAATTTATTTTATTTATTTTATTTTTAATTGTAATTTAAATTTGTTATTTTTGTTTAATTATAATATTAGTTGACTTATTTTTATTGATTAGATTTGGAAAAACTGATTAATAATTTAATATAATTTTTTTATTATGAAAAAGTAATTAATGATTTATTGATTAGATTTAGAAAAAATAATTAATAATAATATTATATGTTATGTTTTGATTGGTTCGTAAAGAGGAGATGAATAGAAAAGTTCACCATTAAATATTAAATCGAGGCAAAGTGTAACTTAAATTAAGTAAGAAGAGATCTATTATAAAAATCATACAATCCCTGTCTCACAAGACTTCTCCAGAGGAAGATTTCTTCCCTCTGTGTTTTTTGTGTGTTTCTTTTCCTAACAATAAAATCTACCTTTCTTCTTTCTTCAGTTTGTTTCCAAGTAAAGTCTATTGAATTTAATCTCATTTGGGAAACCAAACTTTGCTACATTATATATATATTTTTTCTCATATTCTGCCGATTTCTTTGATTTTCTTCTGCTTCTTACTTCTGTTGCTATTCTCTGAGAATTAACGTTAAGCAGCAATCTTAAGGTACGAATTTTCTGAATTCTTGATCTTCTTGTTATGCGTTCGTTAGGTTTGTGTTTGTTTGAATTTTGAAACTGTTGGCAGGGTTTTAAGCGTGTAGAGTAGTTCTTGCGTTACTGTTGAATTAGGTCATTGTCCTCCAATCTCGATCAGAGGTCAATTCACGAAAAACTTCATTGTTTTATATACAAGTGCCTAATTGTCGAAATGGGTCACGATCAAGTTTCAATATTGTCGTTTAGTTATTGATGTGAATTGACGATCGACGAGGAAAATACAAATATTTGATTGAGACTCTCGAAGTCAACATCTGTCCTTCTTTGAAAATATGAATGTTTAATTGAGTCATCTTTGGTAGATTTTCATTTACAGATTTGTTCTTTATGATTTCAAATTCTACAATCTGATCAGAATATGTAATTGAAAACAGTTTAGAATCCATTAAAATTCTTCTAATTATGTCTTGTGATCAAGATTTTGTTCAGAATAAATCTCTCTTCTGGTCATATATGTCAGATGAATGGTGTTTTTGGTTTGTTAAAAAAAAAACCTGAAACTTGTTTTGATTGGATATTTTCAGTAATGTACTCTGTTACTTCAGAGGTCAAAGAGATTGAGAATTGTTTTGATACAAATCCTCCGGCGATGCCTGAAGAAAGTTCTGTGGAAACATTACATGAAAGGGATGTGGGAAATGTGGAAGATGATAAATCTGTGGTATCCAAGAGTCAAGAAGAGAGTACATTGGAGATTACTGAAGTGTCTAATCCACAATTTGTGACTTTGAGACGGCATTCGACTGGAACGGTAGGTTCACGAGCAAGTAAACTTCAGGTTCAGTCTCGTTATCGTGGGAATCAACATGTGGCTTCAACTCATGATTTCTGTAAACACGGCAAGAGGTGTGATCAAGATGATGCTGTGAAACCATGGAAGATGGGTAGGAGAAAAAGCGTTGAAGGCTCAGTGACAGTAAAAGTTGAGACTTCAAGTTTGAAAATGAAGTCATTGGGAAGTGTGAGTAGACAGATTCCCGGTACTAAACCGGAGAGTTCTGTGGCTGCAAAGAGAGATGTGTTGGCTGTGAAAAGAAAACCATGTGCTTCTGTGAATTCAGAATCTAGCTCCAAAGAAGGTAGTGAGATTGCGAGATCTGTTGATGGCTTAAGCGTTAAAAGAAATGATAAAGTAAGAAAGGATAAAGAAAGTGGTTCAGCTGTTGCTAAAAAGATTCCTGACTTGAGAAATGACAAGTCAAATCCTGCTCTAGAGAAGGTTTCAAGGATCAATGGCGATGGAAGTTCTAAGGTTTGTGCTCCAAAGAATCTGAAGAATGTAGAGAAGGCAAAGACTCAGACAATTAGTAGTGAAGATGTAAAAGAGAAGACTGTGTGTATTGTTGAAACTAGCGTCAAAGGTGTCCAGGGCGAGAATCAGCCATCATCTGAGAAGAAAACCATGAGAAGTGGACATAAAAGCTTGGCTACTCCTAATCAGATTCCTGGTAAAATCAGTACTGGTTTGACTAAGAAGAAAGAAAGTGAGTTTCCAGACCTTGAAGCAAATCCAAAACCTGATAAGAAGATTAGGCCTAAGAGTAGTGGAGTAAAGCTGACTTTAACGAAGCAACTGAGTTTCAGGAGAGGGAAGATTCTTGAGCCAAAACCTGAAGATTCTTCTCCGAAATGGATCAAGTTCAGAAAGAGAGCTGTACAAGAACTGAAAACACAAACCGAAGGAAGGAAAAAGAATCTTAAAGGTAAAAGATTGGACGTTAAGACGAAAAGCGATTCTTGTGAAAGTAGTAAACGTGAGAAGGTTGTTCTGAAGCATCGACAAGTAGAAGGAAAGAAGAAAATGATGACATTGTTCAACAATGTAATTGAGGAGACAGTGAATAAGTTGATAAAGGTGAGAAAGAACAAAGTGAAAGCTCTTATTGGTGCTTTTGAAAATGTAATCTCTCTTCAGGACACTAAAACATCTCATAAAGTTCAGAGTAAGGCCACAACATCTGCTTCTAAGGTTAGTCCTTTGGTTTCGGAACAGTGAAAAAAAACAAAGAAAAACTTAGATCTATATAACATAACATTCAAGATTTTTTAAACTTTGAGAATGCATTATAAGAGTAAGAGAGCGATAAAGAAATAATTGTCTTGTTACAGTCCTCGAAATAGCAAAGGGTTTATATATTTACTTTGTGAAGGTTTTTCAAGTTTTATATATTTCTTTTTTCCGTACTCAAAACAGTTTAACAATTACGATACAACAATCTTTCAAGATCAATATATAACACGCAGCTAGACTAATCTCTTTTCTCGTGATTCGAAGAACTTGAGGGCATGCCAGTATTTACCTTTGTATTCTGATCAGACTGTTGTCTATAGATCGCTGCAGCCATTTTATTGTAGAGATCCATGTTCATAGTCTGCAAGAAGACAATAGTGATCTCAATACTTGTTCTGTTATATCTGAGCAAAATTTCTCCAAAAAAAAAAAAAAAAAGTTAAAGCGGTTATACCTGTGCGAGAAAAACACTGTATGGATCAGTTAAAGCAGCTGAAGAGCCGTTGGTGCAGTCTCTGTTAGGCATAGAAGGGACCATCAATGGTGGAGGAGGAGGAGGAGGAGGAACTAAACCTCCAAAAGCATTTCCACCACCTCCCATTCCCATTCGTGCCATCGTTGCAAACAATGACATCTGGAATTGTTGTTGTTGTTGTTGTTGTTGTTGCTGCTGCTGCTGTTGCTGTTGCTGTTGTTGGATGCTGAGAACTGATTGTGGTGGAGGTAGTTGTGGAATCATCATCTGTTGTGGTAAATTGGCTCTTAGGCTCATAAACTGAACTTGTGCTTGTAGCTGTTTTAGGTGTTCGATTACATCGTCTAAGATCGAAACTTTATCTGCCTGCAATAGGATTTAACAAGGAATTCGTAAAATTTTTAAAGTGGGGATCTTTTAAAGATAAAGATACCTTTGTTGCAGTAGGAAGCAGCTTCTGAAGTGTTCTCATCCTCTGGTTTATCCTATCACGCCGTTTCTACATCAAAACTCAGAAAGAATCAGTGTCGATTTTTGGAAAAGATAGATTTGTGTTTTTTTTACCCTTTCAGACTCGTTGTGAATCGCTGCTGCTCGTCCCCGTCGTCCATTAGATCTCGCAGCTTCTCCTCTTGTCTCTTGTTCATCTCCTTCAGTATCTTGAGTTTCCTGTAAATTAAGTGCTCTTTTGGTTATAGTTTCTTCACAAGAAAGTTAAAAATATTGTTGTGTTGGTTCTTACCGATCCAGAGCGGATAAAGTCTGTGTCTCCGGTTCTAGCAGTCTTCAAGCTCCGACCAGATTCAAAAGACGCCCAAGACATATTGGTACCACTAGCACTTGCAGTCACGCTGTGACCAATTCTATGGCTCTCTTCTTGAACAGAGAACCAACGGTCCATTTCTTGGGGATAACCGCGTTTTCTTGAACAAGATCCGTCCTTGCTCTCATAATTATGGGTTGGACCATTAGGATTCTGCAGCTGAAGCTTGCTTGGCTGCTGGAGAGCTGCTTGATGGACCACAGACTCCAAAGTCTCACAACCGTTGAGACTTTGGGTCCATATAGGGTTATTAGATGTGGTTGGTACTACTTCATCGCCTAGACCATGGACTGTTAATTGCCCATTTTCCCAGGTGAGCTCTTCCACTCCATAATTCGACCTGAAAAAAGAAGAGATTGCTTTTGTGTTAATAGAGAGAGAGAGAGTAAGAAAGAAAGACAGAAACGTGAGACGACCAAGTCTCTTTTTGGTGTAAACAGAGAAGAGTTCTTATCAGAAACAGAGAGGAGTACATGTGTTGTTACTTAGGCCGCACGTTTGCAGAGAATAAACTGACAATTAAACTCTTTCTTCCTTTTTTGGCCCTTGTTCTCTCTTCTCTCTTTCTTGTTGCTTGAAAAATGTTTGTAATAATCTTGTTTCTTCTTTGTTTTTTCAAACTTTTGACATTCACAGTGACAACTCATGCGGTGTATCTGCCTTTGATCCATATATTGAAGTTATTATAATAAAGAGCCTTGTCTTTCTCTTTCTCTCTAAAATGGTCCCTGCAAAACGTCAAAATGGTTTTTATGTGGACGAAGGCACATGTGTGTGTGGCAATGGATTGTTTGTGTTTTGCATCTCCTTCCAAATACCATATTTAATGAGGGTATTTTCGTCATTTGACTCTCAAGTCTCAACTAGACTCTCCCCTCTGAAGTAAATGCCATGCAATGGCATTGACCCGTCGGTACAAAGTAAAGCGTGTGATTCACCGATTTAGAAACAAACACATTTCTAATAATAGCCAGCTTTTTTTCTTTTTATTTTAAAATGTAAATTTTATCGTTTTATTAACGTAGTTGCAATGTGTATACATGTAGATGCATTAAATAATAATAGAAAACAAGATATTGTATATTTATTGGAGTAAACACGTTCGAATCCGAAACTATGGACTATAAGTATGTTATTCGAATGTCAAAAATGAGAGTGAGATGTGAGGTTGATGCATCACCCAGATATTTGATGCAAGTTGCGAAGAATAAATCAATATGTTCTCTTTATCTCTTTTAACCTATTCTTTCTCAATCTCACAATGTCAAATTTTCTTATTCAAGATTTGACTGTAGATAAATTCATATGAAATATTTGTATGTGGCTTCTACCTTTTAGAAAGTTCATTTTATATAGTAATGTAGGATGAAAATCTCTTGACCGGTAGTGATATACATAAAATAAAATTCTATCATGTGCATCGTTACTTTTTTGAATAACTTTTTTTGCATTAACCGTCCATGTACTTTTGTTAAAAAAATAGATTTCTATATCGAATTTTCACATAATTGGTAAAAATCCTTCTACAATTGGGAATTAACATTAACCAGTGGATAGTGTGTTAAGAAATATGAGTTTTAAAAAGAGTATTCTTTGAGATAGATACAGAGGATGGCACAATCACTTTGCCAAAACTTCAATCGATCCAGCAAGACATTAATTACTTCACCAAGGCAGATTTTTGCAAGAACGAATACAAATTCAAGCGTTGACAAAAGCTTCATATTGATCCTCAAGTACTTGAAGCTTTTAAAACATTAATCATTGGTTTAGTACTTTTGTATCAGATTGATTACAACTATTAGCTGAGGCTTATAAGCCTTGTGGTGGCACAACTTGCATGATATGAATGAAATATGTGATGTTGAGTCAAGAAAAGTAGACTATTATAAAGTTGAAGTGAAATGGATAAATACAAGATGACCCTTGTATTGTGAGATTTCCCAATCATTTGGTGTCACATCAAAACCTTAAGTGATTTCACCCACCCGCTCGAGTTACGGCCGACAGCTTAACTGATGTCGTCATTATTACACGTGGACAGATTTTACTGGATTGTTGTTTGGGACCTAGTGTTCAGCCAATCAACTTGTCGCATTAGATTCTTGACAGCGAATCCCAACGCTCCTTAGAGTTTATCTGTTCAAAGCCTCTTTTTCTTTTGTGGATGTTCAAACTCGCTCTTTTGTATGAACTAGATTCTTCACATCAATTATTTTCTGTTAATCATTTTATTTATGATAGTTCTTTGATCATCGCAGGTCTAGTTGATAGTAATGAATAGTGATTACTGACTATTAGCTTATATCAATATACACTATTAGAAATGTGTCATAACTTATCTCAAAAGCTAGCTCATGAGTTGAGGATTGTCACATCCTATATATATTGCTCAGTGATTTATATCCCAACTAATGTGAGATTTTTGGACTCTAATATGTCCTTTCGATATGTGGGTGAGAACGGTCTAAACAGAAACAGCACAAGCCCAACATCTTGGAAATGCCACAACAAGATATGCGACTTTTATGTATCACATAGATGGGAAACCATTTTGTATGGCCAACCACGGCTATGTACCATATTAGGAATGAGCCTAACTTATATCCAAAACCTAGCTCATGAGTTAAGGATTGCTACATCTTATATATATTGCCCAATAATTTATATCCTAACCAATATAGGATATTTGGACTCTAACATTTAAAACTTTAAAGTTATGGTTGTTTTTTGCGGGGGAGGGGGGAATATGTATGTTATCTATTAGTTGGTATGTAACAGATGCACGGTTGCAGTTTAGTAACCATGACAAAATACGGATTTGGCTAAAAAAAAAGATTAAGTTCATATAAATATGAGAAATTTGAACAAAAATAAATAAATATGAGAAAGTCAGAATACAATGCATCTTTTATGTATACAACATTTGAATTTATTATTTTCACGGAACGCGGGATCCATCGCATACAAATTTCTCATTATAAATTTTCATAAATGGAGAGAAGACGCATCAATAGTTAAAATTAAAATCATCAAAAATCTAGTGATAGGAAATTTGTACAACGACAATATTACAAATTTCCAAATAAGTAGAGAAAACATAAATGGAGTGGTCCTGGCCACCACATAGAGCAGTTGCGAAAGACCTAGGGTAAGAGAGAAAGCTTGGCTGGACCAACGAATGTCTCATTTTCCATTGAGAACCCACAGCTAAATCAAGTTATCGATCTATCAAAATCCTTTTTGGTCCTTTTTTGTGTTTACTCGTCTTAATATGATATATTTCATGTGTGAAATAGAGTAGAGAGAGTGTGTAAACATCGAGTATCACATCAATATTTGATTTATATCGAGCTTAGTTATTATGATATCCGAAATATTAATTAAAGCTAAAGATTAAGACAAGTCTTTAGAAAATTATTTTTTCTTTTCAAAATTTTAGGAATTAGTTTGAGATAAAAAAACAAAACTGCAATATTATGCATGGTGATCATAGTATATACAAAAGACTTATTCATAATTATGAGTACTTATTCTTTATTTATGATTTGAGTTTAAAATCAATTTTTATTTCATACAAATATAATGTTATTGAGAGAAATCATTTTGATTTTAGTAACACCGAAAGCAAAAGTAACTGTTAGGAACTTTGCCCCGTTTACGCAAATTCTTTACTTTTTTATGAACCTGAGCTTCTTTGCTCCTTCTCTTTTCCTCAAGCTGTTTCTTGGCTCTATCAGCAATTAGATGAACCCTTGCTAATTTTGACTTATAATGCTGGTTATTTATTCCTCTTCTCTTCTCCAATTCACTCTTCATTACAATATACATAACGAAATAATATATTAGTCATCATATATTTGAGTATACATAGTAAAATGTTAGATAGAAAATATAACCTTTCTTTGATCCATTCTCAGTTTAGCTGCTAGTTTTCTCTCATTTTCCCAACCCACAATTTCAGCTTTCATTTTCTCATACCTTCAAGCAGAGTTTATTTTCCAGATAATTAAAAAGAAATTTGATACTTGATATTAATAACTAAATATGAATTTGACCTTGATTTAATTTTATTGATCTGAGATGTTTCCCAAGAATCTGCTTTGCTTGGCGTTGAAGCAAGGCCAGTCTCTTGTAAGCGACGGTTTTCTGGTGTATATTCCAACGGTTTATTTCTGAAACTCTCATCTAAAGGAAAAGGTAAAAACTTATACATACAATACTTGTTTTAGTTTCAATATAAGTTTGATTCCAAAATATCCACTAAGGTAATGTTTTGGTATAGTAATTACCTCCAATTTTCACCTCTTGAGTATATGATTTGTTTAATCTCTTTACTTCGGTATTAGGTATTATCAGATTGGATTTGTTGGTTCGTGACTTCTTGATTTCTTCTCTTATTCTTTTCGCCTTTTGTTTATCGGCTTCCTCCGTTGATCTAATGACGAATGCAGCCGCTGCTACAGAAACTGCGAATTCGCTCTCTTTCTCGTTGTAGTAATCATTTTTCTCGTACCAATATGATTGGTTTTTCAGCCAGTTTAATGCTGGATAATCTTCAATTTGATATTAAATTAATTAAAGCAGAATTTTATCATACATCTTCTAAAGCATATATGAATGTTTTATATAAAAAGTGAAAATTCACCGGTTATGTCCAATTCTGATAGCCTTGGAAAATCCGTTGGTTTGTTCTCAGATATTGATACCCTATAAAGATCAAGAAAACAATTTTTATTCCACAAACGTATTTGGAGGATACGATTAATTAGTCTTATCAAAAATATTTACAGAATTAATTTAAGAAAAAGGAGATTTTGGACATGTACCTTCTTCTTCTTGGCTTAACCAAATTATCCATTTAATTTTCCCAACTAAGAGACTCCAATATTATTGAGCTTCGTATGTTCTTAATTATATTCTCTTGAATATAAGGAAAACATCGAATATGGTAATTTTTTCCTTGAAGCAAAAGTAAATAAATAAATAATCTAAATTCTTATTCCACTGTACAAGAACATGCCAAGTATCAAAACATGTGACCATATATGCTTAGCTATTCTTCATGTACATACTTAGTTACATAATAACTACATAAAAGCCACCATTTCTTTAGTATTACAAATAAATTAAATCGTTGGATTTTTTATTTATTTCTATAAATTGTTATCAAACAGTTTCTAAATGCATTGACGTAAAGGTCCGTCTCGTTGAACGATGGGTTTATTACAAATGTCCAATTGGTGCTTTGTATGGACTTACTGATATGGTTAATATTGACTTCCGTTTAAGTTTGACTTCGGTTAAATGACTCTCGAGTCTCGATCGCAGGCTGGTTCAGGTTGAATTTGACCGGAAATTGCTAATGAGGTGAAGTTGGGTTTCTACCTGGGCTTACGAGATACTGAAAGGCCCAATAGATAACCTGGCCCAAGCTTAATACGGTTGTCTGTTTGTTATATAACAGACGAAACAGAGTGATTAGAAATTTAGAATACAGTAATCTCACTTCTTCAACTTCTTCCACGTGTAGCTTCTTCCTTCGATACTTCTTGTTCTCTCTTGCAACATAAAACCTGTAGAGAAGGAGTAGAGTGAATAAAAAAAACACTTGTAAGTTGTAGCACAACAAAGAGGTATAGTGGATGATGCAAGTAGATCTTGTTGAGGTGTACTCACGGATTGTGATGAACTCGTAAACCATGAAATATCATAGAGTTTTTAAGTTTTGTATAAATTCACATTCAATAAATTTATTAACTAATTTAATGGATAGTATATAGGTAAAAATGATGAAATTAACATGTATTTGTGTTTATAGGAGCTTTTTTCGAAAATTGAATTCCTTTTCTTTTTCCCTTTATCAACAAACACTTTAAAAAATGGTAGACAACTGTCACTAATAAAGCGATAACTAAACTGTTTACCATTTTTTTATTGTTTTTATTTTTATTTTTTAGAAGAAAAAAAATGGTAGACAGCTTAGTTCGCCTTATCGGTGTTAGCTCAATCACAAAGAAAAAAAAGGTCACACCTAACACTTTTCATTTAGATTTATTCTGCTCAACTTTTTTCTTCTTAATTTATTTTTTCGAGTTTGCAAAGATCCAAAAGAATTTAAATAAC
Organism: Cardamine occulta; assembly: GCA_028015245.1. Taxonomy (NCBI): domain Eukaryota; kingdom Viridiplantae; phylum Streptophyta; class Magnoliopsida; order Brassicales; family Brassicaceae; genus Cardamine; species Cardamine occulta. The sequence goes on along the minus strand of CM051391.1, from coordinate 3,825,714 downwards.
CGATCGAACGCAGACACCGTTCAACCAATAAAGATAACAATTATTTTGTTAATAGTTGTTTCTATGAGCACATCTTTTTGTTTCTTCACGCCAATCATTTGTCCCATTCTCGACAGATAACCCATCCTATTCATACAACGTTGTCGTTTTTTTAGTAGCAACAAGACATGTGTATATATATATATGGATCCTGAGAGGATCATTTTCAGTAAGTAGTTTAACAAACTCAATATGTATATTTATGTATATTTGATAGGATAAGAATTGGCTTAATTATTCAGATTGGTAACGTCTAACCAATCCTCATTGATTGGTGTGTCATCTAATATGAGAATGACTTGGTCCCTTGTTGTATATGTAGGAACTACTACATAAACTATTTCGTCAGCAAAAAAATTCTTTCTAATTTTTTTATACTACAAGAAAACACTTAAAATGTGATTACATGAAGCGACTGCTTTATGTAATCACACATAAAAGCGACTAAATTGTAACGTTTTACAACTAAAGTGGGACTTCAATATTTTGATCGCATATTGGTCGCAAATTTAGTCTAAAAGATAAGTAGTCGCAAAATAGTCGCATATATTTTGCAATCAAATTGTGACCAATATACGACTTTCATTAATTTTGTAACTTAATTTTAGACTGTCGCAATTGAGTTAGAAATTACCAAAACATATGGTCGCATATTAGTTGCAATTTAGTCCAAAAATAAGTAGTCACATAATGGTTGCAAAATTTTGCAACCAAATTGTTATCAAAAAACTACTTTCGTTGATTTTGTTACTTAATTTTAGATAGTCGCAATTTAGTTAGAAATTACCAAAACATATGGTCGCATATTGGTCGCAATTTAGTCCAAAAATAAGTTGTTGCAAAATGGTCGCATAATTTTGTAAGCAAATTGTACCAATATAAGACTTTTATTGATTTTGTTACTTAATTTTAGATGGTCGCAATTAATTTAGAAATTACCAAAACATATGCGACTACAATAAGCGACTGTTTTATGTAGTCACATACAAAAACGACAATTTAGAGACTAATAATAAAAATATGTTGTAGTCGCATTATAGTTACATATATTCCCACATGTTTAAATAATTGTAGTTAGGTGTACCTACTTTTAGATGAAATAGTTAAATTTTTATACGCAAAATCTCTTATAAAATATCTCATTGATAGGAGGTTTACTACAAACACAAAAGAATTATAATGTCAAACTTTCCTTCTAACTCGTTCACTGATTCTGATGCATCACTTATAAACTATTCTGATGTAACTGACTCTCAATTACCGGACAGGTTGGCGGAGTGGGATCAGGAGTACCAAAAAGTTAAGATGTCTTGGGAATCAGAGACTCCAATCACAGAAGTTGAACCAAGTTTTATCCCCGACTCTACATTATCTCCATATGATAGTTATCAGGACGGTGGTTATGCTGAAGAAGTTGAAAGTCATCCGGAGGACCTAGATGTTGATGTTATAGCAAGGCAATTTGGTCTAAACCTTGAGAAACCTGCACCTAACCCTCCTCCAAGTCCGGATTTTGAGGAACCTGTTGAAGACGTTTACGAATGCAATGGTGAAGAATATGGTTGTTGTCAGTATCACATCGAAAATTTCGAGATGGATCATTGATTAAGTTGTTTAATAATGTTTTAATATATATATATATGGATGTGAAATAAATATGACATTTGGTATTAATACCATGTCATTGTTTGTTCTGTTATTAATAAAAAAAATTTTTTTAATGTTAATATATATATATATACATAAAAAACTTTTATTAATACTATACCGTACATAATGTTCAAATTAGTTATGAAATGAATGTGAACATACTATATAGTATGTTCACGTACTACTGTTGACATTCGAGTATTGTTGTATTCCTATTGTTGTTTGATGTTGTCATATTTTGGTTGCAAATAAACGTGACTAAAATGCGACTACATGTACAATTAAAATGAATTAAATTACATTAGTTTTTGTAGTCTCATCTCAGTCACTTATTCTGCTACTAAAGAGCGAGTATTTAAGATAGGTGTACCAAACTACTAAAATCGATCGATTTATATCCAATTGTTTAACTATTTATAGTCAACAATGTAATAATTTTGAATTTATCGAATTGATTTTTATATAGTTATCTAAATTATTTTTCTTATTTATCTCTAGTAGTCGGTATGTAGTCACTAAAATATTCGACGAAAAGACGACTGAGCGATAAATATTATAGTCACATTTTGTGTAGCTTATTGTGCTACTAAAATGCGACTACTACAAAAATTGTTTGATTTATATCCACATGTTCAAATTGAGGAGGTAGGTGTACCAAACTATAAAAACTGATTGATTTATATCCACATGTTTAACTATATATGGTCAACATTTTAGATGTTTTAAACATCATAATCTTAATACAATCTTTCAATTTATTTATTTCAAGTCATCAAATTTGTTTCTAAAAATGTCTAATTCCTCTGGAAATGATGATTCCGAAAGAAACATATCTCTTTGGAGCTAGTACAAAAATGGAAGCTCATACCGCAAGCCAATATCGAGTCCCTTGCCTTCCATAAATGTTATAGATACACCTTCTACATGTCTCATCCCTTCTCAGTTGGGCAGAGATGAACCTATTATTTCCTCACTGGGTCTTTCCAAAATGTTCAACTAGCACGAAGACGCAAGCAATATCATGAAGGGAGTTCGAGTTATGATCCCAAAAATCGAATACCAACCCAAATATTTTTTAACGATTTACTTGCAGAGGGAGACCCGGATTTTAACGAGGTACGTTAGACATCAGCTGTTGAATACCTAACACAAAAAAGGCAAGAGTGGACACTGTTGAATTCAATTCAATGTACCAACAACAACTAGGCCAAAATTAAAAAGGCAAGTACATAATGCTAAGAAAATTTCAAAGAAAATTTATTATATACTACGCCTAACCCGATTATCAACTTTGTAGGTATTGGTTATGATTAAAAATATGAATACAAACGAATTTGGTGATGCATTGCTTACGTTAAAAGATCCAACTGGAACAATGAGTGCGTCTATTCACATGAAGATATTTGAAAATGATGATTTCAAGAAACTTTTAAAGGTTGGTACAGTGCTACTTCTAAAAAAGGTAAACAGTTTAAATTCATAAATAATAAGCACCATTTGACAATATTTATTTAATTTATATTTTATTGTATAAAAATTGAATATTCGTATATATAGGTAACTGTATGTAAGTTAAACAGAAGCGCAATGAACCTAAACATAGTAGTGAAGAACATAGTCAAGGTAAATTTGATTATAATTAGTACGGTTCATTTATTGTGGTGCCTACTAAGTATATAATTAATTATTTTATATGTTATTGGGAATAATCAAATGATTCACAACATGGTCGAAGAACTGGGTGAGGCCGATCCCCTAACTATTGAAAACTTAGTTGATGATGAAAGTATATCATCGATTGTACCAGACTCGGAAGATGAGCTGTATAAATAAAATGTTAATCTTCTATGTTTTATATACGATGTAATATCATTACCTACGTTTGTATTCTACTCGTGTAACAAAAATAAGATGTATAATAAATAAAAATAATGTTTACAATAATATTTTTTTAAGTTTACCATATTTATAAATATTGGTATAAAATATTTGAGGATCATAAAATATATTAACTTATCAATTCACTAATACTAATAAATAAAAGTTTATTAACATATGAATTCACTTACAGTTGAAGATTTTAAATAATTTTACTTATCATTCACATATAAAATTAGTCACATTTCAAAAATTTTTATTATATTCTGAATAGTTGTGAGGTATTTTACTCATCCGATTTTCATAACAAGTCTTTGATCGTGGTTCTGGGTCTTACACAAAGGAGTCGCAATAAAATCACTTAATAGTCACATTTTGGTCACATTTTGTGTTTATATATATATATATATATACATTGCCATTGTTCGAGAAACTTTCCACATAATTTTCAATAATACTAAACAAAATCAATGGCTGGATTTTCCAATTATCCTAATTCTCGAGCATGGATGTACAATCGGATCGATTCACATACAAATAGCTTGTCTTCGGAGTATTTAGCAGGGGTTAAAGTTTTAATGAATTTTGCATGTCAGCAATCTATTGCGCAAAGTAGTGATGGTATGTTTTACTGTCCTTGTATCAATTGCAAAAATAACAAATTCGAGGGTTTATACCTAACTATTATGTTTGGCATAGACATGGTGAAGAAATAAGTGTAGATCTAGGTTCAAAACATGATATTGGTCATCATGGTACATCTCGTCAAAGTGATTACGAAGGTGGGGCCGCTAATTTCTATGCCAGTTGTATTGAAATGATCCATGATGCATTTCCTAGTAACATTGGGTACAACAATGATGGAAATGCTACTCAATATGAAGAACACCCAAACAATGAAGCACAACATTTTTTCACCATGCTAGAAGCTGCAAACACTCCTGAGGGTTGTAAGGAAGGACACTCATAACTTTCTTTAGCCGCCAGGTTCATGACCAACAAGTCGGAACAAAATATGTCTGAGAGGGGTGTTGATTCTTAGGCAGAATTATTCGCAGAGTATTTGCCAGAAAGAAATCATGCGACAAACTCTTTCTACGAAATTGAAAAGTTGATGAGGAATTTAGGTTTGCTGTTCTACACAATTGATGTTTGTTTAAACAATTGCATAATTTTTTGGAAAGAAGATGAAAAATGAATATCATGTAAGTTCTGTCAACAACCAAGATTTAAGACAAGTGAAAGACGAACGAAAATACCATTTAGTAAAATGTGGTACTTACCAATTGCGGATCGGTTGAAGAGAATGTACTAAAACGAGCAGACTTCAGCTTCAATGTGCTGGCATTTTGAGTATCAACCTATCGAGGGTGAAATGTGTCACCCATCAGATGGCGCAGAGTGGAAAAAGTTTCAACAACAACATCCATAATTCGCTGCAGAACCTAAAAAAATATTTAAGTTAAACAAAATAAACAGAACAAAATATTTAAGTTAGCATATTTAGTTTATTTGCTACTAATAACAAAAATATTTAAGTTAGCATCTTAGTTTTTTTAAAGTTAGCATCTTAGTTTATTTGTTTTTTTTTAAGTTAGCATCTTAGTTTATTTGCTACTAATGTAATGATAAAACTTATGTAGGTTTGGTCGAGACGAGGGGCGGATAACGCGGAAAGTGTCAAAACTCTTGAAGCACAAATTTGATGGACCTTATTATAGCTGGTCCAAAGTTCCACAAAGACGGCAAGATCGATATTTCATTGATTTTACGGTATGAATACATAAATTTAAATTTTTTTATTTATAATTTATTTTCAAAACTTGTGAACCACTAATTAATTTTTAATCCTTAGCAATAATATACTTGGGATCCATTGATCACCACACTTGTGAGGCGCAAATATAATGCCATTTGTGTAAACCGGATGAAGGATATGGTTCGTAAAGTTCGAAATAAAGAGAGGCCAAAGTGGATAGGGGAGACTTTGTGGCTCCAAATGCAGGCATCTTGGACAACATAAGTAGCACAATCTAAGAGCAGTGTGGCGTCCAACTCGCGGAACTCAGAACGGGGTGGTCTTGGTGTTCATAAACATGTAGCTGGCCCAAAAAGCTACGAACAAATTCAGTATGAAATGGTACTTTATCTTGATTCTTTTCTTCTACGTTAACATGTAGCTATAGTTGGTCGTTAAAACTCTTATATATTTCGACTACTAGCTAGTAGATTGTTTTGTTGTATTGGCCATCATCGGCTCTCTTTGATGGGGTTTAATGCAAATTTAGTATTTGTTTTCTGGAGTTGATTACATTTTGGTGTTAATAGGAGGAATAACTTGGGAGACCTGTGTCGGTTAGAGAGGTTTTTGTGAGGACACATACTAAACTAGATGGGACTTTTGTGGACCAGAAAGCGAAGAAAATCTGTGAGATGTATGATAAAAACGTAGAGGAGAAGTTAGCACAACTTCAAGATGATGACTTCGACTTGTCTGATGCTAACTCCGCACGCCCTGAACTTACAACCAAAGAGCTAGATGCGACTTTTTTAGAGGTAAGAACACTTATAATTTTGTTTAGTATTTTAGTTATGCAAACTGATAACCAATATTTGCTTTCTTTTATGTAGTCAACCATTCCCGACTCAAGAGGCACAATGTATGGACTCGGTAGCATGGAGAGCCGATTTGTTAAGGATAAGCAGTCTGGTGCCTCAAGTACCTATACTTCGATGGCACAACTACGAGACCAACTTGAAACTACTCATCGCAAGATTGAAGAGCAAGCCGCAGAGAACGAGCATCATCATGCTAAAGCCGAAGAAGCCATAAAAGTAGCCGAAGAAGCCAAGGAAATAGCTCAACAGTCGCAGATAACTGTAGCTAGCTTGGAGATGCTAGTTGAGTATATGCGAGAGGATCCCGAATATGCACGGTTTGTGGAAGCCCACTCCTAAAACCCGAGCACGTCAACCCCTGAAGCACAACAACCACCGGTGAACCAAACCGATTTTTTAGACAATATTTAGTTTTTGGTTTTATTTCAATTAAATATTTTTGTTAAATTTGTGTTTCAATTAAACATTTGCAGTTTTATTTCAATTAAAAAAAATTCTATTAATTTCTATTTTTTCTTGATTAAATTTTATTTTCGTTTTAATTAAATTAAATTTTGTATTTATTAATTTAACAGCAGCTTTAATAAGTAGTTGCTTATCAGTCGCTTATCAGTTATGTTTTCGTAAAAATAGGTAGTCGCAAATTGGTGGCCTTTCTTGCTACTATTTAGCGATTGATTTGAAGTTGTTTATGACAACTACGAATGTCTCATTGTAGTCGCAAAATATGCGACTACAAATATTGTTGTCGCCAAATAGTCATACTATGTTTGCAACCGACTTGCTACGGCATATATTAGTCGTCGATAATTTTTGTAACTTCGAATATGAAGTCGCTTTTTTGTCGCTCTTATGTAGTCGCGAAATAGTCACATGTTGTTGTTACAAAAAGTGTGACTATTTATTTCGTCGCAAAATAGTTACAAAATTTTCGACCAAAATGCGATGACCTAATTTAACGACGCTCGATTTGCCACAATATAATTTAGTCGTATTTTAGTCTCTTATTTAATATAAACGACTAAAATACAACTAATAGTGCAATAACTAAAAAATTGTTTTCTTGTAGTGTTAAACAGAAAAGTTAACTAATCCCGACCCGAAATTCATGTTAGTAATAGCACTTAACGCGTGAATTTGTGAAATCATATTTCCTTTCACCTTCTCAAATATCCCACAATTATATGATATATTATCCATATGGCTTTTTCTATCGAATATATTAATATATATATATATATATGTATAGTATGTTGATAGTATTTCCAATAAACAGAGAACTTCGTTGAAAAGGTAACTTTTTGTCTCTTTTTTAATTTGAAAATAATATTATTAATGTAAAATTTTAGTAAGACATGCTGTTTATAAAAGGCTAATTTGAATTGGACCTACACAAAATTTGAAGTTGTCGGATTGATTTGACGTTAGGTTGGTCAATTACGATTGATCAAACCAGGTCCCATGTATTAATTAAAATGAATGACAATGCAATATATCAGACGCATTAAACACATGATTTTCATTATAAAATAAACAATTAAAACCAATGATTCAATAAGATATGACTTTGCTTGAATTTTAAAATCTATTACAATCCAGGAACCAATAACTAAAAAAGAGGAGAAGGCATACAAGGTTTTTTTTTTTTAAGAATCAACTTTAAAATATCTGAATATATAGTCTGTTTCAAACAAAACATTTCATTGCCCAAAAATTAAGCACTATATTGAATAAGTTATATATTTCTTCCGTATATATTTCTGCCGTACAATAATGACAAAAAGTTGTTCTTTATTCAGGATTTGATGAATTCACTTAATTTGCAACCAATAATAATTTATAGAAAATGTATGAAAATGATAAATAAATATCAGATTTGTTAGACTGTTAGTCAATTGTTTTTTTCTAGACTGGACTACACATTGATTTTTTTTTTCTGTTGAAAAAACGGTTTAAAAAAAATACTCACGAACAATCAATCACTTGTTGACAATTTTCATCAAATAAAAAAAATCACCAGTTGACCAAAAAAAATAATAATCAAATGACCTTTAATTTCATCATTTTGATTGTAGCACTTGCTTCGTGTTTTCTGTCTACCACGTCTCGTCTCTTTGCCTCTTTGGATTATTATTATTTTCATTCGTTTACTTCACAAAGTAATTTGATTTTTTTTTTTCCATTAATTTGCATTGGTATATAATTTCTACCTTTATGTGATATCCAATAAATAATTATAACGACAATATACAAGCTTTTCATAAAATGATTATCCACAAAAAGGATTGACCAACAACAAAACAAACCACTCACCAAAAAAAAAAAAAAAAAAAAAAACCAACTATATAAAGCATGCCCCCATGATCCATGACCCATGACCATGAGAGCACGAGAGACAAATCAACCTCATAATAAAATCAAAATCATTTCATCTCCGTCCACCGAAAAAAATGGTGTCAGTGACAACAGAGCCAGTTAAGAGCCAATCAAAGACGGTATGTGTGATAGGAGCAGGACCATCAGGGCTAGTGTCTGCGAGAGAGCTTAAGAAAGAAGGACATAAAGTGGTGGTGATGGAGCAAAACAACGACGTGGGAGGTCAGTGGCTATACCAAACAAACGTGGAAGAAGATCCATTAGGAAAAAACAAAACCCTAAAAGTACATAGCAGTGTTTACTCATCCTTGAGGTTAGCTACGCCAAGAGAGAAAATGGGTTTCTCTGATTTCCCGTTTACCACGAAGAAAGGAAGAGACACGAGGAGATTCCCGGGGCATGAGGAGCTTTGGTTGTATCTCAAGGATTTTTGCCAACTGTTTGGGTTAAGAGAGATGATTAGGTTTAATGTTAGGGTTGATTTTGTGGGGATGGTGAATGATGAAGATGATGATAGGAAGAGATGGATGGTGAAGAGTGTGGAGAAGAAGAGTAGTGAGGTCATGGAAGAAGTGTTTGACGCTGTTGTTATTGCCACTGGCCACTACGCTTATCCTAGATTGCCTTCAATCAAAGGTATACAAATATATATATATATATAAACATAGTGTGTGTGATATATAGATATATAGACAGGAAGAAGATCTACTATTTGGAGTCCATATGCGACTATCATTTATAATCAGAAGCAAATTAGTTTTCATATAGGAAAGTTGTTAGTGCTAATTATACTAGCCTTGGTTTACATTTGGTTTCATTTAGGAATGGATGTGTGGAAGAGGAAGCAACTTCATAGCCATGTTTACAGGATGCCTGATTCTTTTCGTGATGAGGCATATAATACGTAAATATTATATCGACTTCAAACTTTATTATTTTATATTGGTATGAATTATTATTAGTGTTTTAAATTAAATTTATTTTATGTTTTTAATATCTTATTTATTATTATTATATATGGTTTGTGTTGTGTTAATTAAAATTACTAATATATAATTACGTACGATCTTATATATTTGAAAAATTTATTTAATAAGTTAGATTGTAATATAATTTCGTTGCAAATTAATTGGTTTTATGCATATATTTTCACATTTTTCAAAAATCTATAACTGTTTGATTTACTCAAATATATAAATTATTATCAATGATTAGAAATTTGATATGAGATCCGTCATGATCCGTCTTTCTCTGCTATGATCCGTCATGACCCGTCCTCACCCATTATAAAAATAAAAATATTTGAAGATCCGGATTATTTAAGTTAGATGGTAATCAATTTAATTTTAATTTTTGTCAATAATTAAAAAGTGAAAAAAACTGAGTTTAATTTTATGTGAAAAGTAATAATTTACAATATTATTTACTAATTTTTTATTTAGTTATATTAATTTTGTGATTATTAGTGTATTCTTAATGACTTTATTTTAAAATATTTAATACTATATTGTTTAAATACTCTAATTAAAAAATTTATGTTTATTTAGGAAATACTAAATATAAATAAACAGATTTAAATTTAATATATTAAGAATTAGAATTTGAAATATCTATATATTGATTTTGTGCTATTTATTAGGGAAATGACTAACTAAATATATAATTATTATTATCATTAATAGGATTTGAAAAAAAATTAAAAAAATTATTCAATGGCATTTGTTGTAATATCCCACGTAAATGTAAAGTTATTTTGTTTATAACATTGCTCAAATAATGATAGAAAAATGTAATGTGATAGACCCATACAAATTTTAATTGGATTGGTTTTTCTTTCCAACAAATTATATAAAGTACATAAAATCTCAGGTTGTCCAACCAGTCCAATGGTTAGTCACTTGCAAAAGAGAAATGAGTCAAATAATCGGTTGCAATATATGTTTTGCAAGTGATGTTACCTAAAATATAAAATTCAAACTCCAACCAAAAAAAAAAATGTTGACCATATTTTTTCATTACTTCAATTCACAAAGATTTTTTCCATTAGTTTGCATTGAATCTATTGATAACCTTCACGTTTCTGTGGTTTCCCGTTTAATTAGTTTACTATTTTGTTCGATTCTTTTATCTTACTGTTCTGTTTAGTAATACATAGCTCTATTTTTTAAACCTTAGTCCTCAATGCTGTAATAACCAAAAATAAAATAAAAAAATTGACCAACAAAATACAAACTAACTATATAAATCAGGCCTCCCATGACCCATGAGACCACGAGAAACAAACCAACTCAATAATAAAATCAAAATCATTTCATCTCCGACCACTAACAAAAATGGTGTTAGTGACAACGGAGCCAATTAAGAGCCAGTCAAAGACAGTATGTGTGATAGGAGCAGGACCATCAGGGTTAGTGTCGGCGAGAGAGCTAAAGAGAGAAGGACATACAGTGGTGGTGATGGAGGAAAACGACGACGTAGGAGGTCAGTGGCTATACCAACCAAACGTGGAAGAAGAAGATCCATTGGGAAAAACCAAAGCCTTAAAAGTACATAGCAGTGTTTACTCATCCTTGAGATTGGATTCGCCGAGAGAGGTGATGGGCTTCTCTGATTTCCCGTTCACCACGAAGAAAGGAAGAGACACGAGGAGATTCCCGGGGCATGAGGAGCTTTGGTTGTATCTTAAAGATTTTTGTCAAGTGTTTGGGTTAAGAGAGATGATTAGGTTTAATGTTAGGGTTGAGTTTGTGGGGATGGTGAATGATGATGATGATGATACGAAGAGATGGATGGTGAAGAGTGTGGAGAAGAAGCGTGGTGAGGTTATGGAAGAAGTGTTTGATGCTGTTGTTGTTGCCACTGTCCATTACTCTTATCCTAGATTGCCATCGATTAAAGGTATATATATATAAATATGTTTTTGTAGATATGCAGTTAACTCGTTGATGCTCGTTATATATATATTGTTTCTAATGGTTTTGGTTGTTTTATAGGAATGGATGTATGGAAGAGGAAGCAACTTCATAGCCATGTTTACAGGGTGCCTGATCCTTTTCGTGATGAGGTAATTAAGTACATATTAATTGTAGTGATTGGTTGATAAACTTGATTATTTCGTGATGTATGATGCAAGCATGATGATGATAATGGTAGGTGGTTGTGGTAGTCGGATGCTCAATGAGTGGACAAGACATATCAATAGAGCTTGTGGAAGTGGCAAAAGAAGTTCATCTAAGTGCCAAATCACTTGACATTTCTTCTGGCTTGTCTAAAATCATTTCAAAACATCAAAATTTCCATCTTTATGGTCAGGTTGTACACTCTCACTATAACATCACATATTTACATTCATTCATTTATATATTATATAAATAGATTAAAATGTTTTGAATGCTTCATTCAATTCTTTGAAATGGGTGTAGATTGAATCTCTAGAGGAAGATGGAAGGGTCATTTTCGCTGATGGGTCTTGTGTTGTAGCCGACACTATTTTGTACTGTACCGGGTAAGTTCATATAAACTTTTCAATCAGTACCTGACTAGTAGTCATGTCATCGACCTTGAAATAGATTTGAACTTCTATTAAATAGGTGAAAAACGTGGCTTATGCACCAGAGACTAGTTGACAAAAAAAAAAGTATGATTAATTTAGAATGTTGGACTCATATGTCGACGTGAGTGGACTAAATCTTTCACTACTTGGTGGGGCCGGAAATATTCATATCATTTGGTTGGCTCTTGGAATTTTCTATAAATACATCAATGAATAGTAACAAAAAATGTCAGAGTTAGGAAATATATAATAAATGTGGACCACAAACAAAAACTGAACGTGCAGGTATTGGTACAAGTATCCATTTCTTGAGAGTAAAGGAAGAGTAGAGGTTGATGATAACAGAGTTGGTCCACTCTTCGAACACACCTTCTCTCCTTGGCTCTCTCCTTCTCTTTCCTTTGTCGGCATCCCTCGCAAGGTTCTAACCAAAACTGATTATATCAATGTTTGGTTAGTTAAATCGACACTAATAAAAAAAAAAAAAACTGTTTGTTTGCAGTTGATAGGGTTCCCATTCTTCGAATCACAAGCCAAGTGGATCGCTAAGCTTTTGTCAGGCAAAACTTGTCTTCCTTCTTTTGATCAAATGATGCAATCTATCTCAGATTTCTACAGCTCTAGAGAAGCTAACGGAGTTCCCAAACGCAACACTCACGATATTTGCGATTTCAATGTACAACAATTCTAGTTTCTCTTTTTTTTTTTTGGGTAAACAAAATCTGTTTTTTTTGAAAATTTTCTTCTTTTTTGTTTGGGTATTTTGCAGTATAGCGATAAATACGCAGACTACATCAGATTCCCACATTTGGAGGAATGGAGAAAGGAGCTGTGTAAGTCAGCTATACTTAATTCTCTGGAAATTTTGGAGACTTATCGTGATTCTTGGGACAATGATGATCTCCTTCAACAAACTCTTCAAGATCCTTATTTTACTCAACTCTCTACTCCTTAATAAATCTGTTTGAAACAAGTTTTCACCTTTTTATGTGACTTAATAATAATGCACTAAAAAATCTCAACTTTATGTGGTATATTTATATTTAAGCTTCTTCTTTCAGTTACATCTACTGTTCATATATTCATCGCCTTTTCATGAACCTAAAAAGCTAAACCCAAAAGTTTCACTGATTTAGTGAGTTTCAGTATATATCCTAAATGGTGTCAGTGGTCTCTGTAACGAGATTTTTGTTACACAAGACAAAAGTATATTTCTTTCTTCTTCTACTTCTTTAAAAGATTTCCTCAAGAACCTGAAAATGGAACCTGCAAGAAAGCTCTGCAAGTTTTGATATTAGCAGCAGGACTTCTGATGCCTCTTCTTTGTTTTCTTATGGTTCCCCAATCGAATCTCATATTATCCACTAAACTCTTGTCACTGGAGTGAGCATCATTGGTTTCAGAAGCTTCGATTACCCTTCCTATCTTCTGTAGATCCTGAGAGGCTTCGTTTCCTGCAAAACTGCTTAGGCTCGGGAGATACTCATTGTGGCCATCTTTGTGTAGTTGTTGTCGCTTTCCTTTACTGCGGGGGGTCCTCTTGTTTTTAGGATGAACAATGTTAGAGACAAAAGTGCTGGTTCTTTGCTCCTCTGGCTCCATCTCTGTTACCTGCAATGTCATTGCCTCAAAATAGTCCATTTGGTAAATAGAGTGGAATCGAGTCACATATGGAGGAATGGAGAAAGGAGCTGTCTTTGAGTGTGTCACAACCGAAGATGCGATTTTAGCGAACCAAAGCAAAGGTGTGACACAATCAGAGGTTTTGATGCTGGACTTTCTAGCCGAATCTGATGATGACATATCAACTAAAGCCTCTGCTGCAGATTTTTCTTGTTCCTCTTTCTCTGAAACAAGAAAGCTCCCTCTGGTCTTTGAATTGGTTCTTGAAATCTCTCTCATTCCCTTGCCTGATTCTTCTATTCGTTGTTTACGACGCCTTCTCTTTCCTTTCTTGGTCCAACTTCTACCAGATTTCATCTCAAGCAAAGAACTTAAACTCCTTTTCTCCGGATACTTTTGTTTATGGTCAGATTCAGGGATGTATGAGGAAGTACTCAGTGAATGGTTGTCATCTTTATGAACACCAAAGTTCGAGTCAAGATTTGAGCCTTTCCGGGCTTTGCTGCGAGTAAAAATTTCCACATTGGTGGATTTTGCTCCACGTTTAGCTTTCTTCCTAGGCCCTGACCAACGTTTGTTGAAGAGTGAAATGGTTCTCGAAGATGGGAGCGCTTGAACTATCGATCGAAATATTACTGATCCGTGTTTTCCAGGCAATGAAACTGAAACAAACTCTCGAGGTTGCTCAGATTCTATCATCTTGATTGTAGTTACTTCTTCTTCAGGTGAAAGGGGAGACACATTCAAGTCGATTCCATTCTCTGCACAAAAGAAGTTACTGATCAATCCTCAAAGATCATTGATCCTCAAAAAAAATGTTAACAAGTAGTACCATACAGCAAATATTTCTCACCAGCTTGACTTTTTGTATATATATGCAGCTCTTGTGCTTCTGGTTCTGTTCTTTCACTTCTTGTTTGGGCTGGATCTAGGAACGAATTAAGCTCATAATCTGAATGTTGCTCGATCTTGACAGGTTCATTCAAGTCAACTATAGATTTGTACCTCGCCAAATCAGTTAAAAGCTGCAAATGTTCCGGCTGGACAACCGATTCGAGAGACATTCTTCTTGGAGATTGAATTTTAGGAAAGTTGAGAACTTCTCCATTCTTTGAACCTTCTTCTTCTTCTTCCCCGTAAGACGGTAATTCAAGATCCATGACCTTATCAATATCATCTCCGGAAATTCCAGCTTCGTTAATCTTGGAAAAAGCTGCTTCTTCCAGTGGAAAAACGCTAGCTTTAGATGTGGAGATGCATGAACCCATCCAGTGTACGCTTCTTGTAGGACTAGAGAGCCCGGCATCAAGGAGAAAATGTTGAGTTTGACTGTGCAAGTTGTTGGCTTCTTCCATTTCCATCATCAGAGCCTTCTGCCTTCGATACAGACGATGAAGCTCACTGATCTTAGCTGACAAGTATTATCAGAGAAACAAAGATGAAACTTCTGTTGAACACACTCATAAGGAGTGATTTATCAAAGAACGTTGCAAAGTGATTCTTAACTACAACAATTGAGGAATGAAAAAACAAAACTAACCTGATCTTCAAAGACAGATTCTTGATCAAGCATGGTTTTTTTTTAATGATTTCTTGAAGTCTCTCAAATAAAGATCACAGTAGAGTAAAGAGAAGGCACTATAAGGACCGTATCTATTGGGTAAGACCGTGTCAACATCATATACAGGACACGAACTCCACAATCTCTCCTCCTGCATTTCGTTTTGCAATTTGGGAAGATTCATTCAAAAACCGGAAAGAGTAAAACCTGCGGTATCAAGAAACAGAAGGATTTAGCATCTCTTACAACAACACAATCATTGTCTATATCAACGAATCTACTGATTAAATGTGTTTTAAGAACAAGACCGAGTGGTAAACACATAGCATTGTTAACCTAATGTACACAGAGACATCAATTTGATGCAAAATCTTTCTGATTCAAAATCCTCAAGAGAGTAAGAACATCACCGAACATTTTCTAATCTGAATTTTCAGCAATGATTCATCGAAAGCGGGAAAAAAAAAAGTTACTGAACCATCGAGAGCAGAAACTCGGAGACAGTGTTGTTCGTAAAGGATGAGTCAAAACGAGAGAAAAAAATTTAGTGTAGTAGTTAGAAGATTTAGAATCTTACCTAATAGAAGAGAAGAGTTTAAACGAAGAGCTTGAGCTCGAAAGACACAATCGAAGGATTTTTCTGAGATGCGAACTTATCGTCTCTGCTCAGGAAGCTGAGAAAACAGAGATAGAGTGAGAATAAAGTGAGGATTTATGTGTTTTTTGTTTGATTTCGGTGGAGCGATAAGAAATGCATACTCGAGATCTGTTATCTTGGTGGATGAAAATGGAGAAAAATTTCGCAGGAAACTTGAAGAAGGCGAAGGCGAAGGCAATGATATTCGAGACTTTCCGTCTTACCGTACTTCTGCTTCTTTTCTGATTCGTCCTTTGTCTTTTATCCTTTTACACTTCAGATACTTTCTTCTTCACAGTAACAGTTTATTTGTACACTTTACTAGAAAGTTTATAACTCCCGTCCATTAGACAAAATTGCAACTAAAGTGTGTTTTGTTTTCCTTAATTACATAGTTTTTCAAGTATTATTTAGACACTTGTCTCTTTTCTCCCAAAATGTTAAAAGAAATAGTATGATGATTTCTGGGTTTTAAACCATACTACATTGCAGTAGTTAAGAATAAACACTAAAATTTTGAGGTAATCGTCATCATCAAAAACAGTTGCATGAGTAAAACTACTTATTGAAAGATCCTACTACTCTCGACTAACTACTCCTGTGCAACAACAACACCAATCTCGCCTTTCTCAAGCAAATCATAGAAGGCTCTTGTTTTCCTCTGCTCGTTCCAGTGATGCATCTTCCATAGCCCACCAGCCGCTAGCCCCAGTGTCAGACCGATCACTAACTCCTTCACAACACTTGGCCCTTTCAAGGTTGCGTGTGCTATCTTGTGTCCAGCCATCACTAAACCAAACCAAACATTGCAAACACATTATGAATACACAAAGAATCATCTTCTCTTGATAATCCAAGCATTTGAATTCTGCATAACATAACATGATTCCTCGGTTTATACACAGATGCTAGGTCTTCAAATCAAATCTACTTGAAAGAGACAGACACTAGAGTATCAGAAAACAGAGTAATATAATCCTCAAGACTCATTAGGCCTATGCCAAAACACTAATCAAACAAAAACTAAAAGAGATGTAATAATTGTTCCCACACACAACAATGAAGAGATCATAACAACAACCAAAATAAACGTCTACATCAAACAATCTTAATCAAAAAGACTCAAGCATCAACAAAACAAAGACCTATAGATAATATCATGTGGATCAGTAAGGAGGTCTTTGATCAGTGCAGGACCTATGAGGGCAGCTAATTGATGATAAGGAAGCACAAGGAGACTAGTGTATGTAGGGAGAATTCTAGGTCGGCAATCAATAGTAGAAAGCAACCCCACGCCTTTAAAATCGACCCATCAGATTACACAACAGAGCACATGGTGCTCTAGTGAATCAACCAGGTTCATTGTTGGAGAGTTTGCGGAGCCACAGATGCCATGACTTAAGGCATGGACTAGGGCCCTCTCCTATTAAGTTAAAATTTGTCTCCTCGAAACTAAATTAAGCATCAAAAAGCTACACACATCACTCATAACCTGCTCAGACCTTTTACTTTAACATTCATCATATCCACCACAATGTCAGATCATACAAGCAATCTAGAGCTAACAAAAGTTTAAAGACAGAAACTTTCGAAATCTAAACCAATAACGAAGAAGAAAGGAATCGACCCAGTTTATAAAGTTTTAATTTTCAGGAAGATAAACGATAATACAGATGCAAACCAAAAAACCAGGAGACACTGTGAGCAGATGCGGCAAGAAAAGGCAAGAAATTTTGAAACTTTAAAGGAAACATACACTGAAATCCTAGGAAATGGTTATATGAAATTGATTTAGTGAAGATTCCAGCAGGAAGAATCGGAGAGAAACTTGTTTAGCAAAGGTGAAAAGGGTGAATCTGGAGCAAACTGGTTCTGCTTTAAAGATCTACATTTTTCTAGGGTTTCAAGAATTGCAAGCTATTCAAACGACGGCGTTTTGATAGTGTTTTTTTCCGCCTTGAAACGACAACGTTTTCTATATAGATTAAACAATATGACATGCAATAAACAAATATTGCATGTCGTGGACACAAAAACTCATATTTTTGGTTCTGTTTCTTTATATGCATGAATCTTTATCTTCCTAACATTTATTCCACTTATAGAATGTGCCACTTATTAACCATCATGCTACACAAACTGAAATAATAAACCTGAAAAAAAAACATCCCAAAGAAATCAATATACTACTCTTGAGTCTTGTCTCTAAGCCATAACTATAGGTGTCAAAATGGACGGATCGCCCGTGGTTTGTACATGTCCAATTAATTATGGACTGTCCTTGTACAACTCATTTACGAAACGGGTTAAAATGGTCTACGCCCAATTTGGTCCACGGACATTGGACAATAGGCGGCCCATGGACTATAAAAATCTAGGGCAAAATCGATTTTCCCGCCAAAAACATGAAAACACAATTTCCGCCAAAAATGTTAAAACATATTTTTCCGCCAAAAAACACGAAAACACAATTTCCCGCCAAAAATTATTGGCCCATGGACAGTTCATTTTTACATGGACATTAATTGACTTGGGCATTTATGGACACGCACAAGATTTGTCCACAATAGAACTGGACAATAATGGACGGGCCGTTATGGATACTTCTTCTTCTTCTCCGATGAATCTCTCCGGCTTAAACTCCATTGGTTCTTCCCACACCTTTGGATCTCTTCCTATCTCAGCCACATTGAAATTAATCGTCCCTTTCTTTGGCACTTTGTAACCTCCCAATTCAGCATCTTCACTTACTCTGTGTGGTAACAATAAATGTCCCGGCGGATGTCGTCGGTGACCTTCTAAGACCACCGCTTTCAGATACGGCATCTTCTTCATATCTTCTTCCTCAATCTCCTTATCTTCTTCTTCTTCTCCGATTACGCTTTTGATCTCCTCGTGTAACCTTTCTTAATTTTCTGGATTTTTCACAAGATTCGCCCATGATCCATTGTAGCGTTGTCGCCGTTGTATCAGTCCCAGCGTTGAAAAATTCAGCGCATAAGCTCACGATCTCATCTTCGTTTAGTTTCCTCTTCTCCTCAGGAAGCTCAAGGTCGAGCAGAGTATCAACATACGATTGTACATACTGATCTTTCTTCTCGGAATCATCATCTCTAAGCTTTCTCCGGGAACGAATCAACGGAAGCAACACGTCCTTTTTGTTCGCTCCGGAGCTGATAAAACTCTTCCCATCTCTTTCTCATAAAAAATTTTGGTGAGATTAGGGAAGAAGTTGAGGATGTTGAATCTTGGTAAAGTGGTGAGCTCTCTTCTCTTAACGAACTCGATTTGTTTGATCTGTTCTTCTTCGAGTTTGTCACCGAAACACATGAGATCAAGAAGCGAGAACATTGCGTAATGTAGATGATCGATGACGACGATCGGTTCTTCTTTGCCGTCGTTACGAAACCGGTGAAATAGGTTTTCAAGAACAGAGAGACGAGCGTTGGAGTATGATCCCACACGCGAAGGGTGAAGAATCTCAGAGGTGAGATTACGGCGAAGAAGATGCCACGTGGCTCCGTATGATCCTGAGTTGATAGTGTGTTGGTTACTAGAGAGAATCTTTCTGATTGGAAGCGCCGGTGGACGATCGGAGAAAATGGCTCCGTTTAAAACGAGAGCTTTGTGAGCTAGGGAACGATCAGAGA
This sequence comes from Cardamine occulta, assembly GCA_028015245.1. Classification (NCBI taxonomy): domain Eukaryota; kingdom Viridiplantae; phylum Streptophyta; class Magnoliopsida; order Brassicales; family Brassicaceae; genus Cardamine; species Cardamine occulta. Next base: position 3,806,128 of record CM051391.1, on the reverse strand, counting down.
CGAAGATGGCGTGGAGTTAAAAGATACGGAGGCAGATGATGGGGCCGAGACGGTGGTGAATGGATCGGAGATAGGAATTGAAACCACCGAAGCCTTTACGAAGCCAATGGAAGGGACCAAGGAAGGAGAAGCGGTTGGGGTTAGGAGCACTAAGGAAAATTAAGTATTCTTAACGCCCGAAAAACGCTATCTAACAATACGATAACTGAGTAGAAAACGTTCTATCTGTACCCATGATAATAGTTCGAGGGCTTAACATAGCAGTTTTTGGTGATGCTATTTTATTGTTAGATGTTATAACGTGTTTTCGGGGGCAATGTTATATTATTTAATAGCGAGTATATTTTGTTATTAATTATTAGTTACAACGTTTTGGAACTGTTACTTGTAATATTACAATAACATTTATATTATGCAATTTCTTCAATTAAAATACCACTTGTACTATGCAATATCTTAGTTCTTTTATGTACGTAATTGTTAATTATCTAGAAAGTCAATATATTGAATTAAAGGGAAAAAGATAATTATATTAATACATGAACATTTCAATGTTTCACAACATTACTTTCATACAAACATTAGTTTCAATTTAAAACAAAACATAAACGCAAATAACAACATTAGTTTCAGACAAACATGAGATTATCAGAGTAAGTCCTTACAATGGAAACATAACTATCTATGATTTTTCACCAACGGGTTCCTCTGCTGGTGCAGCCTGAAGTTCATGTACCACATCAAAAACAACTTCAACCCTAGGTGTTTCCTCAATCACAACTTCATCCTCATAGTCTTCTTGATGATCATGATGTTGGTCCTCTTGCAGACTATACTTATCGACAAGATCATCTTTAACTTGGACTGCATTTACATATTCTCTTGCCTCTTGCTCCAGAACATAGTCATCGGCTGGAAATTCAAACCAAGTGATATCAGTTTAAAATTTAACATAAAAGCAAAACGAATTTATCTCTTTGAATATGCTGAAATAGAACATGATAAACCAACCTCTAAACCATCTATGATTTGTGTTTTCAAGATTAGGCAAACAAACCTTGAGGTTCTTGATGAGGGCTAGGAGGAATTAGTTGTGCTTCATGCTTGCATTCAAATAAATAAGCAAAAAACAAAAGAAAAGAGAACCATGGAAACACGGTAGCATTATTGATTTATAAGAAATATCGAAAACGTTCAAGGCTTACGATGGAACTAATCTTGGCAAGAGCAAATCCATAAGCGTTTGAAACAAGTCCTACACACATGAAAATACAATCAAATGACATGTTTAATCGAACTTTTTATCAAAGCAAAAGAATCAAGCAAGTAATTTACCAAGGTTTACAGTGGTTTCTCTTGCTTTACCAAGTTGGTCTAGATACAGGTCAAAGAGATAGATAGAGCTTATGCTCAAAGAAATGAAGAGGAAAATTCGTCTGAAAGCATCAACCTCCATCTATACAGAGCTATCTTACAACCGATGATTTCTTTTATTTCAGCAGAGGGAAACTGTAGTCTGATAAAGTCTCTGCTCTCTACTAGGAACAAGAATGATGTTTAATCAACAAAACGAGAGTTCCATAAACTAAACGACTTTCAGAACTTGTATACCCACTGGAACAAAGTCATCTCAGGTGATAACATCAAGTAATCCTCATCACCTGCCAGGCTGCTACAATGAATTTTTGGATAGAAAATTTCAAACAAAAGACTTAAACCATAACCTAAACCAATCATTCTGCCATCAATCTGGGGTAATGACTAATGAGAACTGACGTAGGGAGCAAAAGGTTTACATTGTGAGTTAAGTTTTTCAACAAAACCAACAGATCAATTACAGCTTGATGAATATTCATTCAATTGAAAAAAAGCTATGCCCTCAATATTAACCTGTAAGAAGCATTACCAGATCGTACACGAACGTTCATGTATAAATCAGAAACACAAATCAAAGCATCAAAATTTAAACTTAAAATCAAAGTGAAACTAAACCCAGATCAAGTATCAACAGTTAGTACCAAGGGAGCAAAAAAATCAAAACTTGAATGCATAGAAACCTTACCCGCAGAAGAACCAACGAGCAAGATCCTATGAGCACCAAAATTCTGACAAACAGCAATCACATGCTGAAAGAATCCTCGGCCAGGTTTCTCTGATTTTCTCTCAACTCTCAAAATTTCACAGATTGACACTGCCAACTAAGCTAAACATCAAATCGTATCAGAATCATCAGAATCATCGATTTGTACATAATTTGAAAAATCCAAGCGCATTATCATAGATGAACAACATCAATCTGAACGAAATAAAACCTACCCTTCAAAATACATACGAACCAGAAATGCATCCTAATAAACCCATATCGAAAATCCAATTTGAAACCAAATCCCTAAATCAAAAACTCAATTTGAAAACAAAACCCTTAATCGAGAACCCAGATTATACGACGACGATGGAGAGAGTGAGATTAAGAGAGAGGGTGGCTATCTCAGGATGGCAATTGAGTTTTGTGTTGAGAGAGAATGAGAAAGAGAGCAAGAGACGAAAGTGAGAGCAGGAGAGATCTAGGTCTTTTACATGTCTTAACGTAGAGACAAGCGAGTGTGAGCGGCGAGAATGGACTGAGGCGAGTGTGAGCGGTGAGGAAAATTTTGAAAATTTGAGATTGAAGATAAGAGTTTACAGAGCAAGAAGCAAAAGTGAACTAGCCTAAAGATTTATATATGCCTTAGTACATATTTTTTATTTTACCTCCAATTTAATTTTAGAAGGCGGTTTTTATTTTTTTCCTCGCTAGATATAGTATAGTGTTTTATATGTGGTCTATGCAATTATAATTTTGATGGTACAAAAAAATTAACTTGCATTCATATTTTTTAGCCCAACCATAATTCATATCATTTGCATTTTAACAAACGCTATAATAAATACAGAGTTAAATCAAACATAGCAAAACTACGTTAAATGCTATATTCTAATGATAAGAATAATCAATATTCTTGTAGTGGAGGTAGAGGAAGATAGCTGGTGGTGCGGCGGAGGAAGAGGTGGAGAAGAAGCAAATTGAGAGAGAGATGAAGATGATGAGAAACCATGTCGCCATTTTTTGTTTTCAGATCTTGTTACTTTTAGAGTTCTTCTTCTTGAATTCGTATTATATATAGGCAAATTTCTTCAGATAGCAATTTGTTAGCGTGACGCTCAAGCATAAATTGTTTGTTTTTTTTAAATTACTGGGAGAGTATTATTATTATCTATTCCCGATTTGTGTGGTTCTTGGGCGCTACGTCAAGCTGGGGGGAAAAAGTTTTACGATCTCTTAACTACGTTTAGCTTCAACAACCCCCACATGAATTTTCGTGACATCATCACAAGATTTCAATTCGAACAAAATAGATAAAATAATTTTTTTTTTAAATTAGGAATGATCCACTTGAAACGATGTGCTATTACCAAACTTGTTGTATACATTCTTTAAATAATGTCTAAAATCCGTTGTTGTTATTCAATATTTGATTGGATTTTAACAAAACTTCGATCAGATGCTTTCAAATTTGGCTTTCAATAAAAAAAAACAAAAGATGTCGACAGTGTTGCACACAAAAATGTTGATCTATTCCTGAGTTTCAAAATTGCGGTTGGTTAATATTATTACGCTTCAGACAGAACGTTTTTGGTCTTGAGACCGAACAGATTCTTCAGCAAATCTGCAGTGTTTGGAGGAATCTTTGCTGGTCGTGGAGCCATGAAGTTGACAATCTTCTCATGAATATTATACCTGTTTCGTTTTTACACAAAATGATTCAAACGAGAGAATTTGGCAGAGAAAAGTCACCAAGAGTTGAAACTATGTGTTTACCTGATCTTTCTGCTCTTAGAGGCACGCCGATCCACAAGTTTCCTCTTCTTCGTCTGAAATTTCTTCATCGCGTAGAAAGCCGCCTCTGCCAATCGCAAAATTGAGATTTCAGATTACCAAAACAGACTTTACACTCGAGTTTCAACATAAGTAAAGACTTAAGTCGTTGGATTTAACAATCGCTAGGCATTTTATATGTAAATGATTCCAAAATGTAATACCCGAGGAAGCTGGATCGATACTCTCAAAGAACTCCTTTAGTAACTGCTGATAGAATTCAGCATCCTCCACAAGTTCAGGGTCTCCTTCTACTTGTTTTTCCTGATCAAAGAGTATACATTGTTAAGAGAATGGGGCATAAAGAGAATCAAGAGACTGGTAAAATGATTTGACACTGTTGACTAGGTTAGAGAAAACTGCGATTATACCTCTTGATTTGGTACCATGGCCTCCCCAGGGACCTGTGTATAGACATTTAAAGATCAGAACAAACTGAACAGAAGCTGATGTATTGACCACCAAGCGCAAGGTCTTGAATGCTTTTACTATTAAAGTCAAAACTTACAGTTCCAAAAACAGCAACAGTGGATTTTGATTGTTGCATTTGTTTAATCATTCTACTTGGATCCCTCATGCAAGAAGCAACCTGTTCACTAACGTTCTGGTTTTTTCAAAAAAAAAAAGCAAGTTAGATTCCTGATTGATCTTCAGATGCACAAGGGCAAAATCATTTTTGGGTTTTGTTGTTCATACCTGGTTAAAGGCGTGGAGCTTTCCTTTAATAGCAGCTGCACCAGTTGTGACTTGTGTTCTTCTCTGCCACTTGTCCACAGCCTTATTTCGGAACACAGACATTCTACATAACAGAGACCAATTTTGTGTTAGCAACGAAACATTAACTGTAATGAGACCGATCTCTGAATAACGGAAATTCTTTTGCTTGGACAGACCAATGAGAACTTTGAAGTTGTATAGTTGAACAGTTAGTCTTGATTACCTTTTTTGCATGTCAGATATTCGCTGCCATTCATAGCTATCTTCTGCATCTGATTTACTGGATTCTGAGTGCATTATAGCTGCTGCTGATCAGCAATAAGAAAAAAAAAGGATATTTAATATTGACCCTCACTTATGCTGAGAATAATTAAGTTTTCTGCTAAATATGTCATACCATTCACTTGTTGATCAACCGAGGGGTTCTTCTCAAACAAAGCCTGAAAAGAAAAAGAAAAACACATACACAAACGCCAGTAAACAGTTACTGAATCAAGATGTAATTTTCAACACAGGAAAAAAAGAAGAAGCAACGATGAAGCCTATCTTCGCATACATACCTCTTGTAACTCCAAGAGAGAATCTAATGTCTTCTTAGATGAAGTAATTAGATCTGTATATGCTGTTGAGACCTTCTCATCTTCCGAACAAAAAGACAATTTTACAGGCTCCTGAAAAGAATTACCTTCTAATAAGCATAATGACACAAACAACCACAAATAGAAGAATGAGGAGAAGCGAATAGCTTACCTGTGGCAATCTGTTTGAACTACTAAATGCTTTCTGGAGTAAGAATCTGAACTCCAGTGTTTTATCCCAAAGAGCCTACACATAGAGCACAAAAAAATGAGAATTTTATTAACAGAAATTCGCTTTAGAATAACTTTATTTACATAAAGAGAGGAATAAACATCTGCAACTACATGCATTTGATTTCTAGTAACTGTAGAACAATGTCTTACCTTCTGGTTCTTCACCGCTTGACCTTTAACAGCATCTTCACCCTTATCACGCTTCAGGTTCTTCAATATATCCCTATACAAGAAACAAACATATTACAGCAAAAACAAACATTTTGAAAATTTAACTTTGTTAGTGGTTCTTTTTAGCTCTCAACTGCACATTTCAAAATTGAACAGTGCAACAGAATTTAGACGGAGAGTATCTGACAAAAACCTACAAAAACTACAACAAAATTCGGTTATTTTCCTTCAAATGTAATTTCTTTTCTACAAGTCATGCATACTTCCAATTGCTTTAATGAGTTCAAACGTACTTCTAAATCCAGCCAACACTCTAGTTTATGCGACTGAACTATATTAAACAGTAGGAATAAGACTATCTACCGTTTCTCTAGAAACATATACAGGAATTCACTATGATAGAAACAAAAGTCTAGAGAAAATATTAATTCAAATGAAAAAAACTTACTGTTCTTGTGAACGAAGCTCCATATACTCTTTCTCAAGCTCTTCCATCTCAGCATCTTTATTGTCATCATCATTATCTTCACCACCACTCTCACTTTCTTCCTCATTTCCATCTTTAAATTCCTCACTTTCTCCATCCTGGTCTTCCTTATTATCTCCTTCATCATCTTCTTCCTCGCTATCTCCTTCTTCATCATCCTCACTCTCCCCCTCATTATCTTCCATGCTATCTACTTCATCATCATCCTCTATCCCATCAGGTAATGCATCATCTTCATTCTCACTTTCAACCTATAATAGAGAACCCTCAACCAAATAAATTCACCTATACGCATCCATCTACATAACTTAAAACCAGACAAAAACAACAATAAAAAAATACCTCAAGATTTTCTTGGTCGCTTATCTCTTCTTCTTCTGATTCACTATCATAAAGTCTTGTTCTTTTAGACCTCTTTGATCCCCCAGCCATTTTTAACCACTCGTAATGCTGCAAATAAAACTGAATCTAAATCAGAGATAAATCATAAACCCAACGTAAATCATCCGAAACATGAATCAGTGAATCGAAGAATGAAGCAGTCTCAGAACTGTGAAAATTAAGAAGGCAATGAAAATTTAAACCCTAAAATTAACCTAGAAACGGTGACGAACCTGAGACCGCAAAGAGTAGAATATATCTTCGAATTGAAATCGTAGCAACTAGAAATCTTCGACCTCAAAGCTCGAGCAGAGGTAAGCTGAGAAGAAAAGAAGGAACTTGGGTTTCTCAAAACGATGCGTTTAATCACGAAAGGGGCGTTTTTGTAACTTTGTCACCTAGGGTTTATGTGGTTTTAGAAATCCAAACATATGGGCCTTGGTGAACTCAGCCCATTAATATCAATAATCAAAACGGCACCTTCTGAAACTTGTGCTAGCAAAACAAAATTAGTTTAACGACCTTGAAATGGACAAGATTATCACTATATAAATATATGATGATGGTAAGTTGGTTTATGTGATGATAAGGTATTAAATATTTCTTGATCTCTTTTGAGGCAACATTATTAACTACTTAACTCCTAAATAGCTTTAAACCCCTTTTTCTCACTCAATTTTTCAGATTCCAAATTTTTAACTCCTATAACTAAAATAGATTCATTAATCATTTCTCTCCATTAGGAGAAATTTAGGTAGAATTAATTGTTGTATCAAAGGGTTTTTAGTTGTTTTCACAGATTCAAGATGAGAGATTAAGTGATGTTGACTTCTCACTAGTCATTTTGTTCTTTTTAGTGTAATTTATATCAATTAATACAATTTATATTTTCATGATATATATATAGTTGAAAGAAAAAAACAAAACTTCAATTGCTTTCGCCTCTTCTGTCTATTTAAAGATAACGGTGACATCTTCTTCTTATATCTTTGTAATGAAAGATTGTGCTTTAACGCTCAAACACAAAATACTCTTGTTAATGTGAATCTAGTCAACATCTTCATTAACTTAAGCAAGTACTTAATCTCATTGCTTATGTCGGCAATGAAAAATTATACTGTAGGATTAACCAAAATGTGAATTTGAAGATTGACATTAATTATAATTTTGGTATTTGACTTTACATGGTGGAAAAGTAAGTAAAAAATGACTAAAATAAAGAAAATCATAAACAGATCCTGTGATTGTTCTCCTTTGGAATGAAAGCTACTTAAGATTATCCTTAAAGAATCAATCATCTGTAAAAAGTTTTTCACTTTTTTTTTCTTGCTTCTTTATCAATAATTACATTAATCAAAAACAAAAAAGTCACAAGACTTCCTGGTAACTTTTTGATCCTTTGATGTGTATCTTCGTATTCTCTGTTTCGCAGATTTGGATCTTGATCGAGTACTCGTCTTCTAAACCGATCTTTTGATCCTCCTCGTTCTTGATGCAGCTTTGGTAAAATAGGAAGTTGACTATGGTATCAAGAACCAAGAAGAGAGCGTATAAGTAAGCAATAAAAGTTCCTTCAAGAGCTATGGAAGTGATATCTCTGTCTCCTTTGTAGTAAGAGCTCACGACTCTGTATTGAAACAAAGCTTCGACTCCCGCTAAGCCAAGATTCGTAGGCAGAGCAAGAGCCAATGCTGTTGAACTTCTTCCGCGAATCAGAAGACATGCCTTGAGAATCGATGTGTATCCTCCTGAGGAAGAAGAAGGCGATGAAACCAAGGCTAGATTGGTGATAACAAAGGCGTTTGCGATGATAATCGAGTAGATGATTGCTGAGGATACGGAGAGGAAATTGTAGAAATTTCTTGAAGAGAATCCAAAGGCTTCAAGGGCATTGAATGCTAAGAAAAACAGAGCAAAAGCAGAGGCGTTTGCAGAGAGAAGCAAAAAGAAGTTACAAAAGTAAGTTTTGAGAAGACGGAGGTAATAAACAGAGGAATCTGCAGAGTGATTGCTTGATAGAAGTTTGATAACGTAAGCTTTGGAGAAGAGGAGGAAAGTAAGGGAGAAAGGGAGAGTGAAAACTGAGGAAGAAAGGGTTTGTGAGAGTTTAAGGCTTAAGATGTTGAAGAAATCGAGAGAAGATGAGAAACCCGCTCCACGAAAGAGCGTGTTAAACCTCGTGTGAAGGGAGGAGGAGGAAGAGGAGAAGAAGGGCTGAGAGAGGAGGAGACCGGCGGAGAAAGGGAGGGCCACGGCAGCTGCGGTGGTGACACGGTGGTAGTTTCGGAGGAAAGTGTGGATTGATCTTCTCATTATCTTGCTTGGATCCTCCATTGTCTTCTTCATTCTAGTTTTTGATATTATTTTTCTTTGAAGAAGTTGAAGATATGTGCTTCTTGAATGATCCACCAAATCTTGAAATGGTTTTCTCAACGAAGGTCTTCTATTTATATGTATATAAAATATGTAATGATTTTATATTATATAATTTTTTATTCTAAAATTTTTTTTTTATTGTGGGTTGGGTGTTAGAGAAGGGAATGGAGATAGGCCAACCGATTTTGCCTGAAGATGAGGAGTTGTTTAGACTAATTAATAAAAATCAAACTCTTTTTTTTTCTTTGTAAACTGTAAAGAAAAGTTTTTGCAGGGAATTGGAATTTTCTTGTGAGTAGAATACTATTATAATTCGTTTGCTTGTCTGTACAATACTCAACGAGAGCATGCTATTCATATAATTTCATTTCTTTTATCAATTTTTTTATTTTAAAGAATACTATTATAAAATATATACATAACGTTTCCGTGTTAGGTTTTATTGGGTGTAATGTAGATTTGTTTCTTAGGTAATGTTGTTAGGAGAAAAAAATTTAATTTTTGGGTTTGAGTTTGATACTTATTTCTTGAAAAGTCGTTTGCTTGTGTGATAGGCTTAGTTGTTTTAATTGCATTTGGATGCTTATAATACACTCCAATGCAATCCATTTCATACTTTTGTGTATATATGTGTGTGTTGTATATAAATATATATATATATATATATATATATTTAAATTGTGAGAGACTGACTCTATGTATTAGTATTCAATTGAAAGCTTAATAATTATTGGATTGAGGAAACTGAAGGCTTAGCTTTCAAGAAACTGAATAATGATAAGAGCTTAAAAGTGTAAAGTAATTTTTTAAATCATCAAATTTAATTTGGAAAAATGGTGCTCTTTTTATGTTCTTTCATAATGTAAACAACTTAAAATGATTTCTGAGTGAGAAATTTCCAAACTTTGTTGAACTTGTCTTGAGGCGACTTGATCATATATACGTTACCTAACCTAATAAGTTTAGCTTTAGTGAAAAGTAAGAATGTTTACAAAAAAGTCTAGCCTACATCATTTGATCTATTATTATAAAGTTTAACTGAATAACGTTCTTTCTTTTCTTGGTCAAATGTCTTGTATTGTTACATTAACTAACAATTGTATCCTTGTAACAATATAACTATAATATACAACAAAATATCCTCAATCAAGATTACAATTTGATTTAAAAATAATCAAGAGAGAAATTATCAATCTTTGTCCAACCTGTGGCATGCATTTGGTGTGCAGTCTTATTGACTTGGACTTGGTGGGTTGGGAGTTCTCTATTTTCTTCTTTGGAATTTATTATTTGATTATATATATAATTGTACAAACTAGAAATATTATATCGTTCCTTATTATCCACTCTCAATTATTTTCTTTAATTAATGGCATATTGTAATAATTTAGGTGTAATCCATTATTATTGAGTTCCATTAGAAGTAATTAAGCGAGAAATAAACATGGAATTTGCAAATTTATTTTCATATCTATTTAGTTTGAATGGTTTAAAGTAAAAAGTAGTTATCTTACTATATATTTTTTTCTTAAAATAACACATTTGCTTGTTTAATTTGTTGTAGAAATCTACATAGTCAATGGAGAAAGAAAGCTCAATTTTTTTGCTAAGAATAATATTAATAGTTATAAGTTCTGCTTGTAACTGGAGTTCGATCATTTTACAAAGAGGTCTATAATGGTTGATTCTAAGCTACTCCAACAAAAAGAACTGGACGACAAGTATATGTAAACAAAAACATAAACACTCAAAACGTTTTCGATATTTTTTTCCTCCTGAAAATCACATACGATTATTCATACTATTTTTTATTAGGCAGAGGTATATATAAACTATATAGTTTTTTTTTTGTTCGTTAAAGAAAAAATTATGGACTGTTAAAAGATAAGTATACTTCCATCAATAATTGATTTTTAGCGTGGACCATGACAACTAAACTTTTTGTTTTTGTTTGTTATAATGACATTCTATTATCAGAGTTTTAGATGTATACTGATCAATTTTATCAAGAAAATTTTAAATTCTCAAATATCAGTTGGTAATGAATATAATAATGACTCATGATTTTTTATATAAGAAACTAAAACTTCAAATGTTGAATTTAAAACAAAGCATCATTCACTCGGATGAAAGTGAAACTATGCCTTAATAAATGGAGAAGTTACATATCACAATCAGTTGATTTTTATATTTGTGTACGATTAAAAAATAATTGATAAAAAAGCCTTGTAGTATTGGTAGTTTGGTACTGTTGCTGTGTTTAGTATATACAACCGAACACAACAACACTACGATTAGGTAAATTACCAAGACTCGTCGATATTCCTCATTCTTACACTACCGACTTAAGTATACTATTACTTCCTATTTTATTATTTTGAAGTATTATAGTGATTTAAGTATTATGTTGCTCCTTATGAAGAATTTTTTTTATTAATTTGAATATGATTAATTAAATCATAAAACTTAATTAGTTAAGTGTTTCAGTCATTCCAGTGTATTAATTATTAAGTACGTAATTGTTATCTTTTTATTAGTTACTCTGTATATTTAAATTTATTTTCATTTTACGGTCCTAAATAATCTGTAAAAAAACTTCATCCGTTTATTTACTAATCATTTATCTCCTTTCACTACGCGAATCATCATCTAGTTTAGTGTTTAGTTTATCAATAAAAAATTGTCACATATTTTTATAGCCTATCAAAACTGAAAGGATAAATTTGATCCTTATCAATTTTGTTTTTCTTTCCATAAAAGGAAATACTTCCAAAAGATTGAACATTGGTATGGTGGGATAGAGTGAGATTGAGGTGAGGGTTTTTCTTGTAAAAAAAATAAAGATTGATGGTTTATTTGCACAAAACCATAGTTCTGTGTAATAGAATTATGTTTCATGTCCATTATGCGCCAACTCTAGTTCAACCGAAGTAATGATACATTTAAAACCTTTTTCCAATCTGTTGGGCATGCTACGTATTACCAATCTAAAGTCAACATTTGTATTAACTTATCGTTCATTTTATATTACTTTAAAAAATTTAATAAACGGAATTGATTTCTACAGTTTAAACGTACGTAAACAATTTCTTTGTAATCAACGAAAAACTTACAAAATACTTATATTTGAATAGATTTAAAACACTCACAACCACAATTAATAAAATACTTTTATTATTAATGTACCATTAGATATCGATTAAGTGTAGAATCTCTTAAAATATATATGATATTTTTTATATACTATCACCGTCATCATTATTATACCACATAATTTGAAGAGCAGAACTCGTCAATCATTTTTCAAATGTGATTCTGGATAGTGTTGTTTTATCAACCAATCCAGAGTATTATGACATGTAATCTACCTAATCAATTATACATTTCAGTAAGTATTGCCAAAATAAATCACAAGTGGGTTCGACTACATATAAATCTAATTACTAGTTACTATAAATAAATCTTTTTTTTTTGTTTTTTCTTTTTTCATTAACCGCGGGAGTTCTACCCATAATCTTCCTCGGTACCCGGATCCAGATTTTAATATATTCCTATTTAAAAAATGTTTTTTCGTATCAACAAAGGTTTGAACTCGGAGCACAAGAGAACCAACCCTTTTGTACTACTCTTAAACCATTAAATTTTTGGTTATTTTTTTTTGTTTTTGTTAAAAAGATTATTTAATAAAGTTACATGTATAGTTGAGATGTTTAACTCTAAGTTATCTAGCTCTTTAATTAGTCTTAGTCAACAGACTCAACACGACAACACGAGTACTTGTTATATAACTCGAATGATTAAAACTGTAAAAAAAAAACCCACGTGCAAGTACGGCTGGATTATTTACTTCTGATCTGTAAAGCTATGAGGTCAAGAAATAAAACCATATACATTCACAACTAGAAAATAAGTTTTTTTTTTGCATCAATAAATCATACATATGGTTTATTGTATAAATTATATCTTAGAGTTTATCCAAAGTTAAGTTGACTTGGAAACATAACATACTGTAAGACGAACAAGTCGTAGTTCAATAGAGGAATATCTTAAATAATTCTTTATCAAAAAATATATTAAATAATTATCGAATTACATAAGAGACAATCAGACAAACAAACACTCTTTACAAAATAATATTGAATGGTTGGTACAATGTGTGTGTGTATATATGTCGTATGTGTGAATATCTCAGTATCCTATCCTTTCAACAATTTTAAAGTGTAGACAAATCTCGTTTGCCTAAATTATGTGTACAATTAGAATATTTTCGTAAGTTACTTTCTTTAAAAAAAAAAAACCTTTTGTTTATGTAGTTTTTTCCGTTTGTTTTCTGAAGGTCCGAAAGTACTTTGGTTGGCCCAAAGAAGCTATGATTTGGAATAACTAATTTTAGCCTAAAATGATTTATTCTAATATTAATCGGGCAGGCCATAATAATAAACCAGTTTCCAATATTTAAGGAAAGTCATAAGAAATCATTTTAGATTCATTGATATGTTGGGCTTAGTTGGGTCAAAAACCTTACCACCGATATGGACTCATATGATATATCATATAATCTATATAATTTCCATGGACTATCCTCCAATAAAAAAAAATACACTGATTTTGTTTCTTGTAAAATAATTTCCCAACGTCTGTGTTACAACGGTCTACTACAAAAGATCGTGGAACAAAATCATGTGGCCGAATCAGTTTGGTTTCAACATGTAAATGAGATTTTTTTTGTTAGAGTTTGTAGTTTGTACGAAGAAATATCACATAAATCTTAGATAGAGCAGTTGAATACATTTTCTAGTTTATAACCATTCTATATGTGAATAAATAACATTACGTACAATTAATATTCAAAAGTGCCGTCTTAGCTCAGTGGTAGAGCGCGTGGCTTTTAACCACGTGGCCGTGGGTTCGATCCCCACAGACGGCGAAAGTTTTCATTTTTGACAGAAATTTCAAATTTATCGACAGTCAAAAGAAGACGACACGCAGTTAATGAAATCGAAATTTGAGGCATGCACAGCGTGTCGTCTTATTAGGGCCACACCACAACATTCTCTTAGCGTCCATGAAAGGTGTGATCTGCACGAATAGATTTTTAAACAAACTTTAAACCGATTAGAATATAATAACTGAGAGTTTGAGACTAAAAACAAAATCAAATATCCGATAATTTTTTTGAAAATATTATCTAATCTTAAACCGTTAATAGAGCTCTAAACATGGCTTTCACTAATTTAGAACAATATTGAACATTATTTAAACACTTACAAAAGTTATAGTTAGGGTCAATATGGTGGTCGGATAAGATTTTGAAATCTTGTTTTAGTTCCTTTAACTGCCTACCAAATACCAATTTGGTTTCTCAAGCTTTTTTGATTTTTTTGTTTTTTGTAAATTGTAATAGTAATCTCTTAAGAAACTTATCCAAAATAAATAAATAAGCATTTGACTCCAACAATAATTAAGAAAATTTACATACACCTTTGCACGTTGCTGCTCCCAGCCTTACGTGCTTCCAACAAAACAAAAATAATTTATAATTTCAAACATATTAAAATTAAAATAAAATAAAACAATAATCGTAAATGGTATAATATCCGGCGGCAAGAAGTTTCATAAGTCGTTTTAAATATTTTTAGTTCAAAAATTTAAACCATTCATTTTGATTCTGTTTTTATGCTAAACCTCTAATTCTCTCTTCCACCTTCAAAATCCTCGCCTGAAATAATGGGAGGAGATTTTCGTAAAATCTTCTTCCACTTTTCCCTCCTCCTCCTCCTCCTCATCTTCGCCGTCAAATCCAACACCTCGTTTACTCCGGCCGATAATTATCTCATCGATTGTGGTTCCTCCACCGAAACAAAACTCTCCGACGGCCGTAGCTTTAAATCAGATGAACAATCCGTCGCTTTCCTCCAAACAGACGAAGACATCAAAACCTCCGTCGACTCAATCCCCGTCTCCGACTCTTCCAATTCCCTCCTTCCTTTATACATATCCGCTCGAATCTTCGCCGGAAAATCAACTTACTCCTTTTACATTTCACGACCTGGCCGTCACTGGATCCGTCTCCATTTCTATCCTCTCCTTCATCCTCTCTACAATCTCACCGATTCATCCTTCTCCGTCACCACTGACACCACCGTCCTCTTACACGATTTCTCAACCAGAGATACTTCTTCAATCGTCTTCAAAGAATATCTAATCTACGCTTCTGAGAAACTCTCTCTTTACTTCAAACCTCGTAAAGGCTCTACCGCTTTTATCAACGCCGTTGAAATCGTCTCTGTTCCTGACGAGCTTCTCCCTGATTCTGCTTCCTCTGTTCCTCAAGCTCCTGATTTCAAAGGCTTAAGCAGCTTCTCTCTTCAAATCTTACATCGGTTAAACATCGGCGGCGATTTTATTTCTCCTCAAATCGATCTTCTCTCTCGTACTTGGCTCTCTGATAAACCTTACAATTTGTTCCCTCAAGGTTCTAGAAATGTCTCTGTTGATCCAAGTACGATTACTTATCCAGAAGGTGGCGCTACGACGGTGATTGCTCCAAATCCGGTTTACGCCACGGCGGCGGAAATGGCGGATGCACAAACCACGGAACCTAATTTCAATCTCTCATGGAGAATGAACGTTGACTTTGGTCATGATTACTTCATTAGGTTACATTTTTGTGACATTGTAAGCAAATCGCTTAACGATCTTATCTTCAATGTTTTCATCAACAAGCTCTCTGCAATCTCTGGTCTCGACCTCTCCACGAAAACCGGCGCTTTAGGCGCGGCGTATTACGCGGATTTCGTGCTCAATGCGTCTGCTATCACTAATGGCTCGATCCTCGTCCAGGTTGGTTCAACTCCGAATCTTCAGACGGGTACACCGAATGCGATTCTGAACGGTTTAGAGATCATGAAGCTGCACAATGCAGCTGGGAGTTTAGATGGTCTTTTTGGAGTTGATGGGAAATACAAAGGGCTTAGTGGTGGGATGTCATCTAAGAAGCTTGCGATTGCGGGTATAGGATTCGTGATGGGTTTAACAGCTTTCTTTGGGGTTGTTGTGTTGCTTGTTAGATGGCAGAGACGTCCTAAAGACTGGCAAAAACAGAATAGTTTCTCGTCGTGGTTACTTCCTTTGCACGCAAGTCATTCGAGTTACATCTCGAGTAAAGGCGGTTCAACATCGAGGCGGATGAGTATTTTCGGGTCTAGGAAGAGCAAAAGCAATGGCTTCTCTAGCTTCTTCTCGAACCAGGGATTAGGACGGTACTTCCCCTTTACCGAATTGCAGACCGCGACGCAGAATTTCGATGAGAAATCTGTGATTGGAGTTGGAGGATTCGGAAAAGTCTATATTGGAGAAATCGACGGTGGGACACAAGTAGCGATCAAAAGAGGGAGTCAAGGTTCAGAGCAAGGAATCAACGAGTTTCAGACTGAGATTCAGATGTTGTCCAAGCTCAGACACAGACATTTGGTGTCTCTAATTGGATTTTGTGACGAAAACAAAGAGATGATTCTCGTCTATGAGTATATGTCAAACGGTCCTCTACGTGACCATCTATACGGCTCCAAAGAGAATGACCCTAACCCTATACCTAGCTTGTCGTGGAAGCAACGTCTAGAGATCTGCATTGGATCAGCGCGTGGGCTTCACTATCTTCATACGGGTGCGGCTCAGGGGATTATCCACCGTGACGTCAAGACCACCAACATTCTCTTGGACGAGAACCTAGTCGCTAAAGTTTCCGATTTTGGACTTTCCAAAGATGCCCCTATGGAACAAGGGCATGTAAGTACAGCTGTGAAGGGTAGTTTCGGGTATTTAGACCCTGAGTATTTCAGAAGACAGCAACTCACTGATAAATCCGATGTTTATTCGTTCGGTGTGGTGTTATTCGAGGTTCTTTGCGCGAGGCCAGTGATAAACCCACAGTTGCCTAGAGAACAAGTTAACTTAGCAGAGTATGCTATGACATTGCATAGAAAAGGTATGTTGGAGAAGATCATCGACCCGAAAATCGTGGGAACGATAAGTAAAGGATCGTTGAGGAAATTCGTGGAGGCTGCAGAGAAATGTTTAGCCGAGTATGGTGTTGATCGGCCTGGAATGGGAGATGTATTGTGGAATCTTGAGTATGCTTTGCAGCTTCAGGAAGCATCGGCTCAAGTTGATTTATCGGAGGATAAGACTACAATGAACATTGAAATGCAGTTTATTCCCGGCGAGGTAACGCCGTGACGATGGCGAGTTCCGATGTGAAACTTTGTTTTTTTTTTTTTTTTTAGTTAGACTTTCAGAAAGATTTAGGATTCAAAAAACCGTTTGATTTTTCTTTTTTTCCTTTTTCTTAATTGCAGTTTCAGTTTATTTATTTCCTTTAATTTGAAGGACATGAGATATTTTATTTATCTGTGATCTTTTTAAAAAGACATTTGGTTGTCTTGTAGATTATGATGTTGTGTATACTTTGATTTTTATTTACTTTAATTTTTGTTTCATCACGTCGTGATTTCGTAAGTTCTGTAAAATAAATTCTCTATGAGCGACATTTTCTACATTTATGTGGAAGATTACTTGTTTTATGGGGTGCAGGAATGGCATGATCAAAATATATTTTTCTCCATAAATAAGAACCAGAGTTGGATATTAGTTTTAGTTGTAACGCTTGGATCGTAACTATTTTGTGGTCTTTCATGTACTAATTTTGGTCCATAATTCTACTTTCAGTATGCTTCTTCAAAATTTTCGAAAGATTCCTCGATTGCTCATAAATACCAACCACAAAATTACTTCTCATTAGATAATCAATTCTCAAAAGTGTTTAACTGGTTCTGTACCTCCTTACAGTTACTGTTCAATTATAAGCTATACCAATTAAGGTCAATAGCTACAAGATTTATACAGATAATTTTTTTTTGGGTACATATTCTTATGGAGATAGTTAAACCAATTCCTTTTTTATTTATCAAATTCAGAATCAGAGTATTACACATCGCCTTTTTAATACACCCTGCTATTTAAAGTAAATAAAACTTAATTTCTAATTGTTGACAAGTATTAAAAGTTCAAGAAAATAACAAAGCAACGAATCAACGAACGTAGACAGAGGCACGGGTTCGTGTGCCGATGTTTGAAAGTTTCAGGCCCCATTGTTCCTTTTTCAGGAACAAACCCTAGTAACACAAATTGCTTCTTGAATCGACCTAAAAATGGTGGAAGGTGAAGACTTTGACTGCGAAGAACAGAGGATGAGACGCTTGGATCTAAGCAACGAGCTCGGATTGTCAATGGTTTTCATCAGAGAATCCGCTAAGGACGATCTCGCTATCTTCCCGCCGATCAACCACGAGAATCTCTACATCAACAGATTCAGTTCCCCGTCGGAATCGTCCTCTCCTTCTTCTTCTTCTTCTTCTTCTTCTTCTTCGAGGCTCTCGAATTCATCTTCTTCTTCGTCGTCATTGTCTCCTTCCGGTTCAGACGAACAATTTGAATTTGACCGGAAACCGTCAGAAACTGTCGCGAAATCATCTCGGTGGAAATCTGTACTTGAGATTGATATCGTTCAAGGTTGGTTGAAGCTTCTTCTAGCGCGAGTATTGTCAAAGTTTCATAATTTGGTCTCCAGAAATAGTCTCTGTTCATTCTCAAAAACTCTCCGGTCATTTTATTCGGTCATTGTCATCGTAATTTGGTGGTGGAAGCGTAATCGAAATCGCCGGCGAAAAGGAGTACTCGCTGCTCATCTTAGAGATACAATCAAAGAGAAAGACGAGGTTCGTTATCTCCTTCCTCCTCTGTGTTTTTTAACCCTACAAAGTGTTCGACGAAATGTCAACGTGACACTAATATTTCTTGCTTCTGACAGTTTCTCTGATTTTGTGTGTTTCTGCAGAGAATAGCTCAACTCTTACATCAGATTGCTCAGATGAACGAGTTACTTGTAATGATTACACATTCCAAGTGATCAGAAGATTATTCTTGTCTTGTTTGTATTCTTTTGAGTAGCTCAAAACTGGACAAAAAAACCAGAGTTTTCTTTTGTGATTTATTGTTGCTACATCATATGTTCTAAACATGGCTAGAAGTAAATCACCGTTTCAAATTCTTCTTGGTTTTGCTCCTGCGTTTCAGTTTTGGCTTTGTTTTGTTCATTTTAGCGTGAATCTTCAAGTTAAGTGCACGGCGATCCACCATTACAGCTTCTTCTTTCTTCTTCATTGGTTTGAAAACCTCTGTGACGGAAGGATCAAGCAAATCAATGGAGCAACTAAGCGTTACATCAAGTGACATTGCCTCTTCCCAAAGCTCTCTACCTTTCTCAAAGTTTTTTCCTCCTTTACATAGTTTTGGTATCAGTAGATCATAAACCGGACCATACCCACCTATAGAGCTTCTCTTCATCTTTTCAAACAATTGAAGCGCAAAATTCACCCGCTCAACCCCACAAAGCACCCCAATCAGATCATAATAGAATTTACGTTCGGGTCTCAGTCCTCTCTCAATCATCTCATCCACCATTTGGTTACCTTTACCAAACCTTCCTGTCAAATACAGAACCCTCACAACAAAGTAATAGCTCGCTGTATCGGGATCACATCCTGATCTCTTCATCTGTTCAAGAATCTGGCAAGACTCTTTCACTCTCCTTGTCCTTCCCAAACAAGAAAGCAACATGTTGTAACTAATAGACGTAGGTTGGATTTTGTAAGACCTCATCTCCAACATAATGTTCAAAGCTTCAGGAACAAGCCCCGACGGGTTTCGATTGACGTTTCTCTCGCAGAGGCAGGTAAGCAACGTGTTGAAACAGAACAAATCCGGTGTAATCCCGGCTGATTTCATATCTTGTATAACTCTTCTTGCTTCCTTCACGTTTCTTTGTACCGACCACCCGAATAAAAGACTTCTGTACACAGACAACAATTCATTCCCGGAGATTACATCCTTATGATGATGCATAACTCCTAATGCTCTCTTCACAAGTCCTCTAGAACAGAGAGCACTTATGATACTCGTCACAGTAAAACCATCTTGTGGGCACGAAAACTTGTCCAAGATCTTGAAGATACCTATTGCATCTTCTTCCTTACCAATCTTAACCAGAGTTTCAGCGACAAGACTAAAAGTTTGCTTGTCCATTGCCCGATTCTCCTTCCTGAGATCTGATAAGAGTATCTGAATAGCTGTATGATCTTTCTTCTCAGCCAAAACTCTTAGGACATTGTTGAATTCCTTGTCGTGTAAACTATATCCTAGGCTTTTACACGACCAGGAGAAAAACCTCAATAGCCTTCTCGATGAAGTCTCGTTCTTGCAAGACTCAATCACTTGACTAACAAGGTAAGATGATGGAGAAACTGAAACCCGGTTCAAGTTTTCTTCAAGGTCATCTAGACCACCAATTGGGGAAGAAACAATCCGAATAACTTCATGTAACTCCGTTGATGTATGGTTTGATCGATCTACCAAATGATGAGAGCAAAAAAAACGTCTAGTATTCGTTAGAATCGTAATTGATCTGACTGTGGAACTCATCTTTCTCTGAGAAATTTCATCAAACACTTGGTATGCATATGGTCTTGAAGGTGAGGAGAAATAGAACCTCTAAAAAAACTGTGAGATTCTCTCTTGAGTTACATGTTTCTCAGAGTATTTAAAGCTTCGGTGTAAATTGTTCAAGGAACACAAAATTCAGATTCTACTGAAAAAAAAAAAACTGATCTTGCAGAAATCTTGAGACCGCATACAATACTGACAAAGAGCAATTTTGGTCTTCATTTTCAAACGTACAAATATAGAACCGGAATTAAACCGGATAAAACCGAGAAATTCTAACCAAGAAGACAAGCGATACAATACATGCTGATTTTTTTTTTATTTTTTTTTGGTAATGAAACATAGAATTCCCTATAAAGTAGTGGTGAAATTGCATATAACAGTGTAATAATTAACATTATAATAAAGTAATCATTGGTCAATTGTCGATTGCAAAACGTAATGAAAGTTGGACCGGGATGATACGTGTCTTGCGGTGAATGGAAATTGATATATTTTAGGGATTTAATGACTCATTAATCCACTTGGAGAAACGAGATTCGCTGCTACATAGAGCCAATGGGGGTAATAATACAAATATCTTAGCTCCTCGACTATAAAAGTTTAGCCTACTATTTTTATGATTATGACAACTTAATGATTTCTTTCTCAACCACTGATGATGATATTAACATATAATACTATTTAACTGATGCCATCTTGTGAGAAAAAGAGAGAGCCAATATGAAATCATGATATTTACATAAAAAATCGTCGTGCTCATATCTTTTGTGCAAGGAAATTTTGACATACATTATCCAAACGTTAAATTTTTAATATAAAGAAAATTTGAAAGTTCGTTAGAACATCTAATTTCATAGAGAAGAACATCTAAATATCATTTTTGTATGTGTAACTTTAGATAACATACAAAAGACAATTCTGATAATAATTTGTCTTTTTGGTCTTTTGATATTATTTTATGAAATTAAACGAAGCCGAATTCCTAAAGTTTGGCTTCTGATAGTTTTGTTTGGTCACATTTCACATATAAAAATATAAAACAATATTTTAATTTTCCAAAAAATATCTGTCGATCTTTGATATATTTGTTGATTTTGATATCGAGATGCATCTTCTTATCTGTAACCACAATAATATCAAAAGATATTTTTACAAACATGACGTGGCCTTTTCTCTATCTCTACCAAAATATCCACACCACTTTATTTCTTAAATTTTCTGCACTTTTATTGTCCACGTCATCTCCTTGGCCTAAAATATCCCCACGTCCCCACCATTAAGCTACACAACGCGCATTTTCTAAGAAAATACTCAAATCTCCACCGTCCATTCTATCCTCTTTCAACGCCTCAGATTACAATCTCCCATTTGCTTCTTTTCGCGTCTCATAATTTGACTATTGATTGACAAAAACTAATGTCTCTCTCTCCTCTCACTCCTCTTGTCGGAATTTCCCCTTCTCTCCTCCTCATCTCGCCGCCGGCGTTACGTCTGATCGCCGGTGTCTTTAATTGAGCTCCTTTAAATCGATTCTTGATTCAATACTTTCCCTGGAGAAAAAAATCACTTTTTTTTAGTTCTTAGATTTAGCTTTGTTCTGTTCTCATGGCTACACGATTAGGTTGGGGGATTAAGAGAGTAAATTTTGTTTGGTTGTGAAATTAAGTGAGTAGGGATATAAATTAGGCAACTTTGCAGGGACACTGTACCGAAAACCCTAGTTCTGATTTGGTCATGGAAGTATCATAGCACTTACTATTGTCGGGTTTATTTCTTCTACTTTTGTATAATTTGTTTTTTGTTTTTTTTTTTGGTTAGGGAAGTTTAGTTTTTGTGATTAGATTTTTTTTGAGGGTTTATCTGTAAATCTGATCATGGATTTGAACGGTGAGTGTAAGGGAGGAGATGGGTTTATTGATAGAAGCAGAGTCAGGATTTTGCTTTGTGATAATGATTCCGAGAGCTTGGGAGAAGTTTTCACTCTCCTTTCACAGTGTTCTTATCAAGGTATGATTTAGAATTCATTGCTTCTCTTTGTATTATTGTCAAAGATCCTCTTTTTACTTGGTTACTTGTTGTCAAGTTGGGATTACTACTGTAGATTGCAGATCATGGTGTTCTATAGATTTGAAATATCTTCTTGAAGTGTATTAGTTGTTTCTGTTAAAAGTCAAGGATTGTTGTTTCTGTTCAAGTGTTTGTTAAAAACTCAATGATGATATATCGGATGAATGGAATGCAGTGACTTCAGTGAAATCAGCAAGGCAGGTGATTGATGCACTTAATGCAGAGGGACCTGATATCGATATTATACTGGCAGAAATTGATCTCCCTATGGCCAAGGGTATGAAGATGCTGAGGTATATCACACGAGACAAAGATCTTCGGAGAATCCCTGTGATAAGTAAGCTGTGTTCTTTGTTGTTCCTTTTTTTCGTTTTAACATCCAGTTGTGAAGTTCTAAGAATTTTACTTTCTCTGCTTACAAAGTTTTTCCTTACTGCGTGATCATTTGATTTATGCTAACCAATCTTATAATATTCTCAATTTAAGTGATGTCGAGGCAAGACGAGGTCCCTGTCGTTGTAAAGTGCTTGAAGCTAGGTGCAGCTGACTACCTTGTGAAGCCTCTTCGGACGAACGAGCTTCTGAACTTGTGGACACACATGTGGAGAAGAAGACGCATGGTATGTTTTGCTTTTCTGTTGTCCTCTCTGTGCGGCTTACTGTTTTTGGAGCATTTCTTGATAGTAATATCTGTTTTGTTTCTTTGGAGGTTCCTTTAGAATTTTTCTGTTTCGTGTGTTTTTTCTCTTTAATTCTTGTTAGTCTCTGTTAATATAACTCAAGTTAAATGATGATTGTTTATTGTAAGCTTAGGTAATTATTGATTGTCACTCATTTTTTCGTTTGATGGATATTCTCTGTGAATGAGCATGGTCATCTATATACTCACTTTATGCCATCGACTTAACAGTCTTGTGCTTCTGGAAATAAAAAAATTTTAATGCATGAAGTTTATGCGATTGATGGTGTGTGTTTGTTTTGGCAGCTAGGACTTGCTGAGAAGAATATGTTAAGTTATGATTTTGATCTTGTTGGATCTGACCCAAGTGATCCAAACACAAATAGTACCAACCTGTTTTCTGACGACACAGATGACAGAAGTCTTAGGTCCACCAACCCACAGAGAGGAACCTTAAGCCACCAGGAAAATGAGGTGAGAAAGTATTTGAAAGTTTTGAGTCCTTTAAAAATGGAGAACTGATCTTTTAGTTTGCGCTCATGCTTTTGCTGGTAGTGGTCTGTTCCTACTGCTCCTGTTCATGTTGGTGATGGTAGTCTTGCTGCTGATGGCACAGTCACTTCTTCTCCTGCTGTTACTGCTATAGAGCCTCCATTGGATCATCTTTCTGGGTTTCACCATGAGCCAGTGAAAAGAAATAGTAATCCAGGTGATCGCTTCTCTTTGATGTAGCACTTTCTAATGGCTTGTCTTTAAAAAGGAAAGGTTTTGTTGTTTCTGTGAAATCTAATTTAGGTAGGGTTTTTTGCAGGGCATTCTTCAGCACCAAAGAAAAGTAGATTGAAGATTGGAGAGTCCTCTGCTTTCTTCACATATGTCAAATCTACTGTCCTTAGAACCAACTGTCCGGATACTCCCCACGTCAATGGAAATGGCTCACTTCATCTTCATCGGGGTATGGCAGAGAAGCTTCAAGCTGTGGCTAGTGAAGGGATCAACAACACCAAACAAGCACGCAGAAGTAGAGAGACCGAGAAAATTTTTTCTCAAGGAGAGAACTTACAGAATGGAGCCAGCTATCCAGGTTCCCTTGAGCGGTCACGCACGCTTCCCACATCAATGGAATTTCATGTTAGGAACTACCAAGAAGGAAATATGAATGCTCCCCAGGTTGCTATGAACAGAAGTAAGGATTCATCTCAAGTTGATGGTTCTGGTTTCTCTGCACAAAACGCCTATCCTTACTATATGCATGGGGCCATGAACCAAGTTATGATGCAATCAGCAGCCATGATGCCTCAATATGGTCATCAACATCCTCATTGCCCCCCTAATCATCCAAATGGAATGACGGGATATCCATATTACCACCACCCAATGAGCACGTCAATGCACCACAATCAGATGTCTTTACAGAATGGTCAGATGTCTATGGTTCATCATTCTTGGTCACCGGTAGGAACTACTTCTTCTAACGAGGTGAGGGTGAATAAACTTGACAGAAGAGAAGAAGCTTTGCTCAAATTTAGACGTAAAAGGAACCAAAGGTGTTTTGATAAGAAGATTAGGTATGTGAATAGGAAACGGCTTGCTGAGAGGAGACCCCGTGTTAAGGGTCAGTTTGTTAGGAAGATGAACGGCGTGAATGTTGATTTAAATGGGCAGCCTGACTCTGCTGACTATGATGATGAGGAAGAGGAGGAAGAAGAAGAAGAAGAGGATAACCGGGACTCATCTCCTCAGGATGATGCTCTGGGAAATTAAGAAACGTCAAGAACTGCAAAACCGTGTTCAGTGTTATATCGAATTGCTCCCATCTTATTAAACAACACAAGATGATGATCAACTTACACGGGAAGGATGATGCTGCTAGAGCCAAAAACATCAGATATAGTGTCCTCTCAGAGGTAATGATGGCTCTTGCAGCTCAACTTTGGTAGAGCATTGAAAATCACTCTGTAGGCGTGACTTAGTTCGTTGATAAACATAAAATGTGTTGATCATGTTCACTGACATTCTCTCAGTACTAAGATGTATAAACCTTTCTTCTCCTTCCAGCGTCATTTCTTTAAACTTGATTTTTCCTTTTCCCTCAAATGTGTTGATCATGTTCACTCACATTCTCTCAGTACTAAGAAGTTTTAACGTATATACAATTACTTCATGGAAAGATAATAAGAGAGACTTGTGTTCATAACTTAAAGCTTCTCTCTTTACTCGGATGGATACAGATTGCAATCTATTGCAGACAAGAAACCGTGTGCATATGAAGAATATAATCGGCTATACGTATATATTGATTGCATGTAGTTTGAAACAGAGAACAGAATCAGCTATATTTCTACTGCCAGGAACAGCAGTTTCGTATTGGTCTTTAATGAGCTGAATAAATAAATCGGTCTCTACAATCCACTAAACTCTAATTTCTTTATTTTCTGTGGTGCTATTGGGTACGGTATACTATTGTATAACAAGCTTTCTAGCAACTAGACGGATTCCAGCTCTCTGCTGATAATCATATGGCTCCAGAGACAAGAAAGCGTCAAGAACAGTTCCCGGACTCACTAAAGACTCGAGCTCCTCAGCCCTCGGGTTGCTCGAAATGAGTTTCTGAGTAGTAGCAGCTCCGGAGAACTCTCTCTGGTGTATTTCAGCTGCATACCGGTCTACATCTCCATTTAACTCTGTCGGTATACTGCACAAACAAAGAAACAATTAGAAAAAGCTAAGCAAACATGGTTTCTAAATGGAACCAGCAAAAGAAGATATATGCAAACTTACTGTATCCTTGCGGTAGGAAAGTTCAGAAATCCCTTCGCTGGAATCACTGCAGGATTCCAGTCAGAACCGCAGCCTGAATCAACAGATATTGTCTGTACAGCACTGTCACATTCTTGAAGTACATTGCAGAGACTTGGATACAGATCAACTACAAAGTTCAACTTCCGTCTCCCAATGTTATCCAGAAATTTCCCATTGAATCCAAACCGTACTTTCAGACGAGGACAATGGAGCTGAAGGGGTCTGTCGCCAACGGAGAGCTGTAGCTTCATTCTTTGGCTCCCATTATATAACGGGACATGAGTTGCTCTGATACTTGGAATAGATATTTTATCTAGGTCCATGAATCCATCTTGGTCACCAGTCTCTTCAATGGCCACATGCTCAGATGGTTGGATTTGTTCTTCTTCCATGGGAATATCTGGTTGAAAAACCTCAGGGGCCATTTCGTTCCTCAAAGCGCTCAAATCAAATGTATCTGTTTGAGCTTCTGCGGGTGAAACGAAGGAGAGAATAGGTATCGTTGTATTGTTTTCCCCTGTCTTCTGATCAACTGGAGATTGCATAGGAGATGTTTTGATATTCCTACGCCTTCTTAAACTTGTTTCTGGAGTAGTAGTAACCGAGTGCTCTATAAGTTCTTCTGGAAGACTTGACTCCTGTTGAAGCATAGCATTTTTCTGAATTAGCTCCTCATAGTTACATCAATAAAATCTACTCTAAATATTCTGCAAGAGATAGATTTGTACACAACACAAGATACTCAATCTCGAAGAGATAAAGAAAGCATACCAAGAACAAAACAGTGGCACAATACTTGAGAACCTCGAAATTCATCCTGACATCGTCCAGACTCCTAAAGAGATAAAAAAACACTTACAAAGCATTAGAACTCAACCGGCTTATGAAAACACAGTGATGCAAAAGATTGCATAATCAAAATACCTATGCGTTTGGTTGCCAAGTCCAAAGTATGCAGCCAAGGTTGCCATCTGTCCAAACAAAATACACAGGAAAAACAGAATAAGCATCCAACAAAACTGTCAAAATTCGAATTCAAGAGCTAACCAATACAAAAAATACAAGAATCAATCATGTCTCGTTACTGATTATACGAGAAGAAACCATTTCAAAACCAAAAGATCTCAGAACCAGAGAGTTTACCTTCATATCACCAGCTCTCCTTCCAAATCTTTGAGTAAGCAAAGCCAACGAGTCAATGGTGCCTTTTGGTTCAGGTGGATCCCGTCCAATCTCAGCAAATGCTTCTCTTATCCTTGGACAATCAAACTTCAATATGTTGTGACCTGCCCATATCCTTCCTACATTATAAACCCATAAACCACAACATCAACAAAACTGAACAAAAAGCTCGAAAGTTCACAATTTTGAGCTCGAAATATGACATTTTAACCCAGAAACCCAAAATTCTCAAAAGAAGAGAACTTTCGGATCTCTAGATCAATTAGTCCAAAACAAAGTGATGAAATTTAGGCAAAAGAAAGGATAAAGAAGAAGAAAGTTCCAAACCATGGAGAATATCATAGACGGTGTCAGCGATATCTGCAAACGTAGGAGCAGACTCGACGTGGTCTCGTGTGATGCCGTTGCACTTTACCGACCGAGGCGTGATGAGGTTGAGGTTAGCGGGTCGAACCAGGACCGAGAAGTTTCGAAGCTCCACTAGCTTCTTCGGACAAACCAGGATCGAACCGAACTCCAAAATCGCATACCCTTGGCCAGCTCGGAAAGGAATTGTTGTCTCGACGTCGAAGAAAGCAATCTCAGACCGATCCTCAGCTGGAGTTAGACCAACCATTGTTAACGGATCGGATTGAATCGGGCAGAAAATGTGAAAAAGTATTGAAATTTTGGTATTGGGTTATCGAAATTGAGCGGAGATTTATATATCAAGGTTTGTGAGGTTTACTTGGTAAGGTGGGTTTTCTTTGCCCAATGATCTAGGAAAAGGCCACTTGTGAACACGCCTTCTCTTGCTTGGTCGGTTTCCTAAGAAAGAATTTTTTTTAAACTAGTCCATTGTATCATTGAATTTTAAGAAAGGGAAAATATATTTACTGGTCAAAACAATCAAATTTTAGAGAGATTTATAAAAAAAAAAAAAAAAAAAAAAACTGAAAATGGAAAACAAAAACATAACTAACATAGAAAAGCTAGGACTGTAGGACATCGTTATACACCTTTTAGTGCATCGTCCCCTAGACCACGACTCGTTGACCGTGCAGCAAACAACAAATGATAAAATTCTTAACCGGAATAAACCGATGAGAGTATTGTAGCATTACGAAGTAGTGGGGAAGGTAGTTTTCTCAGTTTGACCATCAGAGTCTCGTACCATTTCTTCTCCAGATGTTAAAGCTTCTGCTTCTCCAACATAGAACATCAGCTTACACTTGCAAGTTCCAATTTTTCACCCTTAGATTGTTATCTCAATCTCTTTCTCCGTCAAATTTAGCATCTTCGTTACCCTCTTTGTCATCTTCTTCTTCGAGTTTAGCCGAAGCTATATTGAAATGCAGATCCGCGGAAGAAGCGTTCAAACTATTCGAAACATCTTTGAGACATGACATCTCCAAGACAAAAGATCTCCAATCTTATTCAGCAGTAATTCACGTTTTAACCGGATCTCACAAGTATACGCTCGCCAGGTGTTTGATAAAAAGCCTCATAAAACGTCTCAGGCGCCACAGTGAGCCAACTAACATTTCTTATAGACTATTCAATGCTCTCGAAGATATTCAAACTCCGAAATTCAGTATCGGAGTGTTTAGTCTATTGATTATGGAGTTTCTGGAGACGGGTTTGTTTGAAGAAGCTCTTTGGGTGAGTAGAGAGATGAAATGTTCACCGGATTCAAAAGCTTGTCTTGCGATTTTGAATGGATTAGGTAGAAGGAAAAGGTTTGATTCAGTCTGGGTAGATTACCAACTTATGATCTCTCGTGGGTTGGTTCCTGATGTCCACATTTACTCTGTTTTGTTTCAATGCTGTTTCAAACAAGGTTGCTCCTCCAAAAAAGAGAAACTTTTTGATGAAATGACATCTATAGGGATCAAGCCGAATGTTTATATATATACCATTTATATCCGTGACCTGTGTAGGAAAAATAAGATGGAGGAAGTGGAGAAAATGTTCGAGTTGATGAAGAAACATGGCGTTGTTCCAAACTTGTATACTTACAGTGCAATAATTGATGGTTATTGCAAGACTGGTAACGTGAGACAAGCTTACACATTGTATAAGGAGATTCTGGTTGCTGAATTGCTGCCAAATGTTGTTGTTTTCGGCACATTGGTTGATGGTTTTTGCAAAGCTCGTGAATTGGTTGCTGCGAGGAGCCTTTTTGTGCATATGGTGAAGTTTGGTGTTTATCCTAATTTATATGTTTATAACTGTTTAATTCATGGACAGTGCCGATCAGGGAACATGTTGGAAGCAATGGGATTGTGTTCCGAGATGGAAAGTTTGAATCTTTCGCCTGATGTATTCACGTATACTATACTTATCAACGGGTTATGTACTGACGATCGGCTAGCAGATGCTATTCGATTATTTCAGAGAATGAAGAATGAAAAAATATTTCCGAGCTCTGTGACTTACAATTCACTGATTCATGGGTATTGTAAAGAGTATAATATGGATAAAGCTCTGGATTTATGCTCAGAGATGACATCAAGTGCCGTAGAACCCAACATCATAACCTTTTCTACTTTGATCGACGGTTACTGCAAAGTGAGAAACATAAAAGCTGCAATGGGCTTGTACTCTGAGATGACCATCAAAGGTATAGTTCCTGATATTGTGACCTACACAGCTTTAATCGATGCACATTTCAAGGAGGCCAACATGAAAGAAGCACTCAGGCTGTACAGTGATATGCTAGAGGCTGGAATCCACCCCAATGATCACACATTCGCTTGCCTAGTAGATGGATTCTGGAAAGAAGGGCGAATCTCTGAGGCCATCGATTTTTATCTAGAAAACAAAACAGCTGCGACGGGTAAATCCATTGCTCAGAGGAGCTGCTGGAATCATGTGGGGTTTACATGCTTGATTCAAGGCTTATGTCAGAACGGCTACATTCTTAGAGCTAGCAGATTCTTCTCAGACATGAGATCTAATGGGATAACCCCGGACATATGGAGTTACGTTTCGATGTTAAAGGGTCATCTCCAAGAAAGGCGTATTACTGATACAATGATGTTGCACTGTGATATGATCAAAACTGGGATATTGCCAAACCTTGTGGTGAATCAATTGCTAGCTAGGCTTTACCAAGAGAATGGATGTCTAAGATCAGCTTCTTTCTTGACCAATTCAAGTCGTTTGGGAACTATCAGCTAATTGGCAGCAATACATTGATCTCTCTTATTTTCTCTATCTGCGAGTAAATCTCTGTATTTTTATTCAGTCTCAGGCTCTCAAGTTGTATATAAGGATAAAGCTTTATTTATCAAAGTCAAAAAACACATGTAACAGCATTTCTTATTACAGTGTTTCATTGCAAAATGTATGGGATTTGCATATCCCCAATCTACAAGACAATGTTACAGAAGAGTATAAAGAAGCCTACTTTGCAAATATTGACTTGATTCTTATGGATTTTAGGGAGAATGGAGACAACTACAACAACATCTGGGTGATCGTCTTTGACTTTTTAACAGTTACTGAAATGAAAGTTAATGCAACTCAGATCAAAGGGACCATAGATCCAAAAATAGAAGAAATAGTAAAGGGAAAGGTTCTACTAATTTACGATTTTTTTTTTTACAAGATTCAATAGTCTGTCTACTGCAAGCAGATTATTAAGATACTAACATGGGTTTTGAGATACAGCGAAATCATCAACCTAAGCTTAACAGAGTTACACAGCCACAGCTTCTGGCTTCTTGCTGGTCTTGATTCCTTTTATAGCTGCAGATTTTTGAAACAAACAAACAGAACAAATGTTAGAATATTTTCTTACTGGCTAAACTCAGAAAGTATATAATCGGTTTCATCTTTATACCTTCTGCGTAGTCTTTAGCTCCAAATACAGCTGATCCAGCCACTAGAGCATTTGCTCCAGCCTCAATAACCTATTACAACTCACAAAAAGATTCATAATCCGGATTGGGCACATAATATCTACAGCAGTAAATGTGAGTTAAAGATGAGACTTCGTAGAGCTTTCAAGCTTCACCTTGTATCCATTCTTTGGAGTGACACCACCATCAACTTCAATCCATGGGTTTACTCCCTAAACATACAAGACAATGGATTAAGAAGAGAAGAAGCTTTTACTTGGAGAGAAGTTAATAGATTTATACCTTCTCTGCACACATTTTTCTCAAATCCGAGATTTTCTTTACTTGGCTTTCGATAAAGCTCTGTCCACCAAACCCGGGGTTGACCGACATTATCAAGACCAGATCCACCACTGGTTCCATAAAAAAATGATACTCCAATGAGAATAATCTTAATCATCTCTCGCCAAAGCAAGTACAGTGCTAGGAAAGAAAAACTCACCATCCAAGACATATTCTATGGCACTCAATGGGGTTCCAGGGTTTAGGACAACTCCAGCTTTAGCACCTAAGCTCTTGATCTAAACACCATTGAAGCAGCATAAGGATTGATTAGTTGTAAGAATACTCCACAAGAAGGAAATTTTCAAAAATTGGAAGCATGAAAGTATCAGTACTTGATTGACAGTGCGATGCAAATGGATGGTCGATTGCTGTTCACAATGAACACTGACTATATCTGCACCTGCTTTGATGAAATCAGGTACTCTCTGCTCGGGTTCCACTATCATCTGGTTTTAGAGAATCTTTAATCAAAACTGTGACTTGAAACATCAAGAAAGCAAATATAGATAGAGAGAAGACAAGAAAAGGAGCAAGCTTTACAAGATGAACATCCAACGGAAGATCTGTTATAGGGCGCAAAGCATCAACCACGAGAGGTCCAATTGTAATGTTGGGAACAAAACGACCGTCCATCACATCAACATGAATCCAATCACAACCTGCCAACTCCACTGCTTTAACCTGGAAGAAGCCGGAAAGAACAAAAGAGTGAGATGGAGATACTAAAAATCAAGAAGTCATTGAACACATGAAACCTTGGAAGTAAACATTCAGAAGGAGAGCAACAAAAACCTGCTCGCCTAATTTGGCGAAATTAGCCGAGAGAATAGAGGGAGAAACAATGATATCACTTTTGGAAAACTTATCAACCCGAGCTGAGGCCTTGACAATACCATGAGTCTTCCTT
Source organism: Cardamine occulta (assembly GCA_028015245.1). NCBI lineage: Eukaryota > Viridiplantae > Streptophyta > Magnoliopsida > Brassicales > Brassicaceae > Cardamine > Cardamine occulta. The sequence goes on along the minus strand of CM051391.1, from coordinate 3,773,900 downwards.
CTGCAAAAGTTTTAAATACCAAAGTGTGACTTGAGAATATAACAACAGTTAATGCAGATTGATTCTTTTAAGTAACAAAATCACAAACGAAGGCTCTCGTAATCACATCTATACTATTACAGTGACTGATAATAGTGTTCACTCAAGAATATCCACAAACACATGAAAGACATTCATCTAAATAACCAAATCCTCTAGTGATACAAATCAAGAAATCTTCAATTACCAAATAATTTCAATCCAATGAGTAATCGTAGTAACTAGAACTAAACAGAAGTTAGTGTCAGACCGATCAAAAATCAAGATTTCTGAGGGGAAAATCTACAATATAGTCACGTTTTCCAATTCCAACAATCAAAAATTCAATCCGGAAAGAAATGAGTAATTGAGTCGAGAGAGGAGATAAAATTATGAATTACCTGGAAAAAGAAAACGAAGTGGGTTGGTAAAGAAGCGACCTTTGAGGCCTAAGACCAAACCCATTGACCTGGGTTGATGAACAACACAACGAAGCGGCTGAGCTCGACGACATCTTCGAATCTAGATTCAAGCTTATCTCACTATAATCTCCAAGGAGTTTAATGGGTGAAAAAAGCCCCAATCTTTCTTCTTCTTTTTTTCCTCTTCCTCTTCTTCCTTCGTTTCTCAACCAATGACAAAAAAAGGAAAACTGAAACTTTATTTTTTCCGGGAAAAGAAAAAATGGAGAAAATCTAAGAATCCGCCACGTCTGATTACGGTCTCGTGGGTAACGTCTTCCTTCTTCGGATGATCCAATTCAGCCTATCTCAAATGGTTGGCTCTGTTTTGCTGACTTGTTGTACATTTGCGGGAATTCTAATTTTGCTAAATAATCAATCTAGATTTTTCGAAATTACATGTCATTTTACAGTTTCAATTATTTTTGATAAATATAAAAATCTTATAAAAAAAAAATCATGTGTCATTTTAAAACAAGATAAAATAAATATTTTTTCGTGATTTCCGAAAATATCAAAACGACATTTAAATTTAAACATTCAACTGTATATTTATATTTGTCACAAATTGATGTTTTTGTTTAACTAGCAAATTTGAAACAGAACTAAACACATTTTCGTTGGTATGTTAATATTTTGGGACCATATTTCAATCCAAGAAGGCCCATTGTCTTGTTTTTTTATTTGATAAAGAGTTTGCTCTGTTTTTATTTCCCCATAGAAACATATTTCATGACGAGTGATGAGGTAAGAGTAGAGAACTAATGAAGGTTACGAGTTACGACACATTTTATAAAGATACAATCCCATTTATTCAATACTTATTTTAAACTTCATTGCAATTTATTAACTAGAGAATAGATCAAATAAGTTGATTCATGCTTCTAGTAACATAAAACACCAAAGTCACTTCTTGCTCTGTCCACCACTACCATGCAGATTACTAAAGTATCCTTGAGGATTATTCTCAAATCCACCTTTTGAGATGTACGAACCGCCATTGGATCCTGGTGCTACCATGTAACCTCCTCCACCACCGCCTTTTCCTCCTCCTCAACCACCGCTTTTTTCTCCTCCTCCACCGTTACCACCGCCGCTCTTACCCCCACTGCCGCTGCTGCTTTTTCCACCCATTCTTCAGATGTGATTTTGATTGAGAGTTAGAAGATTTGAGAGCCGGTTCAAACCATTGGTCAAAAATGATGCTTCCCAAGATTATTGTAAACTCTGCATTACTTAATGGATTCAAAATCACCTCGTAAAGGGAAGTTAGCTATAGTTCTAGTACCAATGTACTACCATCTTACATTTACAAAGTGATTACCATTTAGTAAGGGGGGTTGAATGAATCATCAATGGCTCTCCGCATTAGTATTGGGCCTCTAATTATTTTTGTGCTGATGGTCCAATATAGTTTTTGGTAGTTTATGTATATTTAAGTCTGTTCATATAAACAATTTATTTTCTCCAATGGCCCGCTTTTGCATCAGAAACATATTCGTGAGACCCATTTCTTAGCCCAAAATGCTCCCTATAAAAAAATTAGTTTTTCTTACATATATCATCACTTTTATATTTTGTTAAAATGAGTTTGTATTTTAAAAAAAAAATACATATATACATCCATATATATATTCTCATACTTACATTCTTCCAATATTAGTGGTGTAAGTGGCCTGGGCTCTATTTTTGCAAGTTATAACGTGTAAAGTTAAAAGTGTTATTATTATCTTACTTTAGACTAAAAGCGTTACCACATACATATATAGCAAAAACGTGCTCAATGTAAAAAAAAATACTATTATAATTTGTATCACAATACCAGAAAGAAGATTTTACAATTAAAGTTTTCATCATTGTTTCCTCTAGAATTTCAGATAAGCAATGGACCAATTAATGGTTTGGCTTTAGTTTTTCAAGGTTTTCTTTTTATTAAGGCGTAGGAACTGGAAATTCTAAATGCATAATATAGTTGAAAAAAAGAGAGTACGATTAATAGAATTATCTATTGATAAAATCTACTAAACACACAATATACCTTCATGCAGCCAAAATAAAAAATGTAAACAATAAAGAATAACGAGTGGCATTATGGAATGAAGAGTAGTGCTGTAGTGAGATACAAATATGTAATCATAGAAAGAGGTCATCGACAATGCGAGAGGCATATAGCATATGTATGAATGTATCGAGAGCATACACTACAAGAAAACAATTAATTAACTACTACACAATTAGTAGCATTTTAGTAGCATATAAATGAAAGGAGACTAAAATGCGACTAAAAAATAGAATCGCAAATCGTGCGTCGCTAAATGAGGTAGTCGCATTTTGGTCGCAAAATGTGCAACTATTTTGTGACTAAATAAACCGTCACATATTTTGCGACAACAATATGCGACTACTTAGCGACTTGAAAAGAGCGACGAAAAAGCGACTACCAAGTGGACGTTGCAAAAGTATCGCAGACTAATAAATGCCGTAGCAAATTAGTCGCAAAAATAGTGTGACTATTTGGCGACGACAACTTTGTAGTCGCAGATTTTGCGACGAGATAGCGACTTCATATACGTCTAAAAAAAAAATACATTTCAGTCGCTAATTAGTAGCACAAAAGGCCACAAATTTGCGACTATAAAATGTTACTAAAACGTGACTCATAAGCGACTGATATGCTACTGTTGTTTTAATTAATAAATACAAAATACAAGTAAATAAAACATAATTATTATTTAAAAACAAAATTAATATAAATATTTAAAATGTAAATAAAACTGCAAAAGTATAATTGAACAAGAAATTTAACAAAAAAATATTTAATTTTTAAAAAAATAAAAACTAATTATTTTCTAGAAAATCGGTTTAGTTCTGCGGTGGGGGTTGTGGTGACGTGGATGACGTGCTCGGGTTCTGGGAGTGGGCTTCCACAAACCGTGCATATCCTGGATCCTCTCGCATATACGCCACAAGCATCTCCAAGCTAGCTACTGTTACCTGAGATTGTTGAGCTACTTCTTTCGCTTCTTCTGTATCTTCATGGCTTCTTCGGCTTTAGCACGATGATGCTCGTTCTCTGCGGCTTGCTCTTCGATCCTGAGATGAGCAGCTTCAAGTTGGTCCCATAGTTGTGCCATCGAAGTGTAGCTACTTGACGCACCAGACCGCTTATCCCTAACAAATTGGCTCTCCATGCTACCGAGTCCATACATTGTGCCTCTTGAGTCGGGAATGGTTGACTACATACGGAAAAACAAATATTGGTGATCAATATGCATAACTAAAATATTAAACAAACGTATAAGTGTAATTACCTCTAAAAAGATAGCATCTAGCTCTTGGGTTGTAAGTTGAGGACGTGAGGAGTTAGCATCCGACAAGTCGAAGTCATCATCTTGAAGTTGTGCTAACTTCTCCTCTACGTTTTTATCATACGTCTCGCAGATGTTCTTTGCTTTCTGGTCGACAAAAGTCCCATCTGCTTTAGTATGTGTCCTCATAAAAACCTCTCCAACAGACACAGGTCTACCAAGTTCTTGTTCCTATTAACACGAAAATGTAATCAACTCCAGAAAATAAAGACAAACTTGGCATTAAACCCCATCAAATAGAGCAAGGTATAAATTAATGTAAAAGGAAAAAATGAAGGCAACGTACCATTTCATATTGAATTTGTTCATAGCTTTTTGGGCCAGCTATAATAAGGTCCATCAAATTTGTGCTTCAAGAGTTTTGAGACTTTCTGGGTTATCCGCCCCTTGTCTCGATCAAACCTACATAAGATTTACGAATACATTAGTAGGAAAAAAAGTAAGATGCTAAGTTTTAAAAAAATTTAGAAGCCTTACCATGTTGTCCCTTCTACCAAATCAGGATTCAGAATGGGCAAATACATTTCTCTTCCCGGAGTTCGCAAAAGATCCTCCAGCGTCATATGTTCGACCTCACCCATAGGTCCAGGAGTCGCCTCCTCTTCCAGTTCTTCATGCATCGCATCTGGCATAGGAGGTTCATGAATAGGAGAGGGTGCAAAAGGCGGTGGTTGCGTCACTTGTACATTGATCCGCGATGTCCTACTGAGAGGAGATTCGGATCTTTGTTGGGGAGGCACAAAAGAAACTGATGCTCTCGATGTCGAAGGTTGATTGGTTGTGGCTTGAGACGACCCTGATCTCCCACCTCCGCCACGGCCTCGAAAGCTTCTAACACCAGAAGTCATACTAAGACAAAAGGAAAAAAAAGTGGTATCAAGACAATATCTCAAAAGTGGAAAATAACAAAGCTGGGTATTTATATGCATGAAACAAATATTTAATAAATTTAAGTTATTAAAAAATTCGCATTTTTAAAATGGTAGGTAAAGATGCTAAAAATGCCGTTTAGAACACTCTAAAAGGAATCAATTATGTCAATAAAATTGTATCTAACAGCATTTTGGTGATTTCTGTGTTATATTGGTGAGAATAGATTCCATAAACATTGAACTATTTTGATTCTAAACTATATGTGGCTCTTACATCATGATGCTATGTATATCTATATGGAGGGAACTTCTATATAACTTATATGGAGTGAAAGTATATTCCACGTATATATATATAACAAAATAAAAGAAACAATACCAATAGATAAATAGGAATCCAAATCTATGAATAAACCTCCTTACGGTATTATCAATAAATTTACGTCTCTTCATATCTATCATTCTATAACTTCATAGTAAGTCTTTGAATGGTTTCGGCACATAAGATAGAAAAAATTGTTTGTGGATTATTATTGATAAGTTGTAAATCATAATGCTATAGATGGAAAATAATTAAAAAATTCGATGCACCCCAATTGCAAAAAATTAAAAAAATATAATTGTGACAGATCATTGTCTACCTAAAAAATTGGACAGTTTAGTTCACTAATGATTTGATTCGTTATATCCACCATATCAACTTAAACCAACGAATATCTATAAAATTTTAAGCAAATAAACTGAAATAGAATTGGAAATGAACGGAACGAGATTATACATTAGGTAAGTAATAAGAAATTTTTCTAAGTGGTGAAAAGCACGGAAAAATCACTAAGGATATAAATTTTTTTCACATACCTTCTAACTACAATAGAAACGGAGATGAGCTTCTTTGGCCAACTTTGTGGTTATACCATGCAACCGATTAGTAGACAAAAAGAGTCTGCGCGCACAAGCATCACTATCAATACCGGTTGCTTAAACCAACATAGGCAAATATGAACGTATGCAATAGAAAATCCCATAATACTTATAGTTTTCCAAACCAAGCTTTAGAGTGGTTTAAACCAACATCAGGGAATAAAAGCAATTGTAAAACCCGGATTTTGTTTTTACTAAAAAAAAACTGCATTTAACCTTATCAATTATAAACAAGACACAATCGTTTAGAGTTCGGTGTAAATATTTTTGCAATTTCGTAATCTACAATCGGGTTATGGCAATCTCTAATGTATTTCGAATGTAGACAAATGATGCAATTTAAAGCACCTTCGATATACGAAATCATTAAGCCAAAACGTAAGCCGGTGTTGATTTTTAATATATTTGGTAGGAGAGACAAATTTGATAGATCTGCAACTACTCTAAACAAACTACAACAGAGCAAGTTTCGGCGAATTTGAGTAGAAGAAACTGGGTTAATTTGAGACATTTACTACACATCAAACTATTTATCTAGAAAACACGAAACACAGGTAAAACCAATCAATTGATCACCAAATTTACCTCGAGCTCCTCAGGAAAAGGTGAAGCGATCGAATTTGGTTCGAATTAGAGACAGGGCTGAAAGTAACCGGATCAGATCGAGGATTGGTTTTGGGAGACGAAGTCAGAGATTCTTCGTGCCCCTACAAATGCTTGTGAATAATCAGTAAATTATAGCATGCAAAACCCAGATTCCGGGGTTCTTGTCGAACAAGAAAGCAAAAGTCGGTGAATCGGAAAATGGTGTAGATGATGGACGAAAATAGTTTCAGAACGGCGAAAGGGGGAAAAATGGGATAAGTTGTTCTTGATATATAACACGCAGTCGCCTTTTAGTAGCTCCATTTAGCGACACATAAGCGACTGAATTCATTAATTCCGTATTATTCACTTACAAATGTGCATAGTCACCTTTATGTAGCCTAGTTTAGCTACTGAATAGCGACTCTATGAATTATATTATGATAAAAAAAAAAATTTCGTAAATAATAACCGTAGTCGCCTTTTAGTCACTAAACGATGCGACGAAAAGGCGACTACTTAATTTTTTTGTGAGGCGAACAATTTTTTTTTGGTGGAGTCGCCTTATCGTCACAGAGTTTAGCGACTAAATTGTGACTCTCATATTTATATTTTGGTTTAAATTAATGTATCGGTTAATTTACATAGCAGTCGCCTTTTAGTCACTTAAAAATGTGACGAAAAGGCGACTACTAGATTTTTGGTGAGGCGAACTATTTTTTTTATTGTGCAGTCGCCTTTTCGTCACTTCATTTAGCGACTTCCTTATTTTTATTTTGCTAAAAATTTTGGAATCGGTAATTCAAAAAGGCAGTCGCCTTTTAGTCACTAACTTATGTGCTCCTTTGTAATTTGCTTAGTATTATGTACTTGCCTTTTTAATTTTTGTCCACTTGTTGTTTGCACAGTGAATTGAATTCAACGGTGTCCATTCTACCTCTTTGTTAGGTATTCAACAGCTGATGTCCAACATACCTCGTTGAAATCCGGGTCTCTCTCTGCAAGTAAATCGTTGAAAAATATTTGAGTTGGGATTTGATTTTGGGGATCATAACTCGAACTCCCTTCATGATATTGCTTGCGTCTTCGTGCTAATTGAACATTTTGGAAAGACTCTGTGCCAGAAATTATAGGTTCATCTCTGCCAAACTGAGGTCGGGGGTGACATGTAGAAGGTGCATCTACAACGTTAATAGAAGGCAAGGGATTGGAATGGGGTATGAACTTCCATTTTTGTACCAGCTCCAAAGAGATATATCTCTTTCAAAATCATCATTTCCAGAAGGATTAGACATTATTAAGAAACAAAAGAGATGACTTCAAAGAAATATTTTGATAGTTTGTATTAAGGGAATGATGTTTAGAACATCTGAAATGTTGGCCATATATAGTTAAACATATGGATATAAATCAATCGGTTTATTTAGTTTGGTACACCTACCTCCTCAATTATAACATGTGGATTTAAATCAAACAACTTTAGTAGGAGTCGCATTTTAGTAGCACAATAAGCAACCAATATATGACAACATCAAACAACAATAGGTATACAACAATACTCGAATGTCAAAAACTAATACGTGAACATACTATATAGTATGTTCATATTTGTTACATATCTATGATGTATATATATGATAACATTAAAAATAAATGATGTTTTTAATTTTGTATCCGTAAATAGTTTACACTTCAGCTTTTGTAGTCGCCTTTTAGTCAATCAATTATGCGACGAAAAGGTGACTACATGATTCGTAGGTACATTAAACGTTGAAGTCACATAATAGTCGCAAACTTAGTGACTAAATAGTGGCTATTATTCAAGTGTTATAATAATTGATGATATTTATTTAGTAAACCTATATATTATACACAGTAGTCGCTATGTAGTCACTAAATTTTGCGATTATTATGCGACTACACGATTTATATGATTACTTACAATATTAGTCGCATATTGGTCACATAATTTAGGGACTAAATAAGAATAATATGATGTTATTTATTTAGTAAAGTTCTTTTATATACAATGCAGTGGCTTTTTAGTCACTATTATGCGATTTCATGATTAATATGCTTTGTAAGCCTATATTATACGTTGCAGTCGCATTTGTGTTGCAACAGTTATGACAACATAGCGACAACGCGAATAAGATGATGTTATTGATTGAGGTAACGACTCAAATTGTTTTCTAATAGGGTTGGTATTCTTCAAAATATTGTAAACACTTGTCATACCTATATAAGGATCAAAACCACACAAAATACATAGCCTAACCGATTTTCATGTTCTTTAGGTTTTCTAAATGCATCTTATTTAAAGTTTTGATTTTAATTTTGTATTTTAATTTCTTAACATTGTTGTTATTTAGCGAAGTTTTATATTATTTATCCACTCTAAAGTATTACTACGACTCATCTACACTATCTATCACCATAGTAACATTTTAAAAAAACCTTTATTAATAACAGAACACAGGAAGACATGGTATTAATACCAAATGTCAAACTTATTTCACCATACATATCTATATTATAACATTGTTAAACAGCTTAATCAATGATCAATCTCAAACTTTTCAATGTGATACTGGCAACAACCATATTCATCACCATTGCATTCGTAAACATCTTCAGGTTCCTCAAAATCCGGATTTGGAAGAGGGAGAGGTGCAGGTTCCTCAACGTTTAGACCAAATTGCCTCGCGATGGCATCAACATCTAGGTCCTCCGGAGGACTTTCAACTTTTTCAGCATAACCACCGCCCTGGTAACTATCATATGGAGATTGTGTAGAACCCAGGGTGAAACTTGGTTCAATTTCTGTGATTGGAGCCTCGGATTCCCAAGACAGCTCCATTTTTTGGTGCTCCTGATCCCACTCTGCCAACCTCGCCGGTAATTGAGAATCAGTTACATCAGAAAAATTTAGAAGTGATGCTTCTGAATCAGGGAACGGGTTACAAGGAAGTTTTGACATTATATTTCTTGTGTGTTTGTTTTAAATCTCATCTCATATGAGATCTTTTATAAGAGAATTTGCATATATAAATTTAACTAAAAAATATAAAAGTAGGTACACCTAACTACAATTATTTAAACATGTGAGAATAAATGTAACTATTTTGCGACTACTTATCATATAAAAGTAGGTACACATAAGTTGCGACCAATATACGACCATAATTTTTTGTATTTTCCAACTATAATGTGACTTTCTACAATTTAATAATAAAATCAACAAAAGTAGTATTTTAGTCACTAATAAGTAAAAATATTTTACCACTATTTAGCGACTACCTTTTAATGCGACACAAATGCAAGCAATATGCGACTGTGTATTTTCGTTATTTTCTATTAGTTCTGACCTAAATCACAAAATAAACGGAAGTCGTATATTAGTCTCAATTTGGTGGCAAAATTAGCGACGTTTTTGCGACCACCTTTTTTTGGACTATAATGCAAAATTTAGTCACTAATTGGTAGCAAAAATTTGCGTTCCTTTAGCGACTACATTTTTTGGGACAAACATGCGATCAATATGCGACTGTGTATTTTTGATATTTCCCTATATTACGAGTAAAATTACAAAATTTACGGTAGTCGTATATTTGTCGCTATTTGGTAGCAAAATTATGCAACCTTTTTGCGACTATTTTTTTTTTGGACTATAATGCGATCAATATGCGACGAAATTAGTAAAGTCACATTTCAGATGCAGAAAAGTCATAATTTAGTCGCTTTTTACGTGTATTCTTGTAGTGATATTATGATTTATTATTAGAGGCGATCGACAATGCGAGAGACAGATAGCATGTATTAATGTATCGAGAGCATATGATGATTTATTAGAAAGAGGCGATCGACAATGCGAGAGGCAGATAGCATATATTAATGTATCGAGAGTATATGATGATTTCGTCTTGTAAGTGGGGTTGTTTTATTCATATATATATATATATATATATATTTATATAAGTTGCGTTCTTTACTTCTTGACTTGTCACTTGTGTGCCTCTTGTAAGATAATTGAGTCATTTTGTTTGATTTTTATAAAAGAATTATTGAGGAATGAGTGGGGTCTAGTCTCTAGAGGCCATTTTACGAAAAGTGACTAAGACTTCACAGAATTATTTGTCACACACAAAACAAAACAGTCTGGAAATCTTATCTTGTTTTTCTTTTTGTGGAATTAGAAGTGCATTAAGGTATCAAATCATGTTTCTAAATATATGTTAAGTTTTTATCTCATGGCAACACATATAATTAAACTGGATTATAATTTTAAAATAAAATATTAAGGAAAAGAAATATCATATCAAAGAATATTATGAATTGAAGAATTATAATCAATAAAGCGATTTGGAATTCGCTGTAATAGTCTTCAAGTAATCTGCACATAAATACTTTTATTAATAAAAATTTACATAATTATTTAAGATTCGATTTTGTTTTCAGACAAGATTTGTCGGGTCACAAATCCAATTGGGTTTCTGTTTCACCTCTTGATTTTTAGCTTTTGAGTAATTTGTTTGTGACCACACGGATTCGCTTCTCTTGCAACGCCTTTTTCGTTTGAGCTTTTTCTTTTTAATCAGTTTATCATTATTTTAAATATTTCATATTTATTTCCATGAATATATTATAAATATATCGGAAAGAGTGATGCTGTGGTCGGTTCAAATCCAACGAAAGGTGCCAGTACCACAACATTCATGCTATGGAAATTTGGAAATAATAAATTATTTAGAAAAATACTTGGTTCACATCTGAACTCTTTTGTTCACCTTGTTTAAATTTATCCATAAAAATTATATCACATAATATTATATTTGAAATAAAAATTAAAAAATTAAAAAATTAAAATTTGTAGCTATTAGATTCGCTGAACTATATCTTTTAGGGTATATAGTTTTATATGTTTGATTTATTTAGTTTTAATTAATATTTTTACTTAAATAATAAATCAAAACTAAACAAATTAAAAATATATATATTTTAAAATTTTAGCTTTTGGATTCGCTGAGTGCGTATCTCTTAGGGTATAGTTTTATATGTTTTATTTATTTAATTTTAATTTATTATTTAAATATTTAGTTTTAATTTATTATTTGTATTTAAACAAGAAATTAAAATTAAATAAATAAAATAAATTAAAATATTAAAATATTTAATTTTTGGGTTCTCTGAGTTATATCTTTTAGAGTATAGTTTTATACGTTTTATTTATTTAGTTTTAATTTATTATTTTTTAAAAAATATAATATTACGAGATAATCTTATTAGATGATTTATCTTAATTTATTTTATTTTTTAAATTTATTTATTTTATTTTAGTTTTTAATTTTAATTTTAATTTATTATTTTTGTTTAAATATAAATTTAGTTGATATATTTTTATTGATTAAATTTAGAAAAAATGATTAATTGATTAAATTTAAAAAAAAATTGATTAATAATAATATTATATGACATATTTTGGTTGGATAGAGAAAGAGGAGGTGGGGTTTAACGCTAGTATTGTTCATAATTTAATCATAAAGAAAAGCATGATGAAAACCAAAAAGAGCATAATTGATGATTATAATGGGTACCGTTATGAAATAAGATATATATATATATATATATATATGTATGTTGTTCACAATAAAATAAGATTACTAAAACAAGCTTTATAAAACATCGTGGCCCGCGCAATATCAATTACCAATTGATCCGCCAGGTTACATGCGTGGTTTTGAGAAACCCTAACTCAAAACCCCTTTTCTTTACCTAAGATAAACCCTTATTTAACATCGTATTAAAACCATAAACTTGGGATTAATAACCACGAAGCTTTGGGCAGATACTAAACAACCCAAATACTAAATAGTAAATGTAGTACACAATATCTCGTCTGAGCGAGTTAGTACTAGAATAGCCTTGGACACACATTGTTTTACGTCTTCAAATGATTTCAAACCTCTGTCGTGATACGATATGGGTCATATGAAATGCTTTTCGAGGGAATCTGAGTCGGTGTCATACATGAAATCATTATGGTCAAGAAGATATTTTGACCATCCCTCGAAGTTTACCACCATATTGTCTTGATCATCAACGCTAGTTGATGAGACTTCTTGGGAAACATCGGACATAAGAAGATCATGGCTATATTCAACATTCATATTCTTCTCCCCATTCTGGCTCTTTTCGAGGAAATGTGAGAAATCGTAACCCTGGTCCATGCCGAGAACAGAAGTAGCATTGATCTCATGCTCTGTGTACAATGATTGGGAGAAGGGGTCGAATTCAGCCACAGTATTTGTCAGCGTTGCGTTAGGACTATCCTTTTCATTGTGAATCTGCTCAGTGAAGCCATTGAAAAGGCTTGTCGAAGCACTGAAGCTACCTTCCATGGAAGTTGACAAAATCTCCTTGATGGAAGTGGCCTTAGCTGCAACTTTGTTCAATAGCCTTGATGTAGAACTAGACTTTTTAAAACGTTTCTTGCAACTCAAGGAACAGCCCTGCGCCTGTGTCCCATCATTGTTGATAATCTCGGACACCTCGCAAGTCGGGTTGAAACCAGAGGAACGAGGACTAGACAGAGAAGGCACTGAGCTCGACCGGGAGTATTTATTGTCGGAATTAGGGGCATTTAGGGGAGTCAAACTCTCAGCAACTGTAGGGTTGGAATTAGAAGCTAGTGGCTTGTGAGTCGTCGGATCAATACCCTGTTCGATCAAACGTTTTTTGAGATGCGTGTTCCAGTAGTTCTTGATCTCGTTGTCTGTTCTTCTAGGTAAATGTCTCGCTATGACTGACCACCTAAAGGCAAGAAGAGATAAACCAAAGACAATATTCAAATATAATGATCATGTTTTCAAACTAGTACTATAAATATTTAAAACATTTAATTTCGTGCATTTCATTGAACATTTGAGGGTCCACGCACACGCATATAAATATATGTACGTAATCTATAAACGTACTTGTTGCCACGAGAAGCATGAAGCATGATGATAATCTGCTCCTCCTCTGAAGTAAACTCGCCTCTTTTGATCTCAGGTTTTAGGTAATTAGTCCATCGCAGTCTACAACTCTTTCCACATCGTTTCAACCCTAATCAAATTAAACACAATATATATTCATCATAAGAATTTGATACAACAGATACAAAATAAACATGTATAGGGTTGTGTGTATATATATATATAAACCAGCTTTTTGGGGAATGTCACGCCAGCCTCCTTCGCCATGGTCGTGGATGTAAGAGATGAGTTTCTTGTCCTCTTCGGTGGTCCACGCCCCTTTCTTCAGCCCTTCTCCGATACAACATGGCTTTCTTGACATCTTTTTTCCCGATATATAGCCTCTCACAAACACTCAAGATATCAAACAGAGAGAAAAAAGAAAAATTAAAAGCAAAATTTGAAAGGAAATTGTTTAATCAAATAAGAAAGAAATAGATCTCTTGATGAGAACTCTGATGCATGTGAATAAGAGACTGATCGAGAAACGCTCTTGGATCTTACCTATACAGCTGCTAAGTGTTTTCATTTTTTTCACGTAGAGTCCAATGCTCTATTTTTTTGTTTTTTTCCTATTCTTATAATATTAATTATAACACTATATGAGAGAAGAATCAAGAAGCTTATGAAGAAGAACCAAGGGCATGGCTTGTGTGATAGGGGTGAGCTTACGAGCTTCTATATATACACGCACACTCACACACTCAGATTTTTCTAGATATTTTGGTAAGTAAAGTGTTTAAATAAATATTATCAAAACAAGAAAGTAAATGATCGAAATAGATAAATTGGTTAAATCTATAATTAAGTCGCAAGTCTTTCAATTAATTAGTGGTCGAGAGGCATCGTCCCATTTTCTGATTTTTCATTTTGGAATCTTATCTTGATGTCCCACGTGGCCACGTCGCAGAGTACGTATCCACTATTTGTCGTATTTTATAAATTTGAGAGATTAATCTGGTTTTGATCCAAAATTCTTCCGATTATTAAAATAAATGATTTTCTAAAAAGATTATAAGTGTTTGCTGCGTACCCATATTCTTTTATGTGATAGAAAAAAACAAGCCGCTGATTACGTTCTTCCATATCAGGTTGATGATGGCTTGTAAGCTAGCTTAAGAATGAGGTTGAGTGAAGGAGAGTTTCGCTAGGAAGTATCAAAAGATCGATATTCCATTTCCATTATTGGACAAAAGTCACAAAACAAAGTAGAGTTGGTCCAATAAAAGATCCACTGTGGAGAGTCGGAGGGGAATAACTAATTAAATGGCCACTTATTTTGTGTATATAACTTTTGAGGATCCGATTGTATTATTGTCTGCAATATATGTTACGACTAACTAAATAATTATATCAAACATTTGTTAGACTAAAAGAATATCAAACACTTTTAAACTCAAGTTGATTTTATAAACGCAAATGCAAAATGGAAACTAAAAACAAAACGTCATGTATTCTAGTAAATAGTAATAGTCAAGCGAGAAAGTGATATATTATTGTTTTTTTTTTAAATCAACAATAGATTACATTATTGCTGATCATTTAGAATTGAAGGGTGATTGTAACATCACGTGTTTTTTTCAGAGTAGGTCCTATTTGTTTGCCACTTTTGTTCTTGTTCTATTATTGTTCGTCTCTTACCACCTCTCTCACATATTCTCATTTCCCTTCTCTCTATAATTTATTTATTTTTCTTTCAAACAAAATAATTTCTTATTTATTTGATATTCTCGTTAGTCGTTATGACTCTCAACGTAAACTTCATGGTTTCGAAGTTCGAACACACCTAAGATGATACTTGAACAATATTCTTCTGATGCTATTCTCCTACTAAAAATTTACGACATTTTCCTCTCTTTCTTCCAACTTTTGACTAAACATGTTAATTAGTATATATTAATATTTCGTAGAATGATCGATGTTTTATCACCAAAGCTAGCTAAAGTTTATTTTATGTGTTTCTAGCGTTTTTTTTCTTCTTTCCGCAGTTTTTTTTAATACACGTACGTTATTCAGATTCAGTTCTTACATATAAAATGTTCTAGACTTTCTTCAAAGGAATGGCTCCTTATTTGGAAATGTTATGTTATGTTAGTTGATTGGGTTCATTTAGATTATTGAGTTTGGTTTTACATTTTGTCTTTAAAGAAAATATAGGCAAAATTTTATAATACATGCATGTATATATAGTAGTGTAATTTAAGGGTTGTAAAAGATGAGTAAAAGATAGTGTAATTAATATACGAGTAACAGGATGTACGTAAAAGATGAGTAAAAGTATATAGCATATTGAGTAACATTAAAAATAATATTTTCGATATTAAAAAGATGAGATAAATGTTAGCTGATCATTCATATGCAGGCGTTACCTAACTGGCTAACTAAAAAACACATGATTAATTATACGCATTCTATAAACTAATAAAAATGGGGAAAAAACAAGTACCACTTGGAGGGAGATGTGATGGTAAACGAGTAAACAAGTCTATTTCTTCACTAATGCTGTGAAAACCCCATACGTTCGACAGGTTTCATTGTGAAAATATGGCCCTTGTAAAATCCCATTGATAAAAATTATATATAGCTAAAGGTTACAAAAAGGAATTTTCAGTATTGTATGTCTGTATTCGTTTTTCATATATGTGTTTTCATTTCATGCGCTGATACTTTAATTTTGTAAGAAATCTATGTCGCTAGAAAATAGATGTAGTTTTCATATTGTGGATGAACCCCCTATAAATTTGTGTGGCTATTTTTTCACATGGGACCGTCTCGGAGATAGTCGTTGTTGGAGCTACGATACCTCTGATCTAAACTGTGTACATGAAGGAAGATTTTGATGAGATAACCATAAATTTGGAAGAACAAAAATCTGCATCCCTACCAGTTTTAGATTGTACATAAAGTAGTCAACTAGTCTACTATATATGTCAACCACCTTAAACGTCTCCACAGTGATGTTCGCTTTTCCTTGGACCAAAACCATCTGGTGCAACTTGCAAGCATCGTCTTTGCCAAATATGTTAATCTGCCTAATCATTTTATTTTGGGTCTTTTAACTGCTAATCACATATTATTCTTGGTTCCTTGTTATTTTGCTGATCTTTCTAAACAATGCAAAAAAAAGAAAACCATCCAAGTATAAACATTACGTCCATATATTTTTTTTTTTTCTGTAAACTTCTTTTTAGCGACGTTTGCCTGTCATCCACTCAATACAACAGTTATGTGTCACTAGCATTTTTAACAATTTATTTATTCTTTTCATGTTGTCACTCTTATTTTATTATTACGGTTATATGCGAATATACTTTTTGTTATATTATTCTCCACACACGTTGTTGATCTTTTTTCTTTTAGTTGATCTCCTTTTTGTTATTTACCTTTTTTTATCATGATTAACACTTCTTCACGCCAAATATTATAATTTCGTTCTCAAAGCCACTACTGATTCTGAATCCGGACGTAGGATTGAGATTTATTAGTTTGCAAAATATCGCAAATACTAATTAGAATTCTGAGTTATGAACACACTTCTCTGAGCAAAAAAAGGGACACACTTGACACTTCCACACTCAGTATATTATACACTCGAATCTTACTACATTACAAAAAAACACGTAAAATGCCACTACATGAAGCGACTGTTTTATGTAATCACAAAGAAAAGCGACTAAATTGTAACCTTTTTACCACTGAAATGCGACTTTAATATTTTCGTCGCATATTAATCGTTTTATTATCAAAAAAATATGTAGTCGCAAATAGGTCGCATAATTTTGCGACCAAATTGTGACCAATATACGACTACCCTGTATTTTGTAACCTAATTTTTGAACGTCACAATTTAGTTAGAAAATACGAAAACAAACAGTCGCATTTTGGTCGCTATTTAGTCCAAAAATAAATAGTCGCTATTTGGTCGCAAAATTTTGCAAGCAAATAGTCACCAATATGCTACTTTTGGTGATTATATTAGTAAATTTTTCCCAAAATAAGTTGTCCAAGAATTTAAAAGTTAGTAAATTGTGAAGTATAGTAGGAAATAACAAAAAATTGTAGACACTTTTTGATCACAACTTAGGTAAAAGAAAATTTGTTCCAAAATGTACGCTTAAACGTTGCAATTAATTTGTAACCAGTATTAGAGTTCCATTGTTTTGTAACTTAATTTTAGATAATCGCAAATAAGGTAGAAATTACCATGAAATATGTGACTCCAATAAGCGACTATTTTAAGTAGTCACATACAAAAACGATAATTTAGGGATTACTAATAAAGATGTGTTGTAGTCGCATTATAGTAACATTTATTTCTACATATTTAAATAATTGTAGTTAGGTGTACCTACTTGTAGATGTAATAGTTAAATATATATACGCAAAATCTCTTATAAAAGATCACATATGATATGAGGTTTAATACAAACCCAAAAGAAATAAAATGTCAAAGCTTCCAAGTAACTCGTTTAGTGATTCTGAAGCATCACTTATAAATTTTTCTAATGTAACTGACTCTCAATTACCGGCCAGGTTGGCGGAGTGGGATCAGGAACACCAAAAAGTTGAGATGTCTTAGGAATCTGAGACTCCAATCACAGAAGTTGAACCAAGTGTCACCCCCGGTTCTACATTATCTCCATATGATAGTTACCAGGACGGTGATTATGCTAAAGAAGTTGACAGTCCTCTGGAGGACCTATATGTTGATACCATAGCGAGGTAATTTGGTCTTAACGTTGAGGAAGCTGTACCTAACCCTCCTCCAAGTCCGGATTTTGAAGAACCAGTTGACGTTTACGAATGCAATGGTGATGAATATGGTTGTTGCCAGTATCACATTAAAAAATTTGAGATTGATCATTGATTAAGTTGTTTAATAATGTTATAATATATATATATGTATGGTGAAATAAGTATGACATTTGGTATCAATACCATGTCATTGTGTTTTCAGTTATTAATAAAAGTTTGTTTTAAATGTTAGTATGTTGATATATAGTCTAGAAGACCCGTAGTCTTAATTTAGAGTGGATAAATAATATAAATACTTCGATAAACAACAACAATATTACGAAACAAAGTCACAAAATTAAAATTAAAACATTAAATAAAATGCATTTACGATACTTAAAGAATATGAGAATCAGTTTGGCGATGTCTTTTGGATGGTTTTTATCGTTATATAGCTATTACAAGTGTTTGCAAGGCTTAACAAGTTTAACCAATTTTATGAAGAATATCATACCTATTACAAAACAATTTGGGTAGTTACCTCAATTAATAACTTTACTTAATCAATAGCATCATATTATTCTTATAGTTGCTATTTAGTCACTAAATTTTGTGATTATTATGCGACTAATATAGTAGGTAATCAAATAAATCGTGTAGTCGCATAATAGTCACAAAATTTAGTGACTAAATAGCGACTGCTGTGTATAATATATAGCTATATTAAATTAATATCATCCATTATTATAAAAGTCACATAATAGTGGCTATTTAGTCACTAAGTTTTGCAACTACTATGCGACTGCAACGTTAAATATATAGTAGATAGGCATTCATATCATGTAGTCGCTTTTTCGTCGCAAAATTTTGTGACTAAAGGCAACTGCAACGTTATATATTTAGTAGATAGGCATTTATATCATGTAGTCGCATATTCGTCGCAGAATTTTGTGACTAAAAGACGACTGCAGTGTATAATATAAATTTTTTTTAATGTTAAGATATATATATATACATTATAGATATGTATTGTATATAAACATACTATATAGTATTTTCACGTGGTACTTTTTGACATTCGAGTATTGTTGTTTCCTATTGTTGTTTGATGTTGTCATATTTTGGATACTTATTGTGCTACTTAAATGCGACTACTACTAAAGTTGTTAGATTTATATCCGCATGTTATAATTGAGGAGGTAGGTGTACCAAACTACAAAAACCGATTTATTTATATCCACATGTTTAACTATATATGGACAACATTTTAGATGTTTTGAACATCATTCCTTTAATCCAATCTTTCAATTTATTTATTAGAAATCAACAAAATTGTTTCTTAATAATATCTAATTCCTCTGGAAATGATGATTCTGATAGAGATATCTCTCTTTGGAGCTAGTACAAAAATGGAAGCTCTTACACCGAGCCAATATCGAGTCCTTTGCCTTCCATTAATGTTGTAGATGCATCTTCTACATGTCACCTCCTTCCTCAGTTGGGCAGAGCTGAACCTATAATTTCTGGCACAAAGTCTTTCCAAAATGTTCAATTAGTACGAAGACGCAAGCAATATCATGAAGGGAGTTCGAGTTATGATCCCCAAAATCAAATACCAACTCAAATATTTTATAACAATTTACTTGCAGAGGGAGACCAGGATTTCAACGAGGTACATTGGACATCAGCTGTTCAATACCTAACAAAAAAGGTTAGAGTGGACACCGTTGAATTCAATTCAATGTACAAACGAGAAGTGGAAAAAAATTAAAAAGGTAAGTACATACTGCTTAGCAAATTTGAAAGAGAAATTGTTATATCCTATGCCTAACCCGTTTATCAACTTTGTAGGTTTTGGTTATGATTAAAAATATGTATAAAAACGAATATAGTGATGCATTAGTTACGTTGAAAGATCCAACAGGAACAATGGGTGCGTCTATTCACATGAAAGTATTTGAGAATGATGATTTCAATCGACGTATACAGGTTGGTTCAGTGCTACTTCTAAAAAAGGTAAACGGTTCAAATTCATAAATACTAAGCACCATTTCACAATATTTATTTAATTTATATTTTATTGTATAAAAATTGAATATTCGTATATATAGGTAACTGTATGTAAGTTAAACAGAAGCACAATGAATCTAAACATTGTATTGAAGAACATTGTTAAGGTAAATCTAATTATAATTATTGTGGTTCATTTATTGTGGTACCAAGTAAGTATATAATTAATTATTTTATAGATTATTGGGTATAATCAAATGATTCAAAAAATGGTCGACGAACTGGATGAGGCGGATCCCCCAGCTAATGAAAACTTAGTTGATGATGAAAGTATGTCAACGATTGTACCAGATTCGGAAGACGAGATGTATAAATAAAATGTTAATCTTCTATGTTTTATATATGATGTAATATCAGTATCTAATTTTGTATCCTACTCGTGTAACAAAAATAAGATGTATAATAAATAAAAATAATGTTTAATATAATATTTGTTTAAGTTTACATGATTTATTAATGGTTGTATAAAATATTTGAGAATCATAAAATATAGTAACTGATCAATTAAATAATACTAATAAATAAAATTTTAAAAACAGATGAATTCACTCACAGTTGAATAGTTTAAAAGAATATTATATATCATTCACACATAAAATTTGTCACATTTAAAAAAATTGATATCGAAGGCTAAATAGTTGTAAGGTATTTTACTCATCCGATTTTCATAACAAGTCTTTGATAATCGTTCTGGATCTTACATAAAAGAGTCGCATTTTAGTAGGAATCTGAGGTACGAAAATGCAATTACAATAAAAAAATATTATTAATTTTTGTTAGTATTCACTAATAAGTCGCCTCTTTTGCTACATAAATGCGACTACTATATGTATTTGACTTAGTAGTTTGTTATTAGTTGATATACATAGAAGTCGTTGTATATTGATCGAATGTTTTAGTCAAATTTATTAGTATTCACTTATAAAAATATTATTTGAAATAAATTTTTAAGATTTTTCACATTTTTTACCAAAATAGTCGCCTTTTAGTCTCATATAGTTTCTGTAGTCGTATTTTAGTCTCATGCAGTTGGTGTAGTCGTATTTTAGTCTCTTAATTAATGGTGTAGTCGCATTTTATTCTCATATAGTTGGTAGATAATTTTAGGTGGTCATATATAATAGTATATAACATGTGTTTCATACGAACCAATAATTAGGTACACTTATAATGCTACTACATTTACAGTCGCAAAAAATTCACTTAATAGTCGTATTTTGGTCACATTTAGGGTTTATATATATATATATATATATATACATTGCCATAGTTTGAGAAACTTTCCACATGAATTCCAATTTTACTAAACAAAAAAATGGCTGGATATTCCATTTATCCAAATTCTCGCGCATGGATGTACAATCGGATCGATTCATAAACAAATAGCTTATCTTCAGAGTATTTAGCGGGGGTTAAAGTTTTCATGAATTTTGCAAATCAGCAATCTATTGCGCAAAGTAGTGGTGGTATGTTTTACTGTCTTTGTATCAATTGCAAGAACGACAAATTCCTTAGGTCGCGCAAAATATGGAATCATTTATTGAGTCGAGGGTTTATGCCAAACTATTATATTTGGCATAGATATGGTGAAGAAATAAGTGTAGATCTAGGTTCAAACCATGATATTGGTCATCATGGTACATCTCGTGAAAGTGATTACGAAGGTGGAGCCGCTAATTTTCATTCAAGTTGTATTGAAATGATCCATGATGCATTTCTTAGTAACATTGGGTACAACAACGATGAGAATGCTACTCAGTATGAAGAACATCCAAACAATGAAGCATAACAATTTTTCACCATGCTAGAAGCTGCAAATACTCCTTTGTATGAGGGTTGTAAGGAAGGACACTCACAACTTTCTCTAGCCGCAAGGTTCATGACCAACAAGTCGGAACAAAATATGTCTGAGAGGGGTCTTGATTCTTGGGCAGAATTATTCACAGAGTATTTACCAGAAGAAAATTATGCGACAAACTCTTTCTACGAAACTGAAAAGT